>RJWH01000885.1:0-397190 GCA_004363575.1 Solenodon paradoxus
GGGAGGAAGGGGAGGAAGGAAGGGGAGGGAGGGAGGAAGGAAGGAAGGAAGGAAGGGAGGGGAGGAGGAAGCACTATTAGTTGTTTATTTATGTTGGTTGAACCCCCAACACACCTGTCTGGGTTACAAACTGAGGTTCTTGGGTTTTACATGGTCCATGCCCCACCCAGGGACAGTGCCTGAGCCACCAGAGTGCACTGAGCATTGCTTTTTAAAACATGAAAACTTCCTAAATATGGTTCTGGGGCAGTCCCACTCTAGCTAGCACTCTCATCTTCTAAAGTGTGACAGTAAGAATTGGCCTACTGGGACTTATTAAATTACGGAAAGGCATTTCCATCAAGTTCGAGGAATACTGGTGATCACAGTCCATTAGAAACACATTTCAATTATCAAAAAGATTACGAAAGCTGAATTTTATCTGTTCCATTTGCTAAAGCAGAAAGTACATATATTGCTACAGAAATATAAACAATAGAATTGAAACACGTATTCTGTAATTCTGATAAACAAACATGAAACAAATCAGAATATGTACTTCATAAACATTTCAATTACCTGATGCTGATCACAAAACAGGTCATTACCACTTCAGGCACTGACACCCTGCCTCCCCTCCCCAAAGATTTTTTTTTTAACACTGGAGAAAAGTACTGTTAGAAATCTGGTTGAATATATACATCACTAAAGGGACACCAAAACATTTTACTTTGTGTAGTCTACTTAAAAAGTACAAAATAAAATTTCCAACAGGGAGAAAAAAATTTTTTTCTTCATTTTTTAATTCTTATTGAAACATTTAAAAAGGGATAGATATCATTGGCTTTCAAAAGTCCCAGATTTTTGGATGCATTTTATAAGTGATAACAAAATTCTAATTTTGGGGGTGCAGATGTCAAAAACAATAGTACAATTAAACCAGAGTCAGAGAAAGGTTAGGGTGGGCTAAAAAATAGCCAACACGTATTTAAAAATAGGTAAAAACACACATGTCCAGTTATGGGTCACTGAATGACAGGGATACGTTCTGAGATGCATGTCCTGAGGTGACAGGGTCCTTATGCTCATGTCACAGTGTGATGACACGTGTCCACCTGGCATGGAACTGTCGGGACCGCCATCGCACACGTGCTCCTTCAGGGACACGACTGAACTTGTACTGCTGTATTTTGTACCTGACAAGTCACACGTCTATTTTCCACCTACATGACTGCTCTCAAGACCTGATTTAATATTGATTGTAATACAATAAATTAATCATTGTTAATAAAAATGAGTAATGAAGAGGACTGTGCTCAACCACATGCCGTGGGTAACCCAGTAAAGCCTAAAATAACTGACTAACAAAAAGCTCTTATTAGGACACACTGAGAATTCCAATTAGCCTTTTATTTACTGACATGATCTTAAAGTTGACATAAAGTTAACTGTACCGTGCTTGGAATTTATTTCATGTAATGACAATTTCATCTTGGTGGTGATGGTCCTTTCAGGGATGAAATCAGAGGAAACAAAAAAACAAAAGTATTGTCAGCTCTTGGTGAAACTGACTTAGAACCAGTGAAACAGACTCTGCTAATTCTGGTGTCAGAAATGTCACTGAGTCTTTTCTCCTGCAACTTGTTGGGACCTGCAGTTGTGGTGGCGGCGGAGGAGGGGTGGTCACTGGTCCAGTAAGGCCAGCTGGGGCCCCACGGACATGCTTTCATAGTCATGGTCATGCTCTATATCACACCGAGAGCACATTTGTCTGCTTCCCCAGGTGACAAGGCCTCAGCCCTGGCGGTGCAGAGCAGTCCGGGCCAGTCCTGAGGGAGCAGTGACTTACGGGGCTCAGGCGGACACTAGGCAGCAGGTTTTACTGACGGCCGTGCCGGAGAGGCACACTTGGGGCTCCAACTCTCCAGGGGGTGCTGGGGCCAACTCTCCAGGGGGTGCTGGGGCAGAGTCCAGTAATCCTGAGATTAGAGGATTCCCCTGCCTGGCCCACAGTGATAGCCGTCCCATTTGTCACCCACTGCCACCAGCCCCTAGCAGCCCTGAGCCTCCAAGGCAGGCTTTTCCGACCCTGAATCTTATTTAATGTTCACATTTTGAAGCAACTGCTGCTTACTGTGCCCGTAAAAGTCATGTTGGAAATCAACACCTTGCTCAGATTATAAGCATAAAGGAAAGTATTTATCCTTGTCTGAGGCCTTTGGGAAGGAATGTGCTGTTCCCATGAGCCAGGTCCCACGACAGGTGTGGTGATGACACAGCCAGATAGATGTGTCTCTGACGTCCTCGTTTCCTCAGGAGACCATCACCGAGTCAAGGATCTTTATTTCATTCTGGCTCTGGAGCAGGTGTCTCTCAATTCTGTGATCTCATCCCAAGTAAAATGAGTGGCAGCCGTGACAATAATTAGAGGCAGACTCTCTGGCTAGTGTTGGAAATCTTTTTTAAAAGGGGCCTCAATTGAGAACCCTCAAGATTAACAGGCAAAATCAAGCACATTCTTCCCATTGCCTACCTTATTTTTGATGTTAAAAAAGAACAAAACAAAGCAAAGACAAAAACACCCATGGTGGCGTGCCCTGGCAGCGGCGGCCATGAGCTGGCGGCTAGGGTATAACCATGGAGTGTAAGGACCTGGGTTCTTGACCCAGGGCTCGGGGAACATTGAAAAATAAACACGCAAACAAAAGTGCTTCCTCTTCTTTGCATCTTTAAAAACAAAAACGATTCTTCCTCCTCTCCCCTCCTTCCTCTCTTTAAAAAATGAAAAAAGCAAAAACAAATGCTGGTAACACAGTGAGGTGTCCTTAGGCTCTCATCTGGGACATCCAGTTTTAAATTTCATTTCACAGGATGTGCGCTATTCTCTGAACAGCACTGCTCCAGCTCACCGTCACAGCACTTCCAGAGGGTGTCTCGGGAGAGGAGGGGATCATTCGGGGCTCCCCATTGTTCCTGTGGGGTGGTGGAAGTGGGAGCCATGGCATCTCTAGGCCATAGGAACATGGGGACCACCGTCGCATGGGTGGCCTGTCATTGATGGGACATGGCACTGCAGCATGACTACCTCAGAGTGGGACAGAGCAAGAGGATATATGTGGGCCTCCACGGCCTGCAGTCATGGCACTTTGAAGAGGAAATGAAGACATATCCAAGCTCGCTCCAGTCTTCAGAGGAGACAGATACCGCCTGGTGAGGTCTGGAAATGGACCCACACTGCACTTCCTAGGAAAGCAGAGAGCCTCTGACGATCGGAGGCCAGTCTGAGAGAGTCAGAGTGAAGATGGCACTGGGGAGGCTTGGGGGGCACGTGGAAGGCGGCTGTAGGTATCATTTGGGCTCTGGCACTGTGGTGGCTCTCAAATCCTGTGGTGTGACACAATCACTTGGGACCTTTTAAAAACCTTGACACTAGGCCTCCTGCCAGACCAGGAGACAGAGTATTGGCAATTTTTACATTTGAATGTGCTGCCAAATTTGAGAACCAGTGCTACGGCTAAGTGCCTTTCAAACTTTAATGTGCATAGGAGTCCCCTGAGATCCTTCTGAGAGGCCACTTCTCAGGGCTGCACGTCAGCAAGGTCCTAGGTGCTGCAGTGGCCACCAGCCCATGGTCTGGTTTAAGTAGAAGGGCCACAGACAGTGGGGGGCACACCAAACACCTCCGAGTGAGGGGTGACGCAACCACAGCTGGGCTTCCCAAAGACGAACCTGCATCCTTTGCACCGGTAGATTTAAAGGGGGAAGAGAGGATAGAACTGGCAGGTGGCCTCTGAAAGAGACCAAGAGATGGGGGTCAGGGTGTTTGGAGGAATCCCGGCAGCAGACTCACAGAGGAGAGCTGACTCTGTTGGGGTCAGAACCCCACCACAGGAGCTGTGTTCTATGGTCTGTGAGCTTGTGAAAGGCCCTACTAGGCCAATAAAAGTGCAGTCTACCCCGACATAGGGCCCTTCCCTGCAGCCTAAGAGCCAGCGTGAGTGTGAATCCAGGCCCTGGTGTCCTACCACGCTCCTCTCCTTCCAGGCACATGGTTGTGTCGGGGGTGGGTGGTGGTGCTGTCCTTCTAGTTGAGAGGTCTCTAACTGACCTGAGCAGAGGATGGGGGCCAAGGTGACACTGACCAGCGCTCATTCTTCCTTCCCGGCAACCCAGCTGTCCCTCGAGATCTGAGATGGCAGAGCCCAGTGCCTGGTAAGGATCATGCAAACTGTGCTCTCGGGCAGATAGACAGCTGGACAGAAGGAGAAATACTCTCTGTTGGGTTAAGTGGTGGGGATTTTCAGGTTATTTGTGATTGCAAAATAGCCTGGCCAAGGCCAACTGAGTGGTGCACTAACCAAGTGGCTTTGCTCCCTGGGGGGTCAGTTCAAGGACCCAGCAGAGGAGACCCAAGGCTGTGGGACCCAGCAGAGGGGAACCGAGGCCCTGAGACGTGGCAGAGGACATCTGAGGCCCTGGTAGCTTGTTGACCATTTGCCCATATGACATTCAGAATGGAGGAGGTTGTTTGCATCTGGGTCCTAGTGACTCTGCCCCACAGACCACAAGGGGAGGCTTCATGAAGCCCCTCATCACAGAAGTCCCAAAAATCTCTCGTAAAGGAGATGTCTCTGAAACGTGTTCTTGGCCATGTGACTACACGTCTCCCCCTGTCCCTGTGCCGGGCTAGAGAACATCGGACAGGCACCCTGCACCCTATTTCAGTCGACTCCCTCCAAGCCAGCTTTCTACATCTCTGTTTTAATAAGTGTGACATAATCTGTATTTAAGAAGACTCAAATACTACTGGATGACTTTTTAATTAAAAGACAATAAGTGTTGCTTTGAAGTTGAGAATTTGCCTTGACATTCTTTTCAGATCTCTCTCTTCACGGCAAACCAGAGACAGTTCAGAGGGCTCTGATGTCACTCACTGAACTTCACCCGAAATGAGATATTTGAAGTCTGCAAATGACTGAAAAATAGGTTCTGTGTGAACACAGTATTAAAATAACAACCCGAAACCACTTCAGAGGTGAACCATCTATTTCAGTTGTAGCTCATGATTTTGTCTTTGTTTACTGAAAGTCATAACTACTTCTCAGTGTGAATAATGAATAGTGTTCTCAGAATGATTACAATTCCCCTCTCAGGCTCATACACTCCCTCCAGTTCTCTATCCATTGGTCTGCTTTCCTCTCATAGAACTCAAGTAAAAAACTTCCAAAATTCATTCTAATAAATCATCAGCCTAGCCATTCATTTGCTCTTAGTTTAGACAGTATTATAATTGCTATGTTTCTAAATTTAAAGACCATTTATAAAGTCCATAGGTGGTTTTAACATTTTTTCTTTGAGCTTGTTGATATTTTCAAGATTGTGACAATGAATGTGGCTCTTTGGTAATAGAGAGAAGGGTATTAAAACACATGAGATGGACAGCATCTCACAAACTGCCCTCAAAAAATATTTTCTCTTATTTCTGCTAGACTGAAAAATTCATCTGGCTAGAGACTCATTCCCAAGAGATTCCAGCCTAGTCAATGGTATGAACACTTTTATTACCTTTATTGTTTATTAAGGTGTTGAGAGCTGTCTCAATGTGGGGGTAAGTTCTGTCCATCAACACAGTATGATTCACTCACATAGGCTCAAAATCTGTAGCCCGCCCCAAAGACAAAGTCTCCCACGCTGGAGTTTAAAAACTACTGTTTGGTTATAAAAATAATGTGTTCATAGTAAAATCTTAATTATAGAGAAGGGGGCACAGACTGAAGAGGAGAGGAGAGCCTCCATTCATATGAATAATCTCCTTTGTATATTTTTAGATGTTTTCTATGCACAAGAATGTCTCCATGTTCGTAAAAACAGAAAACTGGGACAAGAATCTACACAATGCCGTGTTACTTGGTTCTTTTGGTTTGTCTTGGTCATCTTTTCTCATTGATAAATCTAGCCCTTTGTCATGACTGCCAGTATTCTGCAGTGTAAGCATTTTGTAATTTATCTAATCGGTGTGAAAAGCGAAGAACAGATTTGGGCTTTATATGGAACACTGCAAGGAGCACACTGGAACCCACGTCTCTGAATACCTGTCTATGATATTTGTGGGATAAATACATTCTGGGTCAACAAGCGCATTATTTTCCATTTTGATATAAACTGTGAAACCACCTTCCAGAAGAATTGTACTGATTTGCACTTCCACAAATAATGCAAATGGCACCTGTTAGCCCACATGTTTGACAGCATGAGTCTTAACGACTTAAAATCTTTGCTGGCACATACTTGGTGGCGTAGCAGTTAGGCCAAGAGCCTCCAAAGGAGCAGGGGCCACATACGCGGGTCCAAGGTGGGGGTGGGGAAACAACCAGTGTGAACAACTAAGTAAAAATAAAATAAAATGCTTCTTCTTTCTGTCTGCCTGCTTGCCTACTCACCTTCATTTCTGCCTGTGCCTGTCCTTTAAAAACAAAAAACTTTGCCAGTGTGACAAGTGGCATGGACACCTCTGTTATCATTTGTGTTTTTCCTCTACTAGAGAGCACCTCTGCTATCTTACTAGTTGCTCTTGCTGATAGGTAAGTGCTCTGTGCTCTATTAATAAACTCCATCTTTTATCCTGGTATGCCCCCTGCCATCCCCAGTTTGCTTTACGTCCTTGATCTAATTCTGGGGTACATTTTATTGAGCAGAAGTTTTAAATTTTTATGTGGATAAATTCATCACTCTTTTCACTTATGATTTCTGAGTTTCCTATTAAGTTTATTTTTTCCAAGAAAGGAAGAACTGGTTCTAATTTAATATCTATAAACCACAGACAGTACTTGAAGACACTGGCTCCATTTCTTACGTAAGGTATGACCTTCTAGAAGCTACTCATTCTCCCAGAGTTTCAATTTCCTCATCTGCAAAATTGGAATCATAAAAACTACCTGCAAAGATGATTGTGATGACCAAATAAAATAACGTAGTCAAGGCTCAGTGCAGAGTACTTCGGAAGTGTTCAATAAATGGCAACTTTGCTTCCCCTGATTTTAGACATCATCATCACTTAACAGCTCCAGCGATGAGTAATAGCCCGGTGGTGAGTTCACGTTTCCCTTGGAGGCAGAGATGGGAACAGGAACCACAGAGCACTGCCCAGGGCCAGTACCTGAACTGCTGGTGCACTCTGTAAATGCTTATACAGCATTTTCCAGGTTAGAGCAATTCTTAGCACAGTTCGGAGAGCATCTGAAATCTAAGATTTTTTTTTTGATCACGCTGGGATCTGAACCCACCATTTGCCTTCAGGGCAAATGCCAGGAATAGTCACAGGGGCATACTGTTTTTAGAAAACACACTGTCTTTACCATAATTTTCATGGGAGGGAAAGAAATTGCTCCAGAGCCAAGAACAGAATGGAAACAAATTAAAAGTGTAAACGTACATGGCATTTCACAGAGCCTGTTAAATGAGAATCCCAGAGTGCTGTGCACACTCATCGTCTTCTTTACAATATGAGAAGTGTGGACACACTGCTAAGTGAAGGGCTATGTTACATACTCACTCTGTCTCTTATCTGATTTTATTTATCATTTATCATGTCTAAACAGATCAAGAATATGAAAAATACGCCCTCAAGGAAATCAATTATTAAAAAATTTCTTTAAGTCTGGAGTTCATTCTTAGGCACTTTTTACATGGAGAAATCCACTGTTCCCATTATGTTCTAATCACTAACATCACTGTTGTTCAAGAAAAAAAGCTAGCTTGACTCTAAGCCATCACAATGCAATTTTTCAGAACAGCAGTAGCTTTTTTGGTTCAATTTTAACTTTTAGGGACCTAAAAAGCACTCACATTGATTATGCACTGTTTACTTAGCATTCAGCACCACTGTCTAGGCCTGGTACAAACTGGTCCTAGTGCTGGAAAGATTAGCCATATTCCTACAAACACATTTGCATATGTGTTTTAGCCAGAGAACACTAGCCATTGTTCCCTACAGAATTCTGCACATGGAACATGGCACTATCTCTCAAATGTGATAGCAAAAAAATGCCTGTTGTACCTGAACTTGATGATTCTCTCTTGAGAAGGGTGGGCTGTGTCTTCTCCCTTTGAAAACAGTGGGTGTTCTGACCTTTTCTACTAAGAGAGGGGAGCAGGGTGGTGCTGTGTCAGTCAGCTGCAATGCTTACAAGAATCCTTGCTCTTGGCGCCATCGGCCTCCATACAAGGAATCCGCAGTCCCAAGGCTGTGTGTTGAGCCAGGCCACATGGAGAGGCCATGTGCTCTCCAGCCCAAATCACAGCAGTCCCAGGTTCAGGGCTATGCAGGCTGAGGGTGCAGAGACTTCGCCCCACCCACCACCAGGCCTCACCCTGTCTTGCTTTTTCCCACCCGATGCACCGACAGAGATAGGGATATGCAAGCAGGAAACAGTGCTCTATGTCACAAAGTTTTGGGGACTTTGTTCCAGCAACAGACTTTGACTCTAGGCTTCCTTGAATAAAGGCTATCTTGCAATAGCTAAGGATAAATGATTCCCCAAAGCACTGCAAAACTTCCCCAGCAACAATGGGGACAGATTAGTCACCTTGCCCATTAATATCCTGCTAAACAGCCTCCTGGTGGGAAGCAATCATTCATCTCTTACTCCAAACAAGGGATCCCCCATAAATCATCAGGCAGCACAAAGATTAGTGGTGAAGGGGATAATCTGGCAAGGGTTTTCCAAAATGAAAATAAAATATTTAGATCATCTTGCAAGTTGCTCTTCTGATACTGCATTTTTCTCTTCATCAGTTCAGATGACAACATTTGACAACTGTCTCTGGTTGTTTAAGCTTGAAACCATTTATCCTGAGGACATTAAAAATGGTGCCAGACTGTATTTGATGTGTGCAAAAGTAAACTAACAGGATACTAGGGTGTCTAAAGAATATAATAATAACTTATTGTTAAGATTTATTTTACGAAACAGATGGAATTCAAATCTCTGATATAGGAACTAACAAAAAATATCTGAGAAGGGAATAGGAAATGCAGTATTGAGTTGACCTGAATCCATAAGGATCTTCGTTCATGGTGACAAAACTGGGGGAAGGGATCACGAGCTAGAGGAACACCCCAAGGAGCCTGGTAGAGTCAGCCTGGTGACCACACCTCCAACGTAGTCTTCATGACACGTTGTAAACATTTGGACCAACACGCATCACACCCCACATACTCACACGGTTTCAGTTCAATATATTAGTGCTCCCACTGGTTCACGTCAGTGTCTGGTACAGATTTTTTTTTTTGTAGATAACAAAAATAATAGCATTCCTCTGCCTGATATTGGGTGATTAGCAATAAATAAATAAAGCGTCCATGTCACCACTGGTCACCTCTGAATAGAGCTTCCCCCATTCCTGATGTGATTCCAGAACTTTGAGAAGAGGCCAAATTGCTTACCTCAACTGCTACAATTCAGGTCAGAAGTGTGGACAGGACAGCTTGAGAGCCAGTCACTGGATCAATAAACCCTAATTGGTCAATACTTCGGTCTGGGAAAAGCAAGGGGGAGGCGCCCAGGAAGCCAAGGGGAAATGTCAACTTCTGTACCTGGTTCACAGAAAATTAATCTTTTATGCAAAAGCAATTATATCTGAGGGAAAAAAAGATTTCCCTGAAATGGCAGAAATAAAGAAACTATTGATTGGTTTTGTCCCCAAGCAGCAGGCCCAGTTCCCTTCTGTGTTCAGCTTGCCTTTTGGGGGCTTCTGTGGTTGGCTGTGAGCTGCTGGTTGAGGCAACCCCCCAACTGTGGCCCCGGGAGACCCTTCCGTGCTCACCGGGGTGAGCTGCTTTCTTATGGTCATGAGCTTTCATGAGTTCCATTTAGGTGAAGGATTCCGAGGTTTTTCACTTCGAGAAATTATCAAAGAAAATTGTTCTCTGGCTCCACTTAATTTTTTTAATTGCTATGGGAAAAGACTTACATATTTTCCCTTAGCTGGTGAGCTGGCAATTTGAATGACTTTAGAGAGCTGTCTTAATAGAGTCCTTGCACAGATATAATAGAATTAGGCTCCTGTTAGCAAGAAAAACATCTAATGACTTAGATTAGCTCCCTGAATTGTCCTTTCCAAATCCATCCTCCAGTTCTATTCAATGTTTGTAAGAAGGCTCCTTCAGGTGACAGCTGCTGGGGCCTTTCAAGAAGCATCGAAGAGGAAGAAAGGGAAGAAGCTGGCTTCCTGATGTGACTTCCTAAGTACACGGCTGGCTTCTTTGAGGGGAAGGCTGATGGAAATGTCCCCTGGAAGCAAAGCATAGCATCTGTTAACACAGGAGGGCAGTGATCCTCAAAACCAGGCAACCCTTTCAGTGGGCAAGAATCCTTAGAGATTGAAATGCAAATTTAATTTTTGGGATACTCAGGTATTCACAGACTATGTCTTTGTTTTACTCTGGAAGCAGATCTTGCTAAGTCACTGGTTTTGGTACTGATGCACAGCATTTGGCTTGTGTAGGGCGTGCAGGGATGTGCTAGGGGCAGGGCTGGGGGTGAAAGGGGCTTATGAATAAGGCTGCACAGCAGGGCAGTCCTCTGAAGACCAGTGCTTTCACATCTGCTCTGGTGGTGATGCGCGTGGCCATGCTCATGACACCGTCACGTCCGCTCTTGACTTCACAGAGCTCTGAGCAGGCAGAAACACAGGAACCTGCAGCTCAGAGCAGTGATGTGCCCTAGACCAACTGTGACTCTGTAGCAGAGCTGGGCTAGAGTCCTATTTCCCAGCTCCGCGGCTGCAGGTCTCACCACTGTCCCTTGGACCCTTTTTCTGCCAGAAGCTACAGCCTCAGGATTCTGGGAGCTAGTAGCAGCTGTCAGTGAGATCTAGGCAAGTTTTTTACCAAGAATAACTACAGCCTACTTCTACTCCCAGGAAACATCATCACCATTCACCTAGTGACTCAATTCTAATCCAAGGAATTCTGACTCTTCTGGAATCCTATTGGCTCTGCCTTCAGCACCGACCCTGACTCCAGACTCACATCCAACCACAGGCCACAGCACTGTCACCTCTCATCTGCACAAATGAGCTTCTAGTGGGTCCTTGGTTTCTCCTCCTCCTTGATCATCTGTTTAATCCTCATACTTTTTAAACTTGCCATAATGCTTGGAAGAGTTCCTTTACTTTGACCCACACAGCCCTACATCCCCTTGCCCTCATTCACTCTGTCTCACAGACAAGGCAAAATGGTTCTGGTCTGAGTGCCTCAGTGCCTTTGCACACACGGGAGGACCCTTCCATGACTCTCCTTAGAGTAAGTTACCACTTTCCACTCAGCTCTCTTGCTTTTCCATCTCTGCGCTACTTTTCTTCCCTGCAGGCATCACTGCATGACATCACACTGCCAAGGAGCTGGTTCACTTATGTAGTGTCTGTCCTTACAACTGCTGGAGGCCCCACAAGGACTGGCCTCAACCTGACATGCACAGGCTCATACCTGTGGAGCAATGCAGTAGAGAAGGAAAAAAGTCACATCTGGTTCACTGGGATTAAATAGACACATGAGAGTCCTGTGGAGAAAATTCTACCTGGAAAAGTGGGCATGTTAAAGATCTCTTTAGAGTTGACACTGCCTAGAGCAACATCTTCGAAGATGAAGTCCACCCCAACATTTCCTCAGAATTTAACAACTCATACAAATACATTAAAATACACACACACACACACACACACACACACCCACCCACCCACCCATCCATCCATCTAGATGTCCACAGCACCTGGCATAATGTGAGTATTTCATAAATATTTTTTTGCTGAATTAAAAAAGTGTCTACCAGCACCATCAGATTATTTTCACTTTCCCATGTTTCTTCCATTTCCTTTCAGTGTAAGTATATATGTTTACACTGCCGTAACCACATGCTGGTATTGAGACGCTTCCTGATTTTCTTTTGCAACACTTTGCATATTACAACCCAGTTCTTGCAATACTGGTGGTGTCTTATATCCCAGGGAGGTGATGTGCAGAATTTACCTCTCCAGTCTTCTCTTTGGGACATTTGGCATCTACCAGTTCAATGAAAGTACAAAGCCACATACATTAAGCAGACTGGGAAGGGCCCTCTGAGCAGAAACCAAACCACATTCTGACCCAGTAGTCAAGCTACGTGGTCCGAACAGCATGAGTTCCTTAGAGAGAAAGGCAGGCTGCTATTCAAAGACACTAAACCACCTTCCAAATTATTTGTGAGAGGACGGCTTTCACCAGTGATGGGGGAAGCCCTCTCGGAAGAGAGGCCAGAGCTGTGAGGGAACTGAACCAATGGGAATACATGCACCAGAGCCCTTGCCTGGGTCTCCAGAAAACTGTCAGCCATTCTTAGATGGGGCAGCTGAGTCAGGGCCCAGAGGGTTTGTCGTCCCTGCGGTGCCCCATCTTTCCACGCCAAAATGCTGGGGAGGGCGCAGTTTTTTCTTTTTCTCTTTAAATGACATTCTCCCTTAAAAGACTCCTTCGCGAAAAATAATGTGGAAATAGAGAAAGCATAAAGAAAAATGTAAAAGTCACCAGTGGTCCTATGAGCCAGGGACACCGGTCACAATTGTGTAGGTCTGCCCACTCTCCCTATGACGAAATGGAAATCTTCACAAAATTAGGACACAGAGTCTACTCTTCACCCTTCAACTTACTGCTATCTTGTGAACCCTTTTTATCCCCAGTGTCTGTAACAATTCTTTAAGATGTCTTAAATCTATGCAAAATAGTTCACTGCTCGGATGAATGAAGCACAACTGATTTCTCCAGGGGTAACATTTAGGTTGTTTCCAAGCTTTTAAATAATAATGAAGACATCTTAGAACTCTTTTCAGATAAATCCCTTAACGCAGATTTTTTAAAGCGGGATGACTGGACGAAAGGGCGTGGACACTTCTGGAAGGTTCCCACAGCCAGTGCCTACCTGGGGACCTACGCTCTGCCCACCCCTGCGGGAGAGGGGTCGCCGCTGCTTTCTTTTATTGCTGCTTTCATGTTTCTAATGGCAGATGAAAAATGAAATTATGATTTTAATTGTATTTCTTTGATTACTGGTGAGGCTGAACTTTAAAAATTTGTTTTCTCACTATAAACTGCTTAGGGAGATGTTTTCTATTAAAGTTGCTCATTTTTCTATTAAAACAAGAAATTTTTCCACTGTTAGAGCTCGTATAATACTTCATAAAAGCCAAAAAATGTGAGTATGTATATATGTGTGTGTGTGTGTGTGTGTGTGTGTGTGTGTGTGTGTATATATATATTTATATCAGATGTAAGAAAATATGCCAATTGCTAAGAGCATATAGATTAGGTGGTGGATGTGTGAGGACCTTCTGAATTTTCTAGAAGTATAACAAATGGCAAAAATAAGCTGCCTGTGGAGGTGATGAAGGAGAGGACAGAGGTGTGCAAAATATAAGGACTACCTTTCTTTTTTAAAATCTCAGTTGACCGTGTTACTCATTTAACACTGTCACCTCTGTCTTTGACAGACACCCACCAGGATCCCTTCTCTATGGCCTGTGGATAAACAGCGGCTAGGTCTGGGCCCGTTGGCCTGGGTGACTATGTCTGTCGTCAGTCTTGCTCTCCTATCAAGGTCTCCCTGCTGGATGGACAGCCTTGCTCAAGGTCTGCAGCACAACTCTGCCCATATTTATACCAGGTCCCAGTACACACACCCCTGCTTCTAATGCCCCTGGGAGTCCCTGCCTCAGAGCTGCACAGGTAACTGGTGGATCTGTTGAAATCAAATTTTCCTTCCTTATCAGAAAGAAACAATTGCTATTAACCTATACCCAGCTGCAGCTATTTCCACACTGGATAAAATTCAGCTTTAGAGAGAAAACAACTCTTTTTGTTTGGGAAAACATCTTAAACTATTGTTCAATTATGAAAAATGGAGGTTGAAACACCAGAAGCTAAGCTTACAAGTTCATGAATGACAATCATGTAGGGAACTGCTAACAAACAAATGGGCTTGTGGGGTCTACTTGGGTCAGGCTGAGGAGATGGGAGTTTTGGGAAGACCAGGAACTCAGAGGAAGTCAAGAAATGATAGAAGATTCCTTTAATAAGATAGCATCAACCTAGAAAGCCCATCCCACTTGTCCATGATGGGACAAATCCTGGGAAAACACAGAAACAGGAGTTCCCAGCTAGAAGAGGCAAGAGGATACACAGCACGAGCACTCTGCAGGGTTACTTTTTCATCTGGACTTTACAAGGAAGGCTGAGAAGGCTCATGACCCAAGGGCATATCTGGTCACAATGACATCCCAGAGGTCTTGAACACGCATCTGGAGGACCTAGTTTTCAAGTCCCGTGGACTCCTCACTAAGGATCTGCAGTCTAGCTAAGGATCTGCAATCTACGGCCCCTAAAAAAGCATAGCCTGAAGGAAACGCTAGAAAGTCAAAGCTTGTCTTGTCACCTCTGTTTTCTGGCTTTCAGCAGAAGGTCAGCCGCGGTATGTTAGCTCCTCACTAGCAGAAAATCAGCGAGACCATTTCCTCAGGACAGGCTCTGGCAGGATCTTCCTGGAGTTCTCACTCTGGTCCAACCACAAATCAATGCACAGACATCCCTGCTGACCCCAGGGGCGCCACTTTGGGGTCAAACAAGACTGCGGCCAATTCGCTGGGTTACAAAACTGACAGCAGACACACACTCAGACACAGGCAGGTATGTCCATGTTCTCTCATCTGAGAGGACTTTCAGAGAATTCCTTGGGAGATTCAGAGAGCTCATTCGAAAATGAAGAATGTGGAGCTGAAATTAAGAATGGATATTGACCACAACCTCGTAACGCAGATGGACTATCATTTGGTGAGTGGGTCCTTCTTGGGTATTTCTGAAGGACGCAGGAAGGAGGCCTGGTTGAAGGCCCTAGGTGGGGCCTGTGAGATGGCAGAATGGGGCCCAAGCAACCCTGTTACAAAGGGTGTCTACTGTGAAAGGTGTTCCTCTCCCGCCATAGACTTTGTTTATTTAGACATGATGGCCACCTGCAGTAGGGACTTCGGGCACAGATCGACAGCACAGATTTTAAGCCAAGGCACATTTTCCTGACGGGAAGTCGGTATGTCTGAGAGACCCAGGGATGGAGCTGCGGGCCTGGCCTGGTACCTGGGGCTGAATGGGCTTAGGCTCCTACATCCCCCTCTTTCTCTCTGCCAAAGTCTACAAGGGGTGTGCTCTTCAAGAATGGATGGAGATGTGCTTTAAGATATGTATGTCAGCTGGGACTATGACAGATATATTTTTTTCTGCTAGAAGGCATTTTATCTGAAAACAGATCTCCAGGAAACTGGGCTGAGTATGGACAGGGGAGGAGAATGCAGAAGCACGTTTTTTTGACAAAAAGATTTGACATACGATTTTTCAACTTTCATTCAACTCATCTAAAAGTGATTTTGTCAGCTTCCCTCAAGAGTTCACTGGTTGAGATCCCAATCACCTACGGCCATCTGAGCCCCACCCTCCTCTGCTCAGCTCAAAACCTTTGAGGACTGGTGCCTTACTACCTTCTTACTTTTCTCTTATTTCCACCTCCTTGTACTCCAGACCCATCTACTCTTGTGTTTTTTAAGGTATCATTGACTCTCATAGTTGTGGCTGAATTAGCCAAGTACCTGCTACCTGGTTTCTTCGCTCACTCTACACGATGAACTGCCATGTCCTGCGGGCCAGGTGTAGAGAAGATTCCTACCCCTGAGACTTTGCAACCATAAACAAACATTCTAATATGTGGGGGCCCATCAGGAGTGTTAGGGCTGCACACCCCTTTTACCCCCCTCCCTGCTTGCCTCGCCATCAAGCAGGTGTCCTGTCCTCTATGTCTGACCCACAAAGTGATGTTGCCAGGTCACTGGTCTCTGTCTAGGACTGGCAGAACTCCTCCTGCCCCGCCACGTGGGTGTTGACCGAAGGCAGCTGCTTTGAGTTAGGGCTCTAATTGTTAGACTGTGTGGAACAGAGCACCTGCCTACTATCCATCATCTGGGTAGCCATGTTTTATTAAGTTGGCTTCTTGCCAAGTTCTTAACAGATATTAGGGTGCAGAGGGGGCAAGGCAGAATAAGGTGGGAAGAAAGAAAGGGAGATAGAAGGAGATGAAAGCAAGCTGGACACGTTACCTACTTGACGCTCTTCTCCCAACCAGCCCTCTGTCAGCATGACCTTTTGACTATGTCATGCCCAGATATGAAGAGAGTGAGCCACGTGGTTTGACGAGAAATCTGTTCTGATTCACAAATGTATGTAAAAGCCTTACAAAACCATAAAAATGAATAACCTTTGGCTATGCATTTCAAATGTTGTTCAGGAAAAGATTAACAGTTTGTGAAATGAATTGAGAACAGTCTTAGCTGTGTGGGCACTTTAAATATACATATGTCTGAATGTGAGATAGATTTTTAAAGAACTATTTTGGTTCTTTGCCTTTTAAGGCAGGGCGAAACAATTCTTTCCAGCAGTGATACCCATCTCTCGGTTGTTCCAGGAAGGCTCTACCCTGTGGTTTTCTCAAATGGAATTTTCTTTGTACTAGGTAAATATTGAGACAACATTTAAGTTGGCTCAAGTCTGTCTATATTGACTTCAGGAAGCAGCAAATATCCTGGGACGAGACGGGAGTGCACGAGGGATCTTGCAGCCTCATCAAGGCCAGGGCACATATTTCAGATCAGCTCTAGGAAGCTTCCTGCACCTGTGCTGAATAAAAGCACGGACTAATCCCTATTAAGTTTGAGAACATTTACTAGATAATTGCACACTGAGACTTGCACATTCAGAAATACGGAATCCAGAATTGGGGAAGTCCTAGGCTAAAAGTGCAGAATATTTCAAGGTGTAAAAACAGGCTATGCGCCCTGGTATTTCAGGAATAAGCCTGGGTCTGGGGTGCAGTGCGCATGTAGCCCAAGGAAAAGGATTCGCGGCCCAGGAGCAGGGGGAGCCACCAAGACGAGCAAATAAATAAAATGCTTCTTTCTCATCTTCTTTTCTCTTTAAAATAAATAAAATAGAACTATGCTTAGGGCTCCATCTTGCCTCTAGCCACTATATGTGTATGTGTGTGTGTGTGTATGTGTATACACACATATTTTTTTTTTAAAGAGAGGAAGGAAGGAAGGGAGGGAGGGAGGGAGGGAGGGGGGGAGGCAGAAACATCTTTATTCATTGTTCATTTTGTTTTTTCACCCTGGCCCCACCCAGATCCTGAACCTGGGTCCTTGGTCTGTATGAGGCGCACACACCAGCGTCTCAGCTGTCTAAGCCAAAGGGTATGCCTGCCCCTAGACACTTCCTAGGACATCAGGCATTTCCTTCTGCCTTTGCTGGCCTCCACTTTTTATTTGTATGCTGGAAGAACTAGATCAGAGAATCTCTTTTAAAAAATCCCTCTGAGCACAGAATGCCACAGTTCCAAATACGGGAGGATTCAATAGTGTTGGGAATGGGAAAAATTAGTACTTTTTCCAGAAGAATATAATGATATTGGTCTCACTTAGGTTATAGGTATTCCACTGTGAAAAGCAGGCAAATACCATGCCCTCTAAAAACGAAGTGAATCCCTAAAGAAGATATGAGAACTGTGTGAAGAAAACAAATCCGAATGGTTTTAAACATTTTGCAAACATGTCAGAAAATAACATGTCATCAAATACAACTGTCAAGTCATCACTGCTAGCTCATAGTCACTGGACATGAGGAGGATGAGCAAGGAAACGTCTCCCAGCTGCTACTCTACCGTCCAGAGTGTGTCTATACCTCCAAGGTCAGCCATCGTGTCCTCTGTCGGGGAGCCACTCAGAACTGAAGTCTGACCAACACATTTCTCTCTTCACATTTTGACTAGACATGTCCTTAACAGGAAGCTAACTACCTTAGATTATTTACAAATGGAGACAGTTTAGGCTGTTACCAATATTAGATTTAGATGCAAAGAAAAGAAATGGTGTGAATCTATTACCATGCGACGATTTTTTTGATTTGTGGCATCTGTTTTCCTTTTCTTTCTCTTTTTTTGGAAGAGAATATTATACTGACTGAAAATAGTCATTCTTAAACTGACAAAAAAAATGGTTTCTACGTCAGCATGAATATAGCATAAATATCAATCTTTGGCTGGACCACCGAATCCTGGTAAACTTCCTTCATTTTGATTAGTATTTGAATGAGTTCAAAATTATATGGTTAATTCATATGATTTTGAACTGAAAATAAGTACAAAAATGTATGGATACTATAGTCCTATCATCCAAAGGCAGCTAAGCTCTCACAGCACATCCTAACTTTCTGGAGTACACACCCGGTTTACATGTACTTTACACGTATGTCTACACCCTGTGCAAAACCCGCCCCGGACTCCAGACAGCTGGGTGTTCAAGAGCCTAGGAGGACCTGATGTCGGCACCCTACGTGTCCACTTTCAACAACGTGCCCTATCGGGGAAGCTCTGCTCCACATTTCCTGCGTCTGACTTTATCTGAAGTAAGCCTCATCAGCCTCGCCATGAAGCAGCTTTGTTTCTTGGAAAGTTCTTAGGCTTCCTTCTTACGTCTGCCCCTCACTTCTGTAGAGTTGGCATGAGTCAAGTAGCAGAAATGTCACCCAATTCTGTACAGGTGCTGGGTGCCCTAGTGCCACCTTGAAAATGGACAACTGCGCTAGTGTCTGCTGACACATTTATCTCCCGCGGACATTTGCACCAGATGGACAGGCTTCAATGTGTGCCCAAGGCAGAGTGAGGGATGGGGTGCCGACCACACCTCTGACTGCAGGAGGCAAGCAGATGCCCGGGCAGTACTGCTCACTCAGCTCCAAACCTCACTGGCCCCTAATCCAAGTGAAACACTGGGTACCAGCACGAGAGGGGACTTTTCTCTCATGGCACAAGCCAAGCTGATGGCAAACCGACATGAGCAGAGTTAGAGTGGGCATGGGATATACCCGCTGCTTTCATTGGTCTCTATGTCCCTAAGTTCCTTCAGGGTAGACACCACAAGCTCGAAGGGAACATGATTTGGGGCACCTGGATGGTGAGGGCCCTGGCTGGTAGGCTGGTTTGCTATTGAGCTGCCGTGGCGCATGAGGTGCATTTCCTGCGCCACGTGGTCGCCATAGTCTACTTCTGCTCATTACCCGTGCTGACTCCAGCAAGTGGAGATTCTGTGTGCAATAGCGAGAGCCAGCAGCAAGAACTGCAGTGGGCCCCTCCTCTCATGCTCTCGTCCCCTTGCTGACCACAGGCAAAGGTGCTTCTACTCCCAAGGCAAAACGGGGTGTTGCCAAACTCCTGGGAATGAACAGAAAGGAACAGGTGCCGTCAGTGGCAACAGAGCTTGGCTTCCATCGTGAATCACCATGGCCTCATTCTGACAGGTCCGGTTGTGGCCCTGCCCTGGATCACCAGGCAGTGACTCAGCTATGAAGAGGCTTCGGATGCTATTTTTAAGGGGGTGATGTTGGGGGAGCAGGCGGGAGGAGGTATGTACAGAGAGGCTTTATTATTTTTTCTGGAATTTTAATAGCCTAAACGAGATCTTCACTTTGACACCCAATTCTGGAAAAGTTAACTTGCTCCTGAAATTACGTAACCTACACAGTTTACTTTTTCTTTCACGACTTGCCCATTAAATTCACAAACCATCTCCCAAGGCCAAAACTGGTTTGACCCAAATGTAAAGGGGGAATGTTCAGAAGAGTCTGGGCCGAGGGAAGCAAGTGTGAGGCTGTGCAAAGAACCGTAGTAGTAGCTTGAGCGTCAGAGAGCTTGGCTTTTGTCAGCTGATCACCTGGGGACAGAGTGGCTGGGGTATGACCAGGGTCAATCAGGCTGGGCAGCTGGGCATGGGTGTGCCTGCCCGCTGGCTTTGTGCCCTGGATTTGGTGAAGGAAACTGCACAGACCCCATGACCCTGTATTAGAGTCCACAGACTTCAATGCTCTCTTCTTACTCTGTTTTCCCACCAAAGGGGCTCTGCTGCTTCCTAATTTCTAGACACCACTAACTCCTGTGTTCATTCACTCATTGTCTCTGGACTGTGCCCAACTGCTACCTCCTCCTGAACCACTAGGAAAGCACACACATTTCCAAAGCAGATTCATTCTATTTTTGTAGAAAAGTAAGACAATGTTTTCCTCAAGATAATGGGAACTGTGTCTCCTCTCCTGACATGGCCCCTGTCTTCAGGGGAACAGTCTACCAACAGGGATTCTTAATTTCTTGGGTGGAAGCTGAAGAACCACAAGTCACCCCCTGTCAGTGCTGTGTGCCTTTTCCTCGGAGTGTCCCCTTGGGGCTCCTGGAAGACATCCAGCTGAGGAACCCTCCCGCAAAGTCAAGTCTAAAGTGTTCGCTCATTGGAACAGCTTTAAAAGGTTAACACCCGCCCCTGGAAACAAACACGCCTCTTGTTCTGTGAAGAAGGCCTCCTTTGACACTATTTCTTCTGGGTGGTAAGAAGTAAGATGGTGTGACTTTGAGGGGAAGGGGCATGAGAGGAGGGCCTCTGCACAGTGACTCTGGAGAGAACAGTTTTTTCTGTCACTTCTGAAGTTCCAACTCCAAACAGAACTCGACAGAACCCAGGATAATGCTGAATTTTCCTCTTGTCACATCTAGTAATCCAGTGCTTGCAGAGCTTATTCACCAAACATGGTCAGTGACAAACCAGTCCAACGCTGGGCACAGGAAGGAGACAGAGTGGGCCCAGCTCCTCCATCATGTTCTGAAGGCTGGTCCAGCGGCCTCACCAGGAACTAAGAGCAAGGAGCATCTTCTACCTCAGCTGCTGGCTAGAAAGAGGCCCAAATTAGTTAAATTTAACTATAATAAACATGTTGCAAATGAATTATATTTAACTCTAACAGTCACCTCAGGGTTTGTCTCAAGATGGAATAATTTTGGCTTATGTTACCATAAGTCCCCTAACTAAGGCAGAAAGTAATTACCTAAGGATTTCCCATAATGAGTTCACTGACACTCATTATTTATTATAGTGTGTGAACATTCAAGTCTTTTATATAGTCAGGCATAGACTGCAGACTGTTGAATATATAGTCTTGGGTGAGCATGATAAGGAGACTAAAAATAATATTTCAGGCAAATATAAGTTTAGGAAAGCTGCCCAATTTCAGTCTTCATTAGGAATTAGTAGTAACTATAGAGTCCCAGCTGAAACTTTAGTGTTGATAGAACAGGGCCTGCTAAGAAAATGAACAATGTAAATTAGATGACAAGTTTTCTGAAAGAATAAGCTGCATGCAAACACTTAGAAAGTGTGTTTATTTATTTTAAAATGTAATTGGACTTTAAAGCTGTCATGCTAATGAGAAATCATGTTGATGCATTATAAAGCAGGAATTTACTTGTGGCATTTGAGAAGGGGAACAGTTTGTATTTGAAAGTACCTGCAAGTAATAAAAACTGCCCAAATGCCATTCCTTAAAAAATATTTTGATATTCTGCATTCCCTCTATTCTGAATAATCTTTCCATGAAAAAATTCTCACTCATCCCTTAGGCATTTCTTATGCATCAGTATGGGCCCAAGGACTGTGAGTACAAAGAACAGTAATATGGTCTCTGCTTTCTAGAAGCAAAATGTTGAGTAGAAGACACAGCCTGTAAATCAATGCTTTCCTGCAGTCTGATGTCTGCAATGATTAGTGAGGTGTACTGCCTGTTAAATACAAATTAATTGGTCTGTACTGATTGATGTGATGCGTGGAGAGAAACCTAACTACGACTGGAACAGTGACTTACACTGACGGATTGAACCCTAAACACCAAATGTTCTTTGTATACATGTGATTTGTAATATGTAAACGTAATCACCCATGTTTAAATTCATTAACATGCTACATTTGGTTCGTATATATGATCTGCAAAGTTTCTTTTCTTTCTTTTTTTTTCTTTTAAGGGAAGGTACAGGCAGGAATGAAGGCAAGTAGGCAGACAGGAAGAGAGAGGAAGAAGAAGCACTTTATTTAGTTGTTTATCTTGCCTGTTCCCCCTAGCCCCAGTCTTGAACCTGAGACCTTGGGATGCATGTGGACTACACTTGGTGTACTAAACCAGGGGGCCACCAGGGCATGTCAGAAGTTTTGTTTTTACACTGACAGAGAGGACTCCCCAAGATGCTCAGATAAGCCTTCCCAAGGTGAGTCAGTTTGGCATGTGGATTATTTTGAGCTGAGGTCAGTCAAAGTCCTGCAGACTCAGGAGAAACTCCTACCACTCTTTTAACAACTTAGAAGATTGCAGATTGGTGGTCTTGGCCAGAATGAGGGTTCTGACTGGAAATAACCTTTCAATCAGAGAAGCCTCCCTCTATGGCTGCATACATATC
Organism: Solenodon paradoxus; assembly: GCA_004363575.1. NCBI lineage: Eukaryota > Metazoa > Chordata > Mammalia > Eulipotyphla > Solenodontidae > Solenodon > Solenodon paradoxus. Next base: position 22,368 of record RJWH01000885.1, read on the forward strand.
TGATTACAGAGCATGTGGTCTTCATCACGTGCGTCCCCTCCTCTCTCCTTGAAGCCCCAGGCCATTAGCCCATTCCTGTACCCTCTGTTTCTCCTCACTGACTGTGGAAATATCATTTTTATATGGCTTCACCTGACATATGTAATTAAATTAGATTTTTTCTCCTACTAATCTGTTAGAAATTAATTTGATTCTTGACCAGCCTGAGAAGAACCCAGAGGGGAGGGGAACATTTTCCTCCTCTGCAGCAACATCTTGCCTTGTTTTACGAAGAATTTAAAGAGGCTTACAAAAGAAAGTGTATATGTTTTTGAAAACGAATAGAAATAAAGACCCGTGGGCCAGCCAAGCAGGTGTGAGAGGCTGAGGTATGGGCTGGAATGGGCAGCAGCTTCTGCCACTCCACCCCTCCTCTCTCCCAGCAGCCTGGATGGGGCCTGGGCACCTCTAAGCAGCAGGGTGCGCTGCCCCCCAAGCCCTCTGAGATGGGCCACTCCATTCATCTCCCACAGGAGCCTGTGACTGGACGGAGTGATCTAAGGGCAGGATTTGCCAACTCTTGAGTTGTGGCTGAAATCCCACCAACATCATCAGAGCCTCTCAGGGAACAAAGAACAAAATGGGAGAGGGAGTACTGACCAGGTCAGAGCCAAGGGCTAGCTGTGACGCTGCCCACAGAAAGAACCGGGCTTCCCATTAGGCCCCTCCCCGTCCAAGTGAAGGGGGACGGCCAGTCACACTGTTCTCAGGACTAAACTCTCCTGTACCTTGAGGAAAGACAACTTCTCTTGGCAGCTAATTCTCAAGACATGTCTCAGAAAGTTCCATTGAGGCATGCTGAGTGATAGCAGACCAGATTCCCCCAACCTTCCTGTGCACGTGACTCATCATTTCCTACAGCTGCTTCTCCTGGGGCCTAGGGACCAACAGGCAGAACATGGCCTGCTCAGTCAGGAAGGGATCCCACTGAATGGTGGGACGACTCTTTCTTAGGAGAACAGGAATAAACCTTTGTTGGTTTTATCAGGTAGTACGCTAGGTGTGCAAGCATTTTGGAAACACTTCCCAGTATGTTACTGTATTTCCTTTTTTATAAGTGAGAACACTGAGGGCCAGAGACGTTTAATGGTTCAGAGTAAAATCAGCGTTCAAACTTGGATTTGTTTTCAAGTCACACATTTTTGCTTCACCAGTTTCTTCAAGATGGATGACAGTGTTTTGCATGAAGCATGCAGCTAAAACCATCTAACAATCAATTCACTTAGTTTCATCTTCGGGATTCTTTTCCCATGGGTTTCTCTGTTTGTCTTGCTGAAATGACCAGAGGTCATCTGGATGAGCCTAACAGGGTACTGGGCATCTACCCAGGTTTCCGGAAGGCAGTTGACTCCATACTTGAATTGGAACAGTATCATTTGCATTAGCTGTTCCTGTCCAACAGTACAAGAGTGAAAACAAGTACTTGCTTATGTGACCGCATAGACAATACATGTAAAACTCACATTATCACCACTTAGAAGTAAAATTCAACATAACTGAAGCTTCTCAATCCTGCACCATGCTTGGGGAGGGGGGCGGGGAAGCGAACTTTAAAAGCCTCTTATCCGCTGGGATCTGCTATTCAGAGGAGGCCTCTGAGGGAGTGGAGCAGGGCGAGGTGCTCTCTGATGGTGGATGCTAAAGCATGTGTGCTGAGAGGCAAACAGGTGGGGAGCGTGGAAAAGTTGTGCGGCTCAGGAAATCCGTACCGCAGACACGATGCCACATCCACGCCACAAAGAGCTTCTCTTGCTCTATGAATTGGTCCCCATCAGCAAAAGGGGCTGAAGATGAGAGCGCCTCTGTCTGCCTCAACAAGCTAACGTCATGGTACCACTTCTGCCAACAATGCAGCAGAGATGTAAGCGAGGTCCATGTCTTGCCCTCCCCTCCCTGGGCCTCCATTTCTGTAAAATACCAGATGTGGACAGGTTGCTCTGAGGGCCCCTTTATCCCTGAGACTCTATAATTCTACAGCTCAAATGGCTGGCTCGACAATTGGCATTGATTTTATTTTTCTAAGGGGCCATTTTTAATGTCAAATGCTAATTCCTCTTTCTTCTCAAGTTTGGTTTTGCAGGATTTAGCTCAATCTCATTTTCTTTGCCCGTTAATCTCCTGATCAAGCACGCTGTACGCCTTACACTGCAGATCTGTCTACATCGCGCACCAGAAAGTGAGGACCACTCGTCCTCTCTCATGTCCCAGGGTCTCTCTCGCAGTCCTGCTCCTGCGCAACCAGGCCAGTTCTTCTGTTGGGAAGTCACACGTGTCTCTGCATCTCCAGGACATTCTCAGTCCCTCAGGAGTGTGCAACCACTTCTGCACCGCATCCTTTGCATGCAGAGGTGCTGCCCACAGAGGCCCTGCGCTCCAGCACTATCCAGAGACGTCATCCCAGAACCACGCCCCCAGTTCAGTTGCTGCCATTTGTCAGCTGAGGTCCAGATTGGAGCTGAGAGGGTCTTCAGGGGCAGCCTTCAGTCAGCTCTCAGGGCAGCCCCCGGGGACTGCATCCTGACGTGACCACCTAAACTCTTTCCATGAGAAACGTGCACCTTCCCAAACAGCTCCCTCATCAGAAAACTCCCTGCATGGAGCTGAAATTTTGTAATTTTCTCCGACCCTCTTAGTTTCACCCTGAAACAAGTACAGACTCTCTCATCATGAACTCTCTCTTTAAAACAACGTAAATAAAACAAAATTCAGTATCAATACGCCTTGGTGGCTCAGAGGTTAAGCCTGTGCCTGGAGCACAGTTCCCATACATCCCAAGGATCCAGGTTCACAGCCAGGACGAGGGGGAACAACTAAATAAATAAAATGAGTCTTCCTCCTTTCTCTTCCTTCCTGCCTGCTGCCTGCCTGCCTTCATTGCTGCCTGCTTCCTTCTTCTTAAAAACAAAACAAAAACTTGGTCATCATGGTGTATGATAGGCTCCAAATAGCTAGGTAAAAGAAAATGTCCTTGAGAAAACAGTGAAGAGCAATCTCTACTCTATTCAACTGCACTTGAACTTCCAGGCACAGACCCAAGGAGATCTCAGAGACCATGGTAATATGGTCCCAGGGCCTCCTCTGAGGAAGGTTCCATGGCTACAGTGATGGGACAGAGATGAACTCTCTTCTCTTAGCATCTCATGTTCTCCCAGAAGAAGCAGACAAGTTAGAACAAAATGCACTGCAATGTCTACTGATTCAAAGAACTCTCGGGCTGAATTAAGGGTTCCTTTGTGCTTTTGTGATGACGCTTTTTGTGACTTAATTGCTCATTTACAACAGAAGTGGAGGAAATAAAGGGAGGTCAGTTTTGGGATCTGGAAAAGTCACCAGTGCACATCAACTAAACCCTGGGTCATGACTCCACGTCAAGGCTGGTTGTTGGTGTCTGGCTCCCCCAGCGAGGCCCCCGTCCAATACTGGCTGTGTTGGGGACCAGGCCAGCACGGAGGATGCTTCCTGAGTGCGACTGAACTGAGGAGGCCCAGACACTCAGAGTCCTTGGTGTCCAGTCCTTAGTCTCTTTTCCAGCACAGGAATCCCTAGTTTCAGGATACAATCAGCACAGGGATTAGCTTCCTAGGGGACATGCAGTGAATTGAAGCAGGAGACATTAAATTTTATGTTTCTAAGATGAAGAAAAAAAATCCTTTTCTTTAAAACCCTACAGCTGCCACTTAATTTTGTGTTCAGACCGCACTTCACTACTGAGCTGTCAACATGGAGCAGCGCTGAGGAGGCAAATGAAGACAGCAGGCTCCAGCCTGAACAGAGCCGACTATGCCCGGGACACCCATGGCCTGCAGGACGCGGCCTGGGCAGCAGGTGGAGAGGCCAGCCTGCGAGCCTCAGGGGGACACGCTCACACAGGCTGGGAGTGAACAACAGGGCGAGCAAGGCCTTCGGAGACCTAGTGGGCAGGAGCTGGTCCCGCCTCACTTGGGATACACCTGGCTTCCCTCACAGGGTTCAGTCCTCCTTGCTCTTTAGGACAGGATTTGTTTTGTCATCTCTCTGCCCACTGGGAAAAACAAACACATGAAGAAACCAAAAAAAAAAACACAAAAACAATACTGGGCTAGGACAAATGACAAATTTGCCAAGGAGCTAGCCCCATCCTGTTTTCCATAACAATTCTCTCCCCTCTCCCCTGCCCTCCCCTCCCCTCCCCTCCCCCCTGCCCTCCCCTCCTCTCTGCCCTTTGATGGTCTCAAGTTCTCTGCACTATTTCTTTAGTGGATTGCTTCTGATCTCATCAGAAAACATTCTGTGAGTCATTAACAGTACAAGATGCTAAAGAAAGCTGTCTGCTGGTGGCCTCCAAGGCAATCCCTCTTCAGAGTCAATGTCAGGGCTCTTCAATTAGGAGAGCACTGAGCGCTCTGCATAGCACTGGATCCTTACAGCAAATGATTTCATCCAAACAGACTTTAAAAGAATGTTTTCTTGAGAGTTCAATGATCGGATTCCCCTACTAAATGGCTTTAAAGAGCTGAAAAGAATTTTTTTATCTGCGTCAAACAGGTTGACGCTAGTCCCTGTAACAGAGCCACATGGTGGCCCAGGGGACTAGAGGAGAGAGATGGTTTTAATGCAAAGGGAATGAGTACAGGTTATTACATACACAGGAGATGGTACAGCAACACCCATATACTACAAAATCTTATTAATTTGACATACAATAACCTACTTTTAAACTTTTATGTGACTAAAACGAAATGTTTCCTACACGAAACAGTCAACAAATGGAAGCAATAGAAGAGAAGAGCCTTCTGAAGAGACATTTACAGTCTCCCAAATAATATAATAGCAGCTAGGATTTATTAAATATGTGTTACCTGCCAGGAATTGTTCTAAGAGTTTCACATTAATTTACTCCTTTAATCCATGTGCTAATCATACAGAGCAGGTAGTGTTAGGTCCTTTTTATAGAGAAGTACCTAGGACACAGAAGTTATAACTTGCCAAGGGTCACACACAGCCGACACTCAAACTCAGAAAGCCTGACGTGAGACTCTTCCCTCCTGACAGTTACAGACACCAATTATACGGTACTAGCTTCTCAGGAAAGACCTGAAAAATAGCGGCGCACCACTTTTTAGCATGATTATAAGTCTGATTAAAAGCGCAAGGAGAATTAAGTATGCTCTGCACATTTGAACACATCTACAGACGCCCAGCCCTGAGTCGGTAGTTGGGGTAAACGGTGTGCACCAGCAGTGGGTATGGCCTGGGAAGCAACACCCCACAGCTAGGCTTCAGAAGAGCAGCAGCAGCACCTGTTCAACACCAGGAGGAACTGACGTTCTAGAAGCCGACAGCATGGTAGCTGCTGCTACACTGCTGTTTGAGTGACTTAGTATACAGCACACAGGCGTGACAAGAATGACGGTCAGATTCCATGTGACATTTTGCTGTTCACAGGGAAGTCTCTGCAAAAATAAAACGATGATAGGCATAAAGAAGAGCAGTAACGATGTTGTAAGCACGACATCATATGGGTGGGAAATTACAGTCTCTAGCAAGGGCTGACTGAGGGAAAACACTGTGAATTCGTATACATATTGAAGCTGAATAAGACGTTAATAAAAATTACAGGGGGCTAGGCTCATGTCAAAGACAAGCCCAAGGAGAAATTAAAGAAAACAATACAACATACTTTCCTTTTGCATTCAATGTTGAGTAGGACATGCTGACTTGTTAAGAGGTTAGTTCAGTAAAAGATTCTCCAATGAGAAGAGGATTGAATCACATCACACTGTGAGCCAAGGAGAAGAATTTGTACTGGAAGTTGCCACAGAGGTGGCAGTCCCACCCTCATCACAATGTCCCTGAAACAGACCAGCACCCTGCTTGGCTTTTCTGCTTAGTCCACTTCCCTGGACCAGCCTGCATCTAAGGTTCTCCAGGATCCTCAAGTCACTGCCCTTTCTACCCTAATGAGTTCCCTTCATTCATCCTTGGAAAATTCATGTTCTCTGCTTCACAGAGCAGAAGACATCAGGTGGGAAGGCTCAATGCCCCGTTGCTCTATTGGGCCACTTGTGGTGTCTACTCTCCTCCCTTCTGAGATCACCCCTGCCGGCCAACTGAGTTTTGGGTCCCACCACGTCCTGCCTGTTCAGGAGCTGGCACCCCTGGGCATTTCTCTCCTCCTCTCTGTCTTATATAAAGTCAATTTATCCTTCTCTACTGGATCTTCCCATTGACTTTTCTATGCATTATCAGCACTGGGGGCACCAGAGGGGCGCATCTGTCACAACTGATGACCCTACACTGACAAAGTCCATAGCTGTTGTATCAGGGTTCATTCTTGGTGGTCCATTGACGGTTATACATGGAAGTTTGTTACACTTTTTAAGACTTCCCTTGACTCGCACATCCCCTCCAACTCCCACTGTCTCTTTCCTTCCTGTGAGCAGCCTATACTCACTGTCTCCCTTTCTCCCCTACTTTTCTCTGTCCATTCTAATCTTGCTTCTACCCCCTAAAATATGACCCTTTCTCAACGACCCCCTTTTAGCTAAAGATAATGGTTCTTTGGTAGTTATTAACCAAGTAGTTATTAGTCTTTTGGTTCTATTTTGAATGACAATGACTCTCATCATGTGAAATCCACATTTCCCTGGCTTCCATAATTCACAGGCCTTGGCCTTCTCATCCCTGGCTCTCCCCTGTTCCAACCAACTTTCTTATTACCCTTCCTCTGGCTAAGCTTGCCTGAGCTCCTTAAGACTTACCCAAAGTCCCTATTCTTCACATTCCATACTTCCAGTTAAACTTCTCCACACCGTAGTCTCAAATACATCCTAGATTCAAGATCAGAGCATCTGACTGCAAAGACATCATAGGTTCAGCCTGCCCCCATGTCTTCTGGAAGCTCCAGATGACTAAGGCAGCCTATGCAACACGTTTGGTGTCTCAGACCAGCCTTATGGGTAACACATCTTCAAACCCTAGTCTCATCCAGCCTTGTACTTTTTATCAATGAGTGGTAACACCATCTATTTAGTCCCACCAGTCAGACACCAGTATCATCTGTCATAACCCCATATTCAACTCAGTAACAAGTTCGAAAACGTTTCCATTTCTGTTCATATTGGAATTCCTTCATTATATACATTCTGTAATACTGTGATTTGTAAGAAATATATATTTAGTCATTTATGATTAAAATATATTTCTCATAACATTTGCTCTTTGTCCACAGCTCCCCAAATCCTTAACATTTCTAAGTGGTAAGAGCAATACAAGTTTCTCTTGTTACGATATTTGATCTCTTGCCTTCAGTTCCTTAAGCAGTGGCTTGAGGATCCTGGAGAACCTTAGATGCAGGCTGGTCTAGGGAAGTGGACTAAGCAGAGAAGCCAGGCAGGGTGCTGGTCTGTTTCAGGGACACTGTGATGAGGGTGGGACTGCTAGCCCTGTGGCAGCTTCTGGTACAAATCCTTCAGTTAGGAAGGAACCCTTCAGTTCCTAGCTTTGTGTGAATGAGGGGACTTTGGAAGCACCTAAGGATGGGGGCTGGTTGCCAGGGGAACCAACTGTGAACAGAGGGTTGGAAATTTGGAAGTTTGAATCAATTACCAATGACCAAAGAGCTATTCAATCATTCCTACATAAGGAAGCTTCCAAAACACCCCAAAGGATAGGATGTAGGGAGCTCCCCCTGGGGTGAACACGTGGAGACCTAGGGGTGGTGGGGTACACGAGGGAGCATGGAGGCTCTTGCCCTTTGCACTTCTTTATTTGATTCAGGAGGGAGGGTGGGTGGGAGGGCTGTGATCTCAGGTTTCTACTGAAACTGGAGAGTTAGAATTCTGACCATTGATTCTTGAAATGTCTGTGCTCCCTCCCTTTCAGTATTCTCTGCTTTTAAAAACCATTAGTGCAATTCAGGATGCATGTAGACAGACACCTGTAAGTCTCAGTGGAGCACTAAGAGACCCAGCCCCATCTTGGTTGCTTCCCCTGACCCCAGATCCTGAGCCAGGGACCTTGGGAAGTCTGTGGGCTACGCCTCTGGTAAACTGGACCACTAGGCCACCAGGATGTGCCTGATTCATATCTTTGAAAACCCTTCTCAGGTAATCATGATTGAAGGCAAAGACTGTGACCTTTCCCTGCATGAAGCACCAAAGTGACTGGGGGGCCAGCCTCGCTCAGGCACTCGAGTGATTTTTTTATAAATAACTCAGAAAAATAGATAATTCCAGAAATGGAATGGCAATATAGGCATGAAAACCCAAACTGCCTACTTTGCAGCTGCACAGAAGGACAAGAAGCTAAAGCGGCACTTTGCAGCTGCACAGAAGAACAAGAAGCTAAAGCGGCACCTACCGGATAATGTCGTCACCCTAGTTGGTGCTCTCCGGTACAGGGCAATGGACTGCAAGCAAAAGGCAAGTCTGTAACTACTCATTCATCCGACTGTCACTCCACTCCACTGTGAGTTCGTCAGGAGGGCAGACCTTGGACAGACTAACATGAATCGTCTTCCTTTCCCCTTCATTTAGTGACCAAATGAATCGAGGTCTAGTCACAGCTCTAGTACTACCTGGCACTGCTGGTTTGGGTTTCTTGTCTCTATGGGTTTAAGAACCTGGGCAGTTAAACATCTTAGTAGGACCACATGGCTGCCAAGATCATCCTCTCCACTATAACATGTGACGAATCTCTAATCGTCTGAACAGGGAGAGGAATTCTGGGGAGAGTCAGGGGCTAAGCAATTCCACAAATCCCGACAAGTCACAGAGAGCTTTAAAAAAACCTTCAACGCTGCTAGTCATATCAGCATTGCTAGCAAGTTGCTGGGAAAGCAGCAGCTGTAGTCCAATCTGGGCAGCTCACAGAGACACACCACAAAACAGCCCAGGGAACAAGCAGGGGAACATCAGTGTCAAGTAACCCGGCAGCTCGGGGCAAGAATTCAAGTGAAGAATAATCCTCATCTGAAATGGGTATTAGCACATGAAAAACAGTTTTATAGACTGAGTCTGCAGAAAGGATGTTTGACATGAGTTTAAAATTATCTCCTAACTTGGCTTTATCTTGGAGGGTGGGTGCTTAATTTATCTTAAATTCATCTCCTTAAAGATTTATGACAGAAATGCGAGTCTTGTATTTTGCTACCAATGTCTCCATTTCATTTTAGAAAAGTTTATTCTTTATGGGAAACCCATGGCACCCTCCCTCCAGCTTACTAACGTGTGTGCCATCACGGCCGTGATGATAAATACTGTGCAGTGTCTTACAGAACCAAGTGTGCAAGTGTGCAAGTAGGGAAGACGACAGCTAAGGGACTGTCTCAGACCTGAGGGCATAACTGCACAGCTCAATTTACTGTTGAGGGACAGGGTTAAGTACTGGGGTTAAGATTTTTGACAAATGTGGTGATACCTCTAACCTCTCAGAGAAGTAGTTACCATGGCCATTTATGAGGCATTGTCCCAGGCAGGGCCCTGAGTACTTTCATGTGTCAAAAACTTGCCAGTAATCCCAGGAAGGCTCTCTTACTATTCCCCATTCAAAGATGTGGAATCGGGGCCCAGGGAAGTGAAGTAACCCTAAAGCCACACAGTGAGTAAGCAGTGAAGCCAAGCTCTGAAGCCAGGCACCCACCGGCCAGCCCAAACCCTTAACCACCACTCTATCCTACGTCTTTATAAACTCCTGACTTCAGGCATCTATCGAGGACTGAGAGTTACAATTGTGACCAACAATTCTTGAAAATGTCCGTGCTCCCTCCCTATCAGGATTCTCTGCTTTTAAAAACCATTAATGCAATTCAGGTTTCATGTGGCTAAATGTCTGTAAGTCTCACTGGAGCTCTAAGAGACTCAGTCCTGTGCAGCCAGAAACTTGTTTCCAAGGCGGAGGACTCTGGACCAGCTCACCCAGGGCTATTTTACTGATGCCCCTCCTGCATCTTCATGTGAAAGCCTGGCACTCAGGGGACTTGGGTGACATGGTAACCAGAGGGCAAACCCTGAAATGATTTCCCACCTTTGAATTCCCCATGCCATTTCCCATCCTGAGCTCGACCAGCCTGTCACATCAGGGAAGCAAAGTGGCAAAGACACCTTCATTGCACCAAATGATCTCAGTCTGTGTTGGGTCAGAAGCAGCTAGGCTCTGGGACCCAAGTCCAGAGAATGGTTTCTGCCAAGAAAGATGCCGTCATCAGTCTTCTATGTTGAGGAGGGGCTGGCAGATGGACACTAAATCAGCATTTTCTGTTGTTTGAATAAATACCCCAGAAAGAGGACTGAGGGATAACAGATAAGATTTTTTAAGATTCTTAAATGCTATTATACATTTTTATACATTACATATGCATACACATATATGAGCATATACAGAGCATATAAGTACATGTCATTGTGCACACACATATTATGTGTATATTACATAATAATATATAAAGTATGCGATATTTTAATACCTGCAATCTATGTATCTAACGCTAATTAATGCATGTGTCAGAAGCAAAAGGTGGGATTCTGTAGAGTGAAATGAATGAAAACATCCATTTGAAAGGAGCAGTAGTCGAATGGTACGGAATGAGGGCTTTTTCAGATTACATAACGAGAACTGAATTATACTGGGTTTAAGGACAAAATCTGGTTAGAAAGACAATGCGGGAGAAAAGCACATTATTAGAATGATGGAGGCAGACACCCACTGACAGGTCTCGATCTCAGTGGTGGAGAGGGCTTCTGACTACTGAGAGGTATAGAGGAATATGAATGCTTTCCTCACAGCTGTTACAATGCCTGAAATTCCTTTCATGGAATTTCTGGTCTTTAGATCCTTTATTTTTTTTTTTTTTGAGTTTTATTTTTATTTAGTTGTTCACGCTGGTTGCTGACCGCCGGATCCAGGATTCGAACTCAGGGGTATGAGACCTATGTGCCTTCAGAAGTGACTGACTAACCAATGCAGTGTGCCAATCTTTAGGTCTTAAAGGTTTTTGGTCTAATGATTCTCCTTAGCAGACCTTGAGTTAATCCTAAGGAAAGGTAGCACCCCAGCCCTCCGGGCAGTGAATGCAGCCCAAGCAATCCCACAAAAAAAATCTATCAGTTTGTCAACATCTTTCTTTGGTGGATTCATTTAAACATTTTTTAAAAACTTTATGTAGCTGTTCATCTTGGCTGCTCCCCCTGACCTCAGATCATGAATCCGGGTCCTTGGGATGAATGCGGACGGCGCCCTGTGAACTTAACAGTTAAATCACCTGAGTGTGCCAGAGGATAAATATTTTAAAGAGCAACTCCAAGAATATTTTTTAAAATTCTGATTTAAGCTCCGTGAAACTGTTATCAGCTAACAGTGAAGACAGAACGGGAAAGAACTGGCTGTCCCATGACCTTCTAAGAGGAAACACAGACACAACATTAGTGAGGTCAAGGAAAGGATGTCATCACCTGTTATCTCCTATGATCTGGCCTGGCTTTCACTGTCGCCCTGCTCCTGCTGCTCCCCTAAGGCCAATGGGCTCTCCTGGGATTCTGACTCCATGGCCTAAAGGCCAGGGTTGGGCTTCTGCCATTTGATGGCAATGCTCATTCTGCAGTCATGGCACCACAGAGACTAGACTTATGCCATGTCAGCCAACCCTGATACCATCTGGCATCGCCGAAGGTAAATGTCACAGGGGCATCACAGGAAATTTCTAAATGGTCATGGAACCAAAGAGAGCAGAAGAGGGACAACTTGTCCTTTTCCCAGTCTTGACTTCACAGGCACCGTGACAGAGGGAGGGTCCCAGCTAAGCTCTACACTCCGTGAGGGCTCTCTTGGTTCACTGGCACACCTTCGAGTCCAGAGGGGCTTCTACACACAGCAGGCACCCCCGGTCCCCGAGTGGATGGGTGAGAGCAGGCCGCAGAGGTGCTTGTCTGCAACACAGCAGGCGGATCCTTAAGACTCACCTCATTCTCACTCTTCCTTTTCTCTCAAATGAGATTATCTTCTGATACCTGAGCCCCAGGAGGGGCCGTAGATTCCTCTTCTATGCTGTTCCTCTCACACTTGTGCTGCTGTCACTTAGCTCTTAGGAATTTCCTCTTCAAAATGCCTTGTAACAGACTAAGGGTTAAGTCTGTCTCATTTATCACTGTATCTGCAGGTGTAAACACCAGCTGTTTGAACAGGTAAAATACCTTTTCTCCAAGGTTTTTTTTTTTTTTTTTGGGGGGGCGGGGTGATAGAGTTTGCATCTAAAGGTCACTTGGATTACTGAGTAGAAGGTCATAGTAAGACAACATATTCTTTTTGTTTCCATCCCAAATTCACAATTACCGTGTGATAGGAAGAACTACTATAAAAGAAGTCATCCTTCAATAAGAGGACATAGGCTTATCAATTCAAGGTTTTGCTATAAGTAAAAAGCACTTTTAAACAAATTTATCAATATATAAACTTTGACAACATAGATATATGCTGACTTAGAGATATATGACTACATTCACAAATTAATAGGCATATGCTATTATCTTTGAAGAAGAGATTAAAAATAAAACACATATTGCATTGAACAAATGCACATACCCTGCTTTATAAATAGACACACTTAGTCTCTCTCTCCTTCACATACACACACCCCAGACTCTGCCATTCAAGACACTGACCTCTGGCCTTAGCCTCAGGGGCCTAAACAGAAACCATTAGCATCTCTGATGCCATTACTTCTGTACAGACCACTGGGTGCCGGGAGGCTGTGCATTAGCACCAGTCAGGAGATACGCTGGATGCTAGGTCCTCAAAGGTGACAGAAGCTTTCAACCTGTCCCCCCAGAACAGGAGGCTTCTGCAACCATGCTGGCTACCCCCTGGTCAGGCTGCTTCCTGTGCTTCAACCCAGGTCCCAGGTAGCGCCCACTGATGCCAACAAGCACTGATCTACGGCCTCTCGTCTACAGAACTCCCATTTTCATCTCTTTGCTGGACGTTTGTGGCTGAAAAACGAAAAGGTAGTTTTAGGCCCACTCTGAATGTCTCGGGCCCAGGTTTGAGACCGGCAGTTGGAAGCGGGGAGGGGCAGATGGGGGCAGGGGGAGGATGTGCGCAAATTTTAAAAAGGCAGTTTCGAGAAGAGGAAAGTGGCTGTCAACACAGCCACATGCCATCTTCGAAGGGAGCTTGGTGGCTTGATAGAAAAAGGCAGGAGGCAAACTCACCTGACGGAGCTCTTAGGAAGACAAGACACATTTCTTTGATTACAGTACTGCAAAGTATTCCTTTCCAACATTTAGCTTTTACTTGTATCAAAGTTCTATTGGCACGTATTTGAAGAGCCCGATACTTCTAAGGGCCTGTTCTGAAAGAGAGTGGCCTCCCGCAATCCCGCCACAGTTGGCTCCCCAGAGGCAACCTTATTTCTGCTCCTCCCGTTCATTCTGTTGGTGTTTGTCTTAGTATCTTTAAATAAAATACCTTTGGTGCTCCCTCTGTGTAGAGTTAATAGTAGTAACTCTCCATTGCAGAAGGAAGGCCTTAGCTCCCCAGGCCCCTTGCACCACCGGCACATAAAGACATGCTAGCACCACCGTGGCAGGGAAGGCTGAGCGCTTCGCTAGCTCCCCGCTCAGATTTCACATCAGCTGGGACACCATCGAAGATGATTACTTTCCCTTTCTGACGCTTGTTTCCCGAGCTATAATAATGGTGCTGACTTTTCATCTGTGCTGTTTCTATACATGTGTGCATTCCCACGCTCCTCTCCGGCATGAGGGAGGTGCAAGGAGTGGTGGTGACGTGTGCGCAGCCTGCGTAGAAATCTGGCCACTCAGTAGCTAGCGACTGAGGACAAGCTATTTAAGCCTCCCTCAGGAGTACAAGGAAGAAAACAAGAATTACGTGTCTAATAGGGCTCCTATTAGAATTTGACTGTTGGTAAGTGCAAACTCAGAATACTGTCAGACACAAAATGAATTCTCAGGAAATATAGTAAACATAACTGGTGTGATTGTTATTGGGTATTTGATGATTTTACCCTGCTGAAGTCTTCTGATCTGCTCTGGCCTGGAGGGTTCCGCCTAAAGCCGGCCCCGCAGCTGGGGCTTCCGGCTGGCCGTCATAGTCATTCGGAGAGGTGTGTTAGATCTCATGCCTGGCGGCTCCTGGCTTGGCTAATGTTCTCTTTTTTGGTAGATGTGTCCCCCATTAGTCTGAAAGTATCACTCGTTTACTCTCAGATACTGGCTGGGCATCAAATGCAGCCTAAAAATTATTTTTGTTCAAGCCTTGAAGGTTTTGTTCTTCTAGAGCTACTGCCAAGACTTGATGTCATCCTAACTCTGATCCACATTCTGCCTCACAGCTTTCAGGGCCTCCTCTGCTGTCTCCACCACTCAGACTGACCCTGCATCCATGGGGCTCTAGATGTGCCAGCTGTGCTGGTACCTAGTGGGTCCTTCCATGTAGAGGCACGTGGCCTCAGGCCTGGAAGGGTCTTCCATGTTGTTTCTTTGAGGAGTTCCTTTTTTTTTTTTTTTTTTTTTAACTCTGCGCTCTTCTTCTAGAACTCTCCTTTGGATGTTGAACTTCTTGTATGGTGCTCTAGTTTTAAATTTTCTTTTCCTTTTTAGGAGAACTCAACTTTACTGTTTACTCACTTTAGTGTTTAACCTTTCTGTCTACTGACCTTTACATTTCTGCTATCATTTCTAATTTCTAATTTGTTCTTTGAATATTTCATCTTTCATTTTATCTTTGTTTTGGCTACTAAATGCATAATCATGGTACCTTCTGCCTCACAGTTGATATCTGTGTTTCTGGGCATGTGTCCCTGTCTCGGGGCGTGCTGTGGAGTCCTGCGTAACTGAGTGTGCAGGAAACATAATCATGTGGAGGGCTGGGTTCACTGGAGACTCCCTGTGCGTCCCATTTCTTGGGGAACTCCTGAGAACAGTATATTAAGCTCTCTTCTCAGAGCCTGGTAGGTAGCCCAGAGTAGTGATTCCATCTCCCACTGGGCCAGGTGAAGAGGGATGCCCATAGTGCCCCAAATCCAGGGAGGGGATCTGGGGAAGGAGGTATGTGTGGGGGTGTCTCAACATCCAGCAAGCAAGCTTCTACCTCCTTCTAAACCAGAGACCCTCTTTCTCGCCTCTTCTGAGAAACAGCTTCAGACTTCTAGCAGTTACAGCTCTGAGAGTGGTATTTGCTGAGGAGAGTGAGGTTCTGCCAGCACCTTTCCTGCTGACAGCCCTGCTCCGGCCGATCTGTACCCCACTCCAGAGGAGACAGGCTGTACTCATCCCTGAATCTGGGGGTGCTGCCATTAAGTTGGGTTGTTTTTTGATTTTCCCTACTGCTGCCTTGTATTCCAGAGGTTTGATGTCTATTGAAAGCAGCGATTACTTCTCCATCTGTTTTTCAGCTTCCAAAATTATGTTGTTTCCTCTCCCGTTCACTTGGTCCCTGATTAATTTACGCCACAAACAAAATGGAACAAAACTCAAACAGATAAAACAAAAACCCAAACACAAAGCTTTACTGTTACTTTAATAGCTTCTTGAGAGGCAATGGAGGTTAATGTTTACGTTCCATCTGCCGTATTTCATTAGAAGTTTATTAACCTTACCTCTCAGGCAAGGAAGCTGAGGAGCCAGGAGAAGGTAAGCAATTTGTCAAAGTTCACAATCAAGTAAGAAATGAAGCCAGAACCTGAACTCGGGTCTCCCTGAGCCTGAGGCTTCTATGAGCTGTCCCACCTCTCCAAGGAGTCTCTTAGAAGTGCACCCCACTTCAAATCAGAACCAGGATGAAGACCATTCGCTGTTAGTCTACTGCTTCAACCACACCCCTATCCACACCTGTCTTGATTGCCCGTTGTGCTTCAGGAAACCTTGCAAAGCCCAGACTTAGCCCTCTGTCCTTAATTTGAAAGGGTTCCTGACAGGGAAGGAGATGGAGCCAACAGAGGAGTCTTGCCTAGCAATATGGATGCTGCCTATTTCTACCTTTCCCAAAAGTCAAATACCAGGGAAAGCAAAGAAGTCCCCTCTCAGAAAAGTTCTGGAGCCTTCGTATTCATGTTTAACTACACGAGAAAGGCTTGAAGGTCTCATCAACAGTCATTACTTTTACTCCATGAGCCCCTAACCCACGACCAGCTTGTCTATGGATCGTCCTGGGGACCAGTCAGCCCTGTACAGCGAGTGGGCATGAGCAGAGGCTTCAAATTGACACAGGCAGGGGTTCAAATCCCAGCTCTGCCACTGACAACTTGTGTAAGCTACTACGCCTTGGTCTCCTCATTGATAAAGTAATACCACTGCAGCATTCACTTTAGAGGGCTGCTAACTGCTTAAGGAGCTATTGCAGGCTAAGCATTATGCCGCAGACCTAGCAGTACATGGCTAGTATATATTACTTAAATTTTTTCTCGTTTTACTACATTCAAGAAATGCTTCTGGTACAAACTCACAAGAGATTTATTAACACATCTATTACCTTCAGACAGTTGTGTTACCTTTGTGGGGGATTCAGGAAAGAATAAACATCAGCTCTGACTTTCAACAGCCCAAGGCCTGGTGTCAGGCAGGGCGGGCAGCAGGCATCTGGTGTGGTGCTCCTGGGAATGTGCTGGGGCCAGTGTGCCCAGCTCTGGGCCCTGTGGTCAACCGTGGGTCACAGGCAGTGGCAGCAGTGTTTCTCGGGTGGACCCCAACCAAATAATGGGCACCAGGGACAGAAAATTTGGTAATGTCACAATTTCAAAGAGTGAAAGGATATAAAGCTACTTGAAGGATACCTGAGATACGTGGTCTATTTATAATCTTATGGTAAAGACATAAATAGAAAAAAACACAGCACCCAAAGAGACATTCCTTAAAATACACGTGCAGCATACATATGCACAGAACACACAGATGCTAACTATATACCTTTCCACATCTGCCATAACTCTGCAGGACTCATTAATTCAGGGACATTTATCAGGCATTGCTGTAATTACAGAAATTAACCCTCTGACAAATTGGGGCCTGGTGTGCTTGGGTGAGTTTTTAAGACATTTTGTAAAAAGACTGTGGAAACAGAGTAACGAGGAGTTCCTGCATTTCAGCCTTGACTATTAACCCACAGACACTGAAATACACAGGGCGATATTTATTCAGTTTTTATTCATTCAACAGGGAACTATATCCACAGATCTAAGCGCTGGGATGTTTGAACCCAGAGCAGAGACAGCAATATTGCAAGGCTGGTCTCCACGGGGGCGTGTTAGCTGGTGGACATTCAACATGCTAATAGATAACATTTTTATGTAACTAAGGGTCTAGAAAGAAAATGAAAGAGGGTAGTGGAATTGGAAGATATATTTCAAATAAAGAGAGTTATCGCAAAAAGACACTTAGGCTTTAGGATTTGAATTTTGTGTGTGTGTGTGTGTGTGTGTGTGTGTGTGTGTGTGTGTGTGTGTGTTTGTGTGTATGAGAGAAAAAAGGTGGAGGAGGAGGATGAGAAGGAGGAGGAAGAGCAGGAGAAGGAGGAGGAGAATAGAAGACAAGGTGGAGATTAAAAGGTTAAAAGGAAAGGTCAGAAAGGAGGTTGAGGAGTTCTGGGGATTGTAAAATAAGAACCAAGGAAAGGTTTCACCTAGAGACCCTGATTCATCTAAACTCCATTCCCTCCCTCCTGCAGGCTGGCCACCCCCAACCTGGAGAGGGCAGTTTGGGGCACACAGAGATCTGACACACTGAGGGAGAGGGAGAAACTGCCCCAGGAGAGTTGATGGAACCGGGGTGAGAAGTTCAGATGAGAGCAGGGGGTATCTCAATGCTCTTGCCAGCATATGAGAGCAGGGACCGAGGGCACACTTGGGAGGCCAGCCTGTCCTGTTTCTGGAGTTGGAAAGGGGCTGGCTTACTGAGCTGCAGAAGAGGCAGTGGTTTGCTAAGAGATATCAGGGCTTGCATCTGACTTAGTAAATCTGCCCTGGTCCCGGACATATGACATTACCAAAGAGAATCTCTGAAATTATACTATTTTTCTCAGACTTCTTACAGACCAAATATCAGATATTTGTTCACAAGGAGAAAGACAACTGTCCTTAAGACCACAGGCAGTCTGCCTGGCTCTTTGTAGATATTAATTAATTGAATTCTCCCAAGAATCTGAATGCAGGAGAAAGAATCATCACCTCCATTTCACAGAGAAAGAAACTGAGGCACAGAGGGATTCAAATCACAGCAAAGGACTACTGAGCTGTAATCTGAACCCAAAGTCTGGCTCCAGATTCCACGCTCTCGGCCATTAGGTTACAAGCTAACGGCAGGAACTGCGAAGGGGGAGAATCTCGGAGGCCGTTTGGATCACTTGGTACATGGAGGTAGTCATCCAATGAGCATTTATCATTTTGTGGAAGTAAAAGGTTAAAGCAGATGTTTGCATTTTACCTGCATTCAGCTGTAGTCACGTCACCATCTGACCCTTCACAGGAGAGGTATGCTCAATTTTGAGTCTGCTTTTGTTCTGTTGTATTAACTAGGTTGAAATGTAAGGGACAGACTTCTCTAATTTTCTGAATCCAAAAAGCAGTGATTTGGGTGAGTCTGATTAGAGTTTGTTATAAATCTTCACAATGATATAGAAATCAGAGGAGCCCACCCACTCATGGTCTATTTTCAGATAACTCCTGGCAACACTTCATGCAGGTCCAGGCTGGTGTGTGCCATGACCCAGCTTCCTTCGCTCAGAGTTTTAATTCCACTGTATGCTGAGGACATCGCCGATGATGTCAAATTCCAGTTTTAATTCAGCTATTCCTGCTCATCTTCTTGTCCTACTTTTCGAACCAAGGCAGTCAACGAAGATATTTTGATTATCTGCCCTGCGACAAACACTGTGCTGAGGATACAAAGGTGAATGGAACATTGGTCCCCACCCGGGAGGCAAGTATAGAGGTGACAGGGAAAGGCAGTAGGCCTACGTCTCCTGATTGAACTGGAGTGGAACTTCCTGCCATCAGAGTAGCTACAACAGAAAACGACCGTAGCCTTACTGACCCAGCAACAACCCAACCAGAATACATCTGCCATTGTTTTCACGCCCTGCTCCTCAGTCTCAAACTGAGACTGAGTCAGTGCTAACAACAAGTATGGACCCATGGAGGTCTCTCATCTTAGGTATTTGGTGATGAAAATTTTGTAAGAAGCTAGGAAGTCATAACAGTTTTAGCAAACAGACTGATTATCTAAGCCCTATTAGTATTCTTCTAAATCCCTTCCTTTCTTCAAAAGCCACAGAGCCTCAGACGGGATCCAAGGCCTGAGATGCTGACCACTGACTAGCAATGTTGAAAAGGCCATCTCTGCCTGACTCCCACCTGAGCCCACCCCTCATTCCACAGGCAGGACATGGGTCTTCATAGGTGAGTAATTTGTTCCAGGTGACCCAGCGATGCTCTCCCCTAATCTCACTCTGGTCACAATCCTGTAGCTGTGATGTTGGAAGGGAAGCAGTAGACATACTCTGAAAGCAGTGAGAGGCTGTAAGAAAGAGACTGACATTAAAAAGTCCTCATCAAGGGCACCAAGTGACCTCCCAGGAAACCTGACCATGCTCCCCTGTGTCTCCCTACTGCTCCCTAACGTCCTCCATTCTGGCTTCTTAGTCTACTCAAAACTCATTTATCACCTCAATCTGTCTAGTCAAGACAGACTTACATTTAAAAAAACCAACTGGATCCTGAAAGCAGGAGGGCCTCCTTGTATCACCGCATTCCACACCTCTGTCCATCTGCCAGTAACAAACCTGCAACAAGGCTGTACTTTTTGAATGAGGTGTGAGACTACCAATCGCCACGCGGCACTAAAATGGTAGTGCCGAAAGGCTGTTTGTTGAAATGTGTGGTTTATTTATCCTAGAGCCCACGGAAACACACGAGGCCTGTGCGGTCCACTTTACTCTTTCATAGGTGCCAATTTCTTGAAGCTCCAGGTCAATTCAATGCAGTCGACTGTGCCAGACGACGCATTTGTGGAGACAAAGGAGGAATTCAACTGGACCAAATCACTCTCCTGCCAACGTGAAAGCTGCCACACACCAGCTTCTTCTTGTTGCAGTTCACAGCCTCAGGGGGCTTCCTAGGGTGGGGAAGCCGGAAGGTGTGAGGGGCTGCTGAACAAGAGGCGCGTCCACTCCTCCACTCGGACCCTGTCCCTGTAAGTGATTCTGGAGAGCATGAGTGTGGGGACAGAGCAGGAGCCTGGCAGGACTCTCCCCTGTCCCTGAGGGTTTGTTCATCTCTTTACACTCTTCCAAGGTAATGTTCAAATCAACCACACAGCTCAATTTACTTTGCTGGTGACTCTAATTGAATAAATCTAAAAGAACAACAGATGCCCTGGCCCAAAGCCTTGGCCAAGTTCCTCCTTCCATCTTTCATGCACATTCTGGTTTTTTAGTACTGCCTGAAGGCAGGTAAAAGCCCCCTATCCAGGTCCTGATTTTACACCTGAGGCAGAAGGAGAGCTTGCAAATATTTACTGAGGGGCAGAAGGCTTTGAAGGGTGAGCTGGGAGAATGTAAGCAGCCTTGGAGGTGAGGAGGGCATCTTATCCAAGTCAGATTTTAATGCAAAGATGCTCAGTAAGGTGCTTCTCTATGCCTTATGATTCTTAGACTCATAAGGTCTGAATCAACTGTAGCAGCTTATTGAATCTATTCTGCAGTTACATGAAGAAAAGTCCCAATTGGTCTTAGGTTTGTAGCTCTTCCTATTTATAAACATTTTCAGAGAAGGACCACTATAATAAAGCTGCCACTCATTCTAGCTTTTCTCAATCCTACTGCAGCAAGAACAAATTTAAAAAACGATATTCTGACCTACTGGGAGCAAGAACGCAGGCTGAAGTCTCAGGAATGTTCGAAGATAAGCAAGCCCTTGGTATGGACTTTAAAACCGGTGGTTCAGAGTTTAAAGAATCCAAGCTTTTCTCTGGAGAGCACCCAGCAGGAATGCCTTCAAGGCCAAGAGTACTGCCTGGTCTTCAGACCACATGCGCAGAGCATTTTTCCAGCTATTGAAGACCAGGGTTAAAGGCACCTGCATATACGACGGTACCTCTCGAGAATGAAGCAGCAGGCCAAGGGTGGCTGTGCTGTGGCTAAGTTGCACTCACTGTGGCGAGATCTCATCTGACCCACATAAGGCTGCTCTTCTTTGCTGGAGCACCCCAGCATGGGAGGGTCCTCCCAAGATACCTTTCCGCTTCTCAGTGTGGGGATTTTCACTATATGCTCAGCCGATGTTCTTAAGAGTTTGGAAACTTTCTCACAGGCACAGTCAGTACTTTGGGCCGAGAAGCTCTTTCTCCTTGACAGAGACTAAAGGCCTTCACCTTCTCGACAATCCCACGATGCACTTGACCTGGGCCTCTTCTTATGTCTTCCCTTCACTGGCAGAATTGGTTCAAGTCCTGTCCAGGATGCTGTGACTCACCTCGGACTAACAAAGTCCATGCACTACTACTGCTCATGCTGACACGGTGTACTCGCCAGTCGAGGCTGAGCCTGGTCCCAGACACCGGGAAGCCAGGGGAGGTGTGGGGCTAGGGGTCCCCATCCCTCCCTCTGCCCTCATCACCTCTGAACTCAAACTCATTCTCTGGTGAGGACCAGTGGGCTCCTTCTTGAGCATAGGGGCAGCATGTGACAATCTGCCTTCACAACCTGCTGCCATCATCCCTGATGCCCCAAAGAGCCGGGAAATGTTTACTGAGTGACCTCCCTACCTGGAGCAGCCTCCATACTTATTAAATCTCCCACAGCCTGCGTGTTTCAGGACTGATTTGAGATTTTTCCTTCCTTACGTTTTATGCCCCTCTGCTCTCACATCTTGTTTCTAATCACAGCTCAGAGTGAAACACATGTAAGGTAATTACTCCTCGGTGCACCGTGCAAGCGCTCATTGATTAGAAACCATTTTCAGAGGGAACACTATAACAAGGAGTCCTGATGAAAGCTGGATTATTATTTCAGTTCTGTCTCACCCGTG
Source organism: Solenodon paradoxus (assembly GCA_004363575.1). Classification (NCBI taxonomy): domain Eukaryota; kingdom Metazoa; phylum Chordata; class Mammalia; order Eulipotyphla; family Solenodontidae; genus Solenodon; species Solenodon paradoxus. The sequence goes on from RJWH01000885.1 coordinate 44,419, forward strand.
TACATTGGTTCCCTCCTCCTGGAAGAAAGTGTGTGTGTGTGTGTGTGTGTGTGTGTGTGTGTGTGTGTGTGTGTGAACCTAGATCATAAGGGAGTTAGGATTTTTTGTGTGTGTGTGGAGCTATTTATTTCCTTAATTAATCTCAAATAAATATTTCTTTAAAAAGCTACTGATCAAGCTTTTTCCTGAAGACTGAGTTTACTTACAAGTCCCATCTCTCTCTGTCTGTCCTGCAGGAGGAAGCATGCACACAGCATAATGCATTTCAAATGTGTCCCTTGTCTAAGCTGTTTATAGCTGTGCAAAGTACTTGCTTCTCTAATCGTGGACAGTGAGCACCCAAAGGTCTGCACAGAAGCTGCAGAGAGAGGCACAGGAGGAAGCACCGCTTTATTTTATTTTGCATTTACAAAGTCCTTTTCCATTCTTCTTCCTGAGATGCTGGGTTCAATTCAACACACGGGGCAAAGAGAGGATGTGTGACAATGTCAACTCTCAATTACTGCTTTAAATGAGGGAAAGAATAATGTAAGATACTCCAAATGGTTTTAAAACAGAGAACAATTACTTTCAGAGTACCACTTTTATGTTGGAGTGAGACATCAGTAGTCTCTAATCCAAGCAATCAGAAAGCTTAAAGAATGAACAAGTGACATAAAAAAAAGTCACATCAGGTGGGGTAGTGAAGTCTGAGTCCTCCTCATGAGGGTGGGGTACGCGGTCTAAGTCCTCCTTGAGACGGCATGGTACTGAAACCTGCCTTCCTTATGAGGGGTTACTGAAGTCGAGTTCTCTTCATGAAGGTGGGTACTGAAGTCTGAGTCCTCCTCACAAGGACGGGATGCTGAAGACTCCGTCCTCCTCCCAGGAGTGGTGGAATACCCACTCTGACCTGGCAATCACAGACGCCTCATTCTGTTCTGGTCCCTCTTCCCTCTCCTCTGTGAGCTGACACTTTCAGGAGCTTCTCATATGGGACATGATTGTGAGCGACCACATCTCCCTGTTACCGAGGGAACCACTCTGGTCTGGCCTGAGCCTGCAACGCCCTAGCTTTGAGAGTGAAATGACCAGAACTCACCCTCATATGAACTACACATCCTCACAGATGTTTGCTTTAAATCTTCCTCAGAAGTGCTGTCATTTTCTTAGCTATATTCAGTGTTAGGATTTCATATGTGATCCTGAGTTTTGGAAAGCTCATTAGACATCTTCAAACAGAAATACGATAAAAGAACACTTCCATCACACTTCTTAGAAACTCAGAGAAAGGCAATTGCTTTCTGTAAATTAATATATAGTTATGCTATTTAAAATAGACATCTAGTAGTTGATATGTTTTGGAAATTATTTTAACAGGGAATAGATTTTAAAACACAAATATGTAATGGTAAAATCATCTCATCTCCTAAAAACGATTGCTAACCCTTGTTCTTATAAACCCTGACAGCGACTATTGGGCATTCCTGACATTACCACATCCACTGCTCCCTGAATTCCAGGTCTGAGGACAAAGCCCGCCTGCCTTGGCCAGGACCCTTCCTCTGGTATTCAACTCTACTGATAGACTTTGGCCTGAATTAAAATCTCCAGAAACAAAGAGATGGAGTCTGTCCAAAATGGAATCTCATGAATACTGCCCGAAAATGGCTGTGCTGGTTACAAATTCCCACACAAACATCCTTCTCAATTTCTCTACGGTCCTTTTCTATCAACAACACGTGCTACCCATGTCTTACTGTGCTCAGAAACAGAGGATCTTGCAACGTTTTACTGAGGTGTTAAAATTCCCTTCTCAGATCTTGAATTTTTCTTCCCTTTTCACATCCTCAACTTCTTTTCTCCCCTCCTTATCCCAAACAATTGGATCTTGAGAAAGTGACTTTACCGTCTGGAATAAATTAACATTAAGCAATTGGATGCCTATCTTGATTAGAAGCTTAACTACAGTAAACACAGCGCACTCAGTTTTCTAACAAGAAGCTTTGCTGTTCTTGGTGTTTATTTAATTAATGGTGGTACTTAATCACCATTCCTTCTCCCCAAAGAAACTCACTAGGATAAGCACAACTGTAGCTAAAACTTACTGTAAACTTACCATGTGCCTCTACCTCCTAAACAACACTTTAAGGTAGGCCCTTACGTTAAACCGATTTTAAAGATAACTAAGGCTTAGAAAGAGAAAACCACTAGTCCAAGTCCCACAGCCATCAAATGATCGAGAAAAAAACCTGAGCTCAAGGTCTGCCACTCTACAAGGCCTCCCACCCCTGAAGATTCCATTCCTCCCAGGATACAGCCAGCAATAAGCCAGAACATGACAAAAACCACATGCTGTGGACACTGCAGGTGGACGGAACTCCAGGAACCATGCTGACTCTCAGGCACTTGTTTACCTGGCCAGAGAAGGGTTTGCTGGGACAAAGGGAAGTTCGGTCCCTCTGGCTACACTGCAGCCTGCAGAGAATAGAGGCACGGGGCGGGGGCGGGGCTACTCTGTCTGACTGAGAGTGGCTGCTCCACTGACAAGACAGGGAGACATATACACCCCCTGCCCATCCCCCAGATCACCTGGCTCATGTGCAAACCAGTGTCCTTAAAAGTTTTTGAATCAACTACTTGGTTTCATATTTTGGTAAGAGATTCACTTATTACAAATTATTGATCTTAATAAACGGGCATCAGGAAAGGTGGTTAACTAGTTAGGAAAATAAACATTTTATCCTCTCATCTCACAGCAGCATGATCATTCTAGATAGAGCTAGGAATAAAAACCATAACAGAAACAACTTAGGAAATCTAAGCAGATAGTTACATGATTCTTTGATGGGTAAGGAAGGATCTTTTCATGAAAAAGCAATGGAAGAAATCAATAACAAATATTAGATGTCATAATACAATAGAAAAAGGATAAAATAGCTCTATGTCCCAAGAACTACACAAAACAACAAGCGGGCAACAGTCTGAAAACAAACAAACAAACAAACAAACCTATAACAACTCTGAGAGAAAATGGACTTAGTATTCTGGCCACGTACACAGAATGTAAAAGCTGATATGAGATGCCATATTGTTTATAAAATCCTAACCAAAAAATTGAGTGTAACATGTGAACAATTAGAGAAGAATGTAACTAATTCAAAAAATAAATGGAAAAATTCTATTTCACGTGTCATTAAAAGAACAAAATTCTCTGATAAATATATCTATGTATAAATAATGATAACTTCTCAATATCATAAAGCTAAAAATTAAAATAGTACATGATAAAAGCAGAAGTCTCTGAATACTATCAATGTAAGAAGGACTATCCTACATATTAAATAAAAGAGTGGAAAAAAGATATAAAACTGAAAATAGAGCCTACCACTGAGTGGTAGAATTATGGATTAATTTAATTCTCTTCCTTATACTTTTCCAAAATAAAGACCCATTGCTTTCAACAACAAAATCTAATACTTTCAGTATGTAAGAAAGAAAGGAAGAAGAAAGGAAAGAAGGAAGAAGGGAAGAGGCAATTTTTAACTTTCAGGGGGCTAAAAGACAATGAAAAGTTTGGCGTAATGAGGGTCTAGTACCCAGAATTCATAAAGCACACTTACAAGGGCAGCAAGACAAGACAGATGGCCCAATTAAGAAGGTGGTAAAGGACTTGATTAGATGTTTCTGCAAAGAAGATAGATGGATGGCCAACACACAAGTCAATAAGGAAGTAGAAATTAAAACCAGAAGGAAGGAAGGAAAGGAAGGAGGGAGGGAGAGAGGGAGGGAGGGAGGGAGGGAGGATTGGAGAGGATAAGGAGAAACTGGAACTCTCATACATTGCTAGTAAGAGTGTAAAATGATTTAAGCACTATGGAAAATAGCTTAATCATTTCTTAAAAAGTTAAACATAACATTACCAAATGAATCAGCAATTCCACTCAGATATATACTCTAAAGAACTGAGAATAAGGACTCAAATAAATACTGTTTTGTACACATATTCTATAGAATTATGCTCAGTAACCAAAAATGACTCAAACCAGAAAAGACTAAAATGTAGACTGAGGGATGAATGGACAAGCAAACTCTGGTCTACACACACAATGAAAATTACTCATCCATAGAAAAATGAAGTGTGGACACATGCTAAAATCTATATGAACCTTGAGAACCTCATAGTAAGTGAAAAAAGTCAGACAAAAGATCACATATTGTATGACTCCTGTTTACATGAAGTATCAAAGAGGGCAATCTCTAGAGACAGAGTGAAGATTGGTAGTTGTGGGGCTGGGGGTGAAGAAGGGAAAATGGGAGCCAGTGTTGGATGGATATGGATTTCTTTAGGGCGATGAAAATGTCTTGGAATTAGACAACCAGATGGAGGCGGTGACACCATATAGTGAATGTACTAAAATGCCATTGAATTGCTCATTGGAATGTGGTTAATTTTGTCATGTGAATTTCACCTCATTAAAAAAAAAAAGAACAAGGGGGGTTGTGGTATGGTCTTTTTATGGGGACAGCATCTAAATGGGGACCCACTTAAATAGCTGTGTCACACAATCTGACTCTGAGATATAAAGATGCTCTCCGCCTTACATTGGCTATGAGTGTTGGATCTCTTTCCCCCAGAATACATTCATGTCCTATTTTAAAAGGCAGAGTTTCTTTAGTTTTATTGGCGCGGTGGGTGAGGTGAGAAACTTATTTTAAAAACATAATGCAAAGGCCCAACTGATAAAGTTTGAAATTACTGATACTGTTTTACTTGAACTTTAATTCTCTTAAGTACTGACGAAAAAGAACTAAAACTACCCTCTAATTCACATTATTAGCCACTCAAGGCAGCACACCAACAGATCATAATAGCAATTTTTCACAGTTGCTGAAAAGTGAGTCAGAATGACTGAATGCAATTTTAATTAAACAAATTTGCAATTATGAGTACATTTTTACATTACAGCCAGAGCAGGAAGGGGAAGAGAAAAGTCCTCTGTGTATTGCAGCAAGCAGGAAATCTAAGTAAAAGTATTATTTAAAATAGTTAAGCATTGTAACTGCACAATGTAAATGTATAAATCTGACATATGTCAGAGTGTCCAATTTCAGACCTGCACTTGGTCCAGGGAGGTACCAGACACCTTAGGTGACCTCCAGACAGAGAGGAAGGACCCAGGCAAAGGTATATGGATGAGTAGACAGTCCCTATGGTCTTGTCTCCAAGACATACTACGTGTCACCTGAGAAACACGTGAAATAGCTCTGCTTTGAAGGTTGGAGGGACCTTGATTTTTGGTTTTCTATTAAACTACTAGAATTTTTCCATCTTGAATATCTATATTGATCTCCTTTACTTAAATTCCACTAAGAATAGCTTCTACTCAGACTAGTCTTCTCAAGAATTTGATCTGTTTAATATTGCCAGATATATTCCTGTATCAGACATGATATAACATTATTTGAGACTCCTATTTACATAGATACTCTTGCAGTAGGAATCCTGAAATGAAGAAGTTCAGCGTACAGGTATTCATGGATTCAATCTAGGTTAAAAAAATTCTAAATATAATCAACTATTCTCTGCTCTTCTAACAATATCTCCTCACACCTTCCTTTCCCTTTCCTAGTTCTCTTTCTCTCATTTTTGGAAGGCTGTTTTTGGCTTGAGAGGTGAAAGGAGGTCAAGTCTAATTTCCAGAACTGTGTGTACTTTGCTGTACTTTGGTTCCAAGCGGGGTATGTATACCCTTTGAGGAGGCAGTTCCAGTGGCAGTGAATAGATTCCCCAGCCAGGCAAAGCCCAAGGGAGGTCTGTGCAACTTCAGGGAGTTTTCCCCTGTGTGCCATTTTAAGAAAAGCTGATTAACGTATCATTCAAATTCCTCATTCCATTTGATTTTCAGATCCTCATTTACACACCTCTTTACATTTACCCTTTAATTCAGTACACTGGCTCTGCCCTCTGAAGGGAGTTTCATGAATACATTTAAGTGAGCTGCCCCAATGCTGAGAGACTGGCCTCTAATCAACGCATCTGTATAATTCCTGCCTCTTAGAGGAGTCGAGAGATGAACTCGGTTCTGTCCTACAGCACCAGTGAGCACACATGGAGGGAAAATAAAAGCAGGTGGCATTAAATCACAGAAAAGTGAAACTTTCCCACAATAGTATTCCAAATTAAAATGACCAGACATAGCTACAAAGAAGCAGGTCTAATTACTAGAGCTAGGACTCTTTTTTTTTTTTTTGCTTTATAACACATCAACCCTCTGTATGTATTCATTGAATCAAGTGTTCTCTCATTATTAACATTTGTGGAATAAACAGCAATGAAGGAGCAAAGACTTGGGATTTATCAAAAGTATTTTCCATCATTGGACTTCATTCATAACAGGCAGACCCATATGTTCCTGGCATGTCTGTCTGTCTCTCCCTCATCTGTCTCTTGTTCTAGACATGTACCAGGCACCTCAGTCATCTGTGGAGGTCCAACTGTCAAGTACATCTGAGCTTATCCTGGCCTCTCTGAACCATAAACATCGAAAGTCCGGTGCCTCACCCATGGGAAGTGTTCAGCACACGTCCACCAGAACAGGTGGAGGCACTCATTGCTAGCTCCTCTTCTGAGAAGAAAAGGAACACTGACAATTCATACTGAATGGAAACATCTGGAGGCCCAGTGCCAACCACAGCTTCCTCTCGGCTGACTTCTCTGACAGAAGGCTAATGGTTTCAGTCTGACTCCTGTCATGTGCAGTCTCTGCAGTCCGCCATTGCACACATCAGCACACCTTTGGACTCCAGTAAAGAGAACCTGTCTAATGAGCTCAACAGTATGGACTTCCACTCAGTGGGAGCCAGGGTCACTCTCACTGGAAGGAAGGCTGGTTATGACACATGGGAGACCCCCTCTGGGACTTTCTGAAACACATGAGGGGACACTGCAGGAGACTGTGACCCTGTGAGCAGGTGGGCAGAGCCCCATGGGGACGTGACACCTGCGTTTGCTCAGCACAGGGAGCCCTCAAATGATATGGGCTCCTCACGGGCACCATGCCCCCTGCAGTGCCCGCTTCTCCAGGTAAGTGTCACCGAGCAGCCTCCCTCGCTCTTCGCTCACTAGACACCCTATTCAGTGCCCGTCATGACACCACCTTCCTGGCTACACAAACACCTGAGGGAGTGGGTCACAGAGCAATGAGATTATTAAACTCAACAAACTCTGGAAGGTGCTGCTGTCCGACCCCCACCCCGACTCTGAGCCAACTGCAGCTTCAGAAGCCTGGGCCGGCAGCTCAGCTTAGAGCAGAGGCCCTGAGATGGCCCTGCAGGCACCATCAGTGCGTCTCCACAGCCCTCTGCCACTAAGCCTCACCTAGGACTCCACTCCACTGGGACTGTGCTCCAGGGCCAGCCGGTATGCTCCCCACACCGCCCCAGTGCCCACCGACTGCAAGCCAACACCCTGCATCTCGGGTGGAGCATCTGAGCTTACCTCTGTGGCCCCTTCCTACCCTGGAGCTGATCCCCATAGCGTCTGCCCTGCCTTCTTCTGTGCACCTTCCTGGCTGCAGCTGCCCAGCTCTGACGGCATTGAGGGAAGAAAGTGCCTACGAGCGAGACTGCCCTCCTACAGCACCTTGGGTCATGGCCATGGCCATGGGCGATGCGGGAGCCCCGAGTCCCTGGCTTGTTTCTTGCCCAAGAGACCAGCAAAGATTAGACCCAAGCCTGCCCGGTCATCTGTGCTCTTCAGAAATGTGAACTTTTGAAGACGAACTCAAGTAGGTCTCACTGTGTATGCCTGAGACTTACAAACGACAGACGCTTCTTTGGAGACTCCATTCTGAAATCTGTCATTAGGACAACTGGTTGTCCCGAGTGCAATTCTGAGCTTGCACAGTGTCAGGCTGTCTTTGGATTCGTAGATCTCCCAGTTACTAAGACCAGGTCATTAACTGTGAGGGCCGAAGCCTGTTCAAGACCAGGCCTCTGTGGGATGTGAAGGACACAGGAACTGACGCAGGTGCAGAGGTGGGGTGGACGGGAGAAGGGGGCCAACACAGGTCACCAAACTTGGAGGACAGCCTGTGGAGAGAGGCAGCCTTGTGAATGGAGCTGCCGAAGAACCCGAACCATTCCGAACTTCACTCACTGGGCCCGGAATGATGGCGTGGGCTGCCTTCCCCCTTCCATCCCGCCAGCAACCCTGCGACTTATTTTGCCCTCAGAGGTTGCCTTTAGCCTGCATTTTAACTTACTGTAGCCTCATCGATACTGTTCAGGGGACAGGGGCCACCTGGGGACGTGAGTGACCTCATCGCATCTTGGAAAGCACACACTCAACTTCTACAAAAGGGGCATAGATACCTGGTGAAGACGGGGTCCAAAGAGTCCCCTGAAAATGGCGAATTGAAAGTTAGAGGGAAGACAGGCCTCACGGTGGACTCACAGAGGTGTGCTGACACTGCAGGTCGCTGGAAACAAGACTCCTTGAGCACCAGCCTCCTCGCTGACTGACAGGCCGCTCCGTTTCCACTCTGTGCAGGTGTGCTAGTCCTCGGCCTGGCCGGCACTGACGGCAACCCCCAAGCCACCTTCAGCAAATGGTGATGCATGTGGACAGGAGGCTGAGATAATTGTCTTTTTTGTTTGTTTGTTTTGTTTTTTTTTTTTAGAGGAAAGCAGCAGGCAGGAATGACCGGCAGGAAGGCAGTGAGAGGAGGAAGAGGCATTTCATTTATTTAGTTGCTCATTTCAGTTGTTCCCCAAGCGCTGGGCCAAGAACCCTTTCCCTGGGCAGTAGGTGGACTACGCTCCAGATATGTGCAGACCCCTGGGCCACCTGGGAGCGCTCAATCCTCTACTTAATTTATCTCATACTGGTGGCGAACAGGGCTGCAGTGTGACCCCCTTGATGTGCACGCCCAGACCCCTGGGACAACTTTGTAAAGAAGGTTTTGGGAAGGACAGAAGGGAGAGCAAATATCCAGGTGAAACACAGTCTCCTTCACTTGGCTTCCTAGGCTGTCCGAGCCACAAAGACCAAGCTCTCTCAGAGCCCCAGCGTGGGAGTCACAGAGAGACAGGAAGAAAAGCCAGGTGTGCTCCCACAGGCCTGGCTGCCCTGAGCCCTCCCCTTGGTACAGGGTGTTGTCAGTTTCAGGGGGCACACAGCCTCTGACAAATCCTCCCACGATGAGCTGAGACCGACCTTTCACTGCTGGCCGGTCTCTGAGTTCCCACAGCTGCACTTCTTGGGCTCTGTCAGAAGAAACCAGACCAGGGGCTGGTGGGCAAACAAGAGACATCACCCCACCTGCCACCACCCAGCACGACCCAGGGTGCAGCCAGGTTGGCGACAAAACTCTGCTGACCAGCATCTACTCCACTTTACAAAGTATTTTTATTTTTTCTGATTAAAAATTTACTCCTAAGCTTACAGGAAAAACATGCATCATTTCCGAGTGACAGTTTTATACCGAGTCTCAAGCTGCTTCCCTTTATTACCAGAACATCCTAGTCATATGTATCTGGCTGCCAAGTCCAAGTCTCCTTGCTCGACTGAGGTGATTTTTTATTTTAAAAAACAAGATAGGCCTATTGTCAAAGTGACCGGTGGTTTATACTCGAATAGCGAACAATTTGTGTGAGGTCTCTGCAATTTCCAAAGTATCTCATGTGTACAGGCTCATCTGATTTCTGCAGCTGCCAAGTGAAGCGAGTATTAGTACTCCTGGCTGGCAGATGAGGAAGCAGAGGGCACAGTCCCTAGAATGCGGAAAGTCAGGGTTCACCCAGAACCCCCGACTGTGAATTCTGAGCTCTTTCCACTGGACTATACTGCCTCTCCTTCTTGGGTCCTAAACAATTTCCAGTCATTTAATAAAGGCTCCTCTAAGGAACGCAGAAGGATGAATGAACGATGCGCTGCGCACATCACACACTGAGGTTCCTTCCGCTAATATAAACATCGTGGGAAGATGGAAATGAGCTGCTATGCCACAGGCCCCTAGGGAGTTTCCATCAAGTGGAACAGCCTAGAAAAGTTGAAATGCAAATAAAGAATAAAAGACATGAATGAGCCCATAGCCAGGAGCAGTTACGTAGAGCTGCATACATGCTAGGGGTGAGGAGAGGAAGGTGGTTTTGGGGGGTTTGTTCTGAGAAAGTATTCAGTGAATCCTTCTAAGTGCAAGTGCTCAGTCTCTGCTTTCTGGTTCAGGAGAGCAGGCCTGGGCTGTTTTATAGTGGTCCTTGACTGGACTAGTGGGTTCTTGAACCAACAGTGAGCCATCCACATGCTGCCCAGAACCCAAGAAGTCAGTCTGGGGCAAAGGACTCTGCCCAAAATGGGTGATGGCATTTTGAGTCATTAGTTCCTTCCTGAATTCATAAGAGGATTAGTTCTGCTGTAACAATTCCTGGCTCTGAGGACGGACTGGGAAAGACGTCAGCCAATGCAGAAGGCAGCAGGGATGTCAGTGTGTGGGGAAGGAGGGCAGGGGCCAAGGGTGCAGACACGGGCCAGGAGGAACGAGAGAGAGGGGCAGAGCAAGAGGTGCCCAGGTATCTGGGTTCTGAAGAGCATTCCAGCTATTATTCAGGCATTTCCTTAAATAAGCCCCCTTTATTTAAAAGTAGCCACCAGAAAGCACTCTGTGCTGGCAAGAAAGGAAGCCAACAGCCCAGAATTCTTTGTATAGAAACTGAAGGTTTCCACTAAACAGTGCCCCTACACGCTCGCTGGAATCAGGACTGTGTGTCCCTTTCACGAGGAATCAGGGGGAGACGGACATCAGAGCGTGCTGTCCCATCACTTTGGAAAATCTTCCCAGACTAGTGACGTCTTTTCTCCGAATCTGTGGCCCCAGACATGTGGCTCTCATTCCAAGCCAATCAGAGTTTACAGAGCACCAATAACGTGCAAGAAACTGCATAGGCCGTGTCACAGTCTTAACCGGCCTCTTGTCACCTTGGGCTTTTTCTTGCTGATTCTTTTCCTCTGTTTTTTGGTTCCATTAAAGTAAGGATCTTGTTTCAGAATCCTTGAGGATCCAATAACCCAGTGTTTCTCACAACACGGGAACTCAAGAATGGACTGGTAAATGCATTTATAGCATGCCTCTTGTCTGAAGTGGAGAAAGTCTACAACACAAGGGCCCGAGTCAGGAGCTACTGATTTGAGGTTAGAGAGAAAACAAGGAAAGGTCTTTATAGACACTAAACCTACAAGGTTGTCCACTTGACCCAAGTGGCTAATTAGGCCAAAGACCAGCGTCTTACTCAAGTGGCACCTCTCCCCAAGCTGGTCATTGAGCTTTGACCTGGTGAGAAAAGCTCAACTGGACCCATCAGGTTTCTCTGTTGAGAGTCAGAACTGGCAGGAGGCTCGCGTGGATCTGAGACTGGAACGGTAACATGAAGGTTATTTAGGGCCGGGACTGGGCAGACTGTTCTGAGCTCTGCAAGAAGCAGAAAGAGTTGAAGCCATTCCATGGGAAGGAAGGCAGAGAGAGAGCATGGGAGAAAGTACACTGGGTGGGCAGAGAAGTCGAAAATGGTAAGAGTCACAGAGACTGGGAAGGCCAGACTCTCAAGATGCCTTAGCTCCTGCCCTTTCTAAAGCCTGGTGGTTTCTTCACTTTTATTGTGGGAAATCAGCATGTGCCTGGGAACCACAGAGTCCTATTAGAGTACCTGCCCCTATGAGACGCTTCTTCCCCCTTCTCCCTGCTGGTCATAACAAAAAATAAAGCATTAGTTTAAGAAATAATTCTCCTAAGTAAGACATTCTCCACTAAAGGATTCTCGAGTGGGAACAATTATGGTGCCAAGACCAGGTGGTGAATGCTAGTAGTTAAGAGGATGAAAAACCCTGTCCTAACCCAGAAGAGTGAAAATACAGAGCAACTATCAACTTCCCTATTCAAGAGTCAAATGGTTTGATGCACCAGTATTACAAAAATGTCAAGTCTGGGAAATATAAAACCGTCTTACATTGTGTTGAGTGTTGAGATGATGGGCTGATAGCCGCCTTTTTCATTTTCCAACTTTTATGTGTTGGTATTTTCGTTTGGTGAAATTTGACAAAGCAAGAACAAATAAACCGTGAAAAAAGAAAGGGCGAGAAAGACTGGAGGAAGGAGGCATTGGAACTGCCAAGTCCACAGCTGCTCAGACCACCACACCAGCAAGAGCTGTGACTAGAACCCATGACACAGACCCACTCAAAAGCAGGGCAGGCTACACTTAGAAGGTGCCTCCTGACGAGTTCCTCTTTGGATTTTTGTTAAAAGAGGTAACAATACTTCCACTATACCCACTTCTTATGCCAACTTGCTAAAAACTGCAAGTAGCTGGTTACAAAGAATCTGTTAGGAAGAGGGAGAAGGACAGAGAACTGAGGCTTAGGCCAGGTGTCTATAGCTCAGCCAGCTCATCTCCAGCATCTCAGTCCAACCAGACGCTAACTAAAAGGTCGTGGATTCCAGAAACCATGTCCTTGACCACGGGAACACAATGTGGCTCCAGAGTCTGTGTCCATGACTATGTGCGAAGAATGTGACTGAGGACCCCAGGTTCATGACCTTCTGACAGAATGTGGTTCTGGTAAGGAGTCATGACTTGGTGAAGAGGATGTGCTTCTGGAAACCGTGTCCATGCCCATGAGAATAGGGTGCAGCAAATGAGCCACAGTCCCTGGAAGCAGGTGTCAGTCTATGAGCAGAGCTGGTGGGGCACCCTAGGCAGCCCCCTGCAGACACTCGGGATGCTCTTCACTGCCAGGCCTTCTTACAGCCAAGTCAAATTCTTCTTTACAATCTCCTAATTCTAACTTTCAAAAAGTTCTTTCAAAAACAACAAATCAAACTATCCTAAAATCTGTCTTAAAGCTCACTTTATAGTCATCTCCATAAATCAACAATTACTGCCTACTGTCCCCAAATGACACTCCACCCGTTGAAGACAATGAAGACAATGCCACTCTTTGCTCTTTCTTCCATGCCAGGCTCTAAGAGATTTTGAGCAACTGCGACAGAAGAAAATAAACACGATTTATCATACCCCCCAGGGTGCAGACAAATTAAAGTGATCAGAGTATCCATACATGTGCTGAAGAGCAGATACCCAGGTTCTCTGCTGACATAGAGGGTCTCTTTTCTTAAACTTTCTCATTATTCACTACATGCACATAGTGCAATATTCTAAAACCTACAGTGGTGCAGCTCTCCTCCCTAGAAGTAATCCTGGTTATAATTTCTTCTTATACAAAGTCTTGGAATTATAAGAATTTTTCTGCAGTTCTGAGTGGCAATGATCCTCTGGGAGAAGGCTCTGAGAAACTGAAACAAATTGTCACCTTCTTCTCACCTGAATATCATCCTTCTTCAGGGCGCAAACTGTTATTTGTAATCAGGAAAAAATATGCCCATTTGTCTAATATTGTGGGATTAGGTTTATATTCAGCATTTTATTTTCCTAAAACATCTTGGGATCTGTTCTGTTCTTATTCAAAACATAACACCCAATTTGTTCAACTCCTTGTTTATTTCAGAAGCTTTCACTCCCTGCTGGCACTTCTCACAGTTTCTGAAGTTAGGTACAGAAAGGTCAGAGATCATCTGGATGATCGGGCAGCATTTAATTTATGTGTTTGGAGGATAAAGTGAAAGTTGAGATGAGGCTGTGCAGTGGTGAATACAGGGTTGCTTCCTTTACTTGCACCGGCAACTCAGGGATGAAGTGAGAGGAGGGTGGAGGTGCAGGGTGCTCGGAAGGATGACCACCTGTGGGAGGATTTAGAGCCTGAGAGCAGGGGTCTAGTAAAAATTACATTTGCTTCCCTCCCCTAGACCAGGGGTCAACCAACTGGGCTAACTGGGTCCACTGCCTGTTCTTAAAATGGAAGCTTTACTAAAACACAGTTACTATGATCATTGGGTTTCATTTTGTCAATGGCCATGTTCCCAACAACAGAGTTAAATAAATGTGACAGAAACCAAAGACTCACAAAGTCAGAAACACTACCTGGCCTTTAACAGAACAAATTTGCCAACTTCTGCCCTAGATACTTCCTTAGAATCATTACACAGTAAGACACCACTACTAAAGAATGTAACATTTTCCACATGGCTATGAGAATAAGGCCTATCTTTGGTTATCAATAACAAAGATCTGAAAAACTGGCTTACATAAGACACTTCCTTCAAACTTCCTGGACATGAAAGTCCAGGACTGACCTGACACTCCACAGTGTCAGCATGTCCTTGCTCCAGCCACACAGCTTCAACTGCCAAGGTCAACGCATGGTTCAAAATGGCTGCCTGTGTACTAGTCATTCCATTAACATCCAGGTAGGAAGCCAGGAAAAAGGAAAGCCTCGATGCAACTTTTAAGGGAACATCTGGAAATACCACTAAATACATTTTAAATCACTGGTTAAACTTGGCTACAGAGAATACACCTATCTATTGTGAAGTCTCAGAAGTGTAGACTTCACTTGGCTGGAAACTTTCTTAGATGAAAAATCAAGGTCGTGTTATTTTCTTAAAATGGGGGATTGGATATTTATAGATAATCAACATTCTTTGTGACAGGAACCTTATTGTAATTACCAAGTCCCTTATTAAGATAGGTGTACATTCTAGGCAAGTTAATCATTTAGCAGAGCTCCAAAATGGCCTGAGCTATTTGTTTGACAATGAGTTAATAGATGATAAAATCAGTACCAGTGAGAAATATTTTAGGTTGTTTGCTTTAACATTTCTAACAATACCGTGTCCGTCAGAAAAAATTGGGCAGACTCTCTTTCACCAGTCGTGTGTGTAGACCTATGTTAATAGATTATTTTTATGCTGTATGGTGAAATACTATTGACTGAGTTTTTTTTAAAGGATAGCTGCCTGCCAGATCTGTTCGTGGGTCCATAGGAACCTGACACGCCCTCTGCAATGTTTCCAGTTTTTCTGATCATTCAGTATTTATCACTACAAATCATCGACAAGGTAGAAAGACACACAGCATCAAAGAAATAAATGAGCCACAGTTAAACAGCTGGTTTCTGACCATGGAGGAAAAGAAAGCCTTTCATTTGTGAAAATTATTAGGCCTGCCCTCCTATGCCAGGCCCCAACTTCAGCCCACAATCTTGTGCAAAGAGCTGATTCAGAAAATCCAATGTACTCAGACATGAGTGACAAAGGGCAACTGTGTCCATACACTGATGCGTTGACTAAAAACAGGAGAAAACAGGAAGACAGCAGAAACAGGTACAAACAAGAAGTCAGAAAAATGTTACCACTGGATCATGTGAAGTTTTTGGCCAACACTTGCAGTGAATTTAAAAAACGAAATGAAGTGATTTCTCCATGAAGGAAATAGCAAAGCAGAAAGTCAAAGAAGGGAGAGCAAAAAGAAAACCAACAACAAAAAACTCAAGAGCAACTGAACTGTGAGCATGCAGAACTCAGAAAAGTGGGGAAATGAGACTGCAGAGGGAAAGGCCTGGGCACAGGGAGGAAGAAAGGCAGAGAGCAGCTTCCCAAGAGCAACGGAGAAGGCACTAATGAGAAAGGACTAAAAATGAAGAGGAAACAGAGTTTGGAACCGCCAGACAAAGTAACTGGGAGTCAGATGGAGAGAGTTTACTCCTGTACATTTTGCCTCCCCGAAGAAGGAAACAGAGCAGTAGATCAGAATAAATCCCTAAAGATGTAACTCAAGAAAACTTCCCGAACAGCAGAACAGAGCCGAATCTGATTCAACCAGCGAGAGATAACTATATGTATGTACAGGTGTGTATGTATGCATGCGTGCGGGTGTTGTGTATGCATGTGTGTGTATGTGTGGGAGACAGAACCTGATAAAGTCATTAAACTTTTAAGATAAGGAAAGAATCCTTAAGGACAAAAACATGAAAGAGCAGGTCTGGCTTCAGACTTACTGATGTAAAATTGGGGAAACATAAGCTCCTCAATAGAAGGAGCCAAGGATTTTATGTCCAACCAAGTTGTCATTTATGCATAAACAGATAACAGTTTCCAGAACGCAGAGCTCAAGGAGTACCATTTCCAGAAGTCCTTGAGCAAATTTCTAGATAAGGACAGAAATGCAAATGAGCTTTTGGAGGTCTTTATCAACAGAACTAAGACTTTAAACAGTTATGACTTCATACAACAAAGCAAAAAAAGGTGGGCATTTAAATAACAGGAGAGAGTATGAAAATCATATACTACAGAGTAGGAAAAATCACATAACATAGATAAAAGGCAACTATAAAAATCAGTAAGGGAGGCGAGAACAAAGACTTGAGTTAGGAAGAATGTAGTAACTGCCCTTTGTCTAACTGCTAGGAGTCAAAGGAAATGACTCAACGGTGACAAGTCAAAAATGTCCCCCATTTCTCCTGTTCTGACAACAGTTATAACAAGACCCCCGGTCTCAGACGTGGCCTGCTGTGTCCCTGCCTGACCTGAAGTCATGCTCTGACTCCACACTTAGAGCTTTTCATCCATGACCCCCAGTTCCTGAGTGGCAGGGATTTTGCTGATCCTATCACTTACACATCCCCCACAGATTCATGATGCCTTCTGGGATGCTCCTTCTGTTTCATCCACAGTCCCTCTGACTTCTAATCGCTTAAAGGTCACGTCCTCAGAGGGCTTCCTTGACTCCCAAACTGAGATTAGTTTCTTGATGGTACTAAATCTATTTTTCTCCTCATACTACTTACTACTTATATTTTTATGGGATTATTCATCTAGTATCTGCCTCTCCTATATGACTGCAAACTTCCAGAAGACACAGAAAATCTGTTTCGAACAGGTTTAATTCCTAGGACCAAATACAGGTCTTGACTTATGATAAAAACTTAATAAGTATTCACTGAGAGAAAGACAAAACAGCTTTTATTCCACAAGACCTTTCTCTTCCTCAGTCCACTGGAATATGATATCACTTACAAAAACATACTGAAAAACTTCAAGATCTTGAAAGCATCCTGCTTCATATACTTTCTTTACTAAAGGAGGAAAGCTCTAAAATGCATTTTAGAAAGATTTTCAGAAATGATCAATCTATAAGGATTTTCTGAAATTTTATGTTCTCTATAAACTCAGAAGACATTCTGTCTCATATACATTGAGTTTACAGCGTTATGCTTCCACATGCCATTTGTCACAAAGAGAGGGAAAGACGGATAAAATCAGAAATTCTTTTTACTTACTTTGGATGTTCAAATTTGTCTATAAGATCAACTTTTTCGACCAGGTCCCCTCCAACAGTTCTGACTAAGTCATAGAAATCATTCTCTGCGTAATTCTCAGAGGGCAACCAGAATGAAATGTCATTTATCACAGCAGGGTATTTGCTAAGAGGCTAAAAACACAAGAGAAGAAAAGAAAGATTGATTTATTAGTTGGAAAAGAAAGTTTCAATTTTTCATGTAGAGTTTCACTTGGATAATTAGAAAATGCTGGTAAAACATTATTTCAACACTTGAATTTTCAGGCATAAAATTAACTTAAAAGGTAAGTCAATATTCAAAATAAGCAAATTCCATTATGAATGCTATAGATTCTTATCACATTCATGTGTAACATTACCATACATTATAATTATATCACCATTAATGTTTAATTTAGTACAAAGCAATTTGAATATATCATATTTCAGTTTTCTTTCCATTTGAATACTAGAGGAGAAAAGTTCAAATTTAATTAACAAGCAATCCATTAACTTCTTGTGATACTTTCAGGAAGCCATTTTAATAGAGAAATAAGTAAGGCCTTGTCAAAATTGATATTTCAATTAGTAATGTCATTATTTGGCAGTATTTCTAATTATTAAAATAAAAAGTGAGGTTCTAAAGTAGTCATTTAGGGAGTTATTTTTCAAATTATGTCTCTAGGATGTGATAAATACAAATACAGCCATTTCCCCCATTTTACCCAATGTTTTCTACTTTATTAGAGCTCACTAAGTTCATCATTACATTGAAAAAAAAATTTTAATTATGAACTTTTAGACGTCATTGGATTTGTTTACTTGGCTTACATATATGCATATCATAACTGTGTATACATATACACATATATATACATACATATACACATGTTTTGGTCTTTAAGGTGCTACCACAATAAATATTTTATTATATTAATATGAAGTATGTGCTACAGCTATACATTTGATAGCAGTGCAAATTTACAAGTTTGTTTACACCAAGCCTGATATTACTATACACCCTTTGGTGAATGAATGATCAGAAAGAATATAAAACTTTTTAAATAGTAAAACTTCTGAAGAATCAAATACTCAAACATCAATGATTATTCAACTTGAAATAGAAACAAAGCTGCCAGAAAAACGTATCAATTTAGGACAAGCTTTTCAGCATCCCAAATGAACATCAAAATGCTACCATCCGGGTACCCTTGATAAAACACCACGGCTACGGAAAAAACCTTTGTTTTTCTCCAAGAGGTGTCAAAATGCTGAGAAAAATAATCCACGAGTTAATGCAACAATGGGAGTTTGGTGTTCATACAAGTGCTCTCCTTTGACAATACCCTTCACCACTTAGAAGCATGGACATTTGGAGAGATCAGAGAAAGGCCGGGGTTGTCAAGAATAGCATGGAATCTTCTCTCAGTTACTGCACACAAAGGAACCACACGTGTTGAATTCTGACGTCAGATAAGATGACAGAAAAGGAGAAGGCGCCCCAACGAGCCAGAGTCAACATGATAAGAAGGTAGCCAGAATGCAGGTGTAGACAGATACACACAAAGACAGACATGTATTACGATAATTGGTTTTAAAACCATGGAGAAAATTCCAGACTGCTTGTAAGCCAAACCTATTTCAAGCTAACAACGTTAATGTAATGGCTGAACTAAAAGCAGCATTCCCTGTACTCAGTGGTATATGCTGGAGGTGGGGTTCCTGTTACTGACTCTTGCTTTTTTGAGGGGAAAAATAAAATTGCTTTGAAAATAAGGTAACTGCAGTGTATGGTGACTGAAATGCCTGCTCCTAGGATGAAATCCCCAATTTTAACAGGTCCCGCCTTGTTCCCTTGTCCTCCAGGTTCAGGTCAGCCTGGCTCACTGGGTTTCTCGAACACCCCACACCATCCCCGCCCTCCCTCGCTGCCTGGTCCTCAGCCTCTTCGCCCCCACATAGCCTCCCAGTCTCCCTTCGTCACTGTTAGGACACCCACACATCGTCTCCTTTGCAGTACTTTGGCACTGGGATTGTCTGAGTAATGTCTTACTTATGTCTGTCTTCCCAGCATGCTACATTTCTTGAGGGGAGGGATGTAGCTCTTTTTTCAACCTCTGAATCTCATTATCTGGCCCAGTTCCTGTGACACTAGTTAGAGCAGGTGGGCGTTACAATGTGCCTTATATGGGCGATGTCTGCCCTACAGCCATTCAAGTCAGGGAACACATAGGTAAATCAGGCCGGCCGCCTTATCCCTGACTGCGCTGTGACAAGGACATACTGACCATGGGCAATGACAAAGGTAAAGTGACCTGGTAGGGACTTGACAATCTGCAATCTTACAAGGAGGGAATTTTAGAATCGGATGTTATTTGTGCTTTCTCTGTCTCTCTCTCTCTTTTTTTTTTTGATTCAGACCGAGGTGTATTTATTAATTTTATCAAATAATCCAAATAACCACATATTGATTAGTTCCTTTGAGATGCTGTCTATAATTCTAGTTTATTTATTTTTTGAAAGAATTGAAAAAGGTGTCAAAGCCACAGATAGAAACTGCAAGTTATATGTGAATATTATAAACTAACTGCAATGAACTTGAAAACCTGAATTTAATAGACAAGCTTCACTCGAAAATTTCAACCAATGATTCTGAAACAAGTGAATTGTTAGTCAAATCTTACAACAAAAACATTAGCCTCAGGTGGTTACAGTACATCGCAGGGGCTGCTCTCCTCTGGGCTCTGCCTCTCTTTCTAAACCTGAGCCATTGTCCCTTGGTTTTTGTTGGATTGGATTATGCTATGAAGTTCCCCTCCATGGATGCGCACCATCTCATTAAAGCACAGTGATGTGCTGATGAGTCATCAGCGCTATCCCCACTGTGCCCATAAGGAAATTGTGGCTCTCAAGTTCATACCAAGACCCAAGTACAGTGTCAGTGTCAGGCTGTTTTCTGAGCCCTCCCACTGAAAACTCAGAGTCCACAGGAAACAGCTAACTCTAGTTTCCAAAAGCAGTCGATTCAACCTAATTCATAACTGTGTAAATAAGACCAAACCTAACACTTCTCCCTATGGTGCCTTCCATCACATTTCCTTTTCAAATGATTCATTTAACTTTTGGATTAATTATCATGACGCTTAAGCGTTTCTCGTCTGTTTACAGTCCATGGAATTGTGTTCTCACCTAAATTAACTTAAAGATCAGATTTACCTATCAAAATAGTACACACCATCGATCACTTTACATTCAAACGTGTGCTGGCCCTTTAATTCCATCTATTCATTTTGTGGTAAACACTGCTTATCAGTAGTGCCTAGCAGGCCTGGTACTTTATCAATTCAGGTTGTTCTAACTCATGACTTCATGCTGTCTTGATGTGTACAGATGCTCTCACTCTGTTCCATGTTCCAAGATTTTGTTTTTATTCTTCCTTGGTGTCACCAAGTACCGGGACACTGTGTTGGTCAGAGGTAGGTACATCTCCTACTCAGGCAATTTTTGTTCGGTTACTTAACCAAAATAACACATGATCCTTCCAAACATTAAGGAAGGATCTCGTATTTGTTCTTAACTTTTGGCCGAATTTCAGTTCTGCTTGCAGATTCCCAGAAAATAAAGAATTTCCATTACACAAGCAGGTAGAACAATCCTTCTGGCAAGCTTGTACTGAATTAACTTTCCGTGTTCCTGTATCAGGGCCTCAACTATCTCACAAAGTCCTTACTATTGGAAACAGAACTTCAAATCTTTTTGAATCCTCTCAAATTTACTTTAAAGCTCAAGAACTCTTCACTTAAAACAATCCTATACCACCATGCATTTGAAAATCACAGATGCGCCCGTTCCCTCAATGCTTGTGGTCCCAAGTTCTCCCTGGACATTGGAGACCTGGAGCAAGATTTCAGGACCCTACTTGAATGTAGTGGTTTTAACTTATGAGCAGACATTTTAGAGCAAGGCTCAGAAATCTTTGTTCAAGTAAAATGCATGTGGTTAAGGCAGGACTGCAAAGGGGTAGGTGACCCCAGAACACCATCTGAGCGCATCAGCAGAGAACACACACAGAATACAATGTGAAAAATTAGTGTCTTCTCAGGGTAATGAAAAAGTTCTACACTTGACTGTGAAGATGATGGTATATCTCTCAATGTATGGAAGACCATTGAATGGCACAAATTAAATGGGTAAATTATATGGTACGTGGATTATATAGCAACAAAGTTGTCATGAAAACAATAAATGAATAAAGTTATTGACTGAAGAAACTCGGGTTTCTAGAAATGGAAAACCTCGATTTTCTCTTGAATCGTGATTTTGTCTTCAGACTCATCAAAGACTTCATCTCTCTGTCTTTTTCAGGTGGTTAATTCAGCCTTCTGAGAGCTGGGTCATTTCTTACTCCCCTCTTCCTCCCAAAGGGAAAACACTGGTAGGAATTTTACCCTATTGTTTAAAGCTTCCATGAAATGTTGGACCTGGGGATTCCTGGCTTACACAATCACTGTATTTAAGTGATGCAACACAATTCAGTGACTATGATTTTCCCCATTTAACTACATTTACTTGTGAGGTGCGACCCCTCTGTGCTAAAGGAATGAGAGTCCTAGATTAAAAGCACATAATAGCAACTGGGCCTCTTACCCCATCTTCAAAGTCAAACTAAAGTTGGTGATTATGCTTGGAGAGTGAACTCAAGAATTGGCTGTTGGCTTCTTTTTCATTTTATGTGTCCTTGGTCTCCACTAGTCCCCAGGCAGGGACTGCTGTGTGGTGAGGTGGGACTGGAGATCAGTCCCTGAACCTGCCTGAGATCACACAGAGCCGGTCTTCCAACGAGTGCAGAGGAAAGTGAGCAAAACAAAAAATTCACTGGAGGAATCAAGGTTTCTGATTTCCAAAGATGTATTGAGAACTGGAGTAAAAAGCAAACTTTACCTCTCATGGAGAGTACAGTCCCTTGGCTTTGACCTTATTCATTTCTTCCTCTCCCAACCTCTAAGCCATAACCTCATCTACTACTACAATCTTCAGTTGCTTCTCAGCCACAGACCCCAGAGAACCAACACCTACCCTGAGTCTGTGTCTAAGGGTCGTTCTCCATCCTATTTGGGGATACCAATGCCTAGGAGCAGCGGGTTAGGCTAATTACCTCAGAAAACACTTATTAATTTGGTTTTTTTTAGTATCGAGTCTTGGCCACAGGGTAGAAATGGATAGGGGGAAAAAAAGTCAACTGTGACCATCTAAACTTTAAAGAGAAAACATTGTAGATGCTCTGGCAAGGAGAGGAGAGCCAGCGGAAGGGGACAAATTATGGTGTGTGGGATGAGGTAGGGTGGAGTGAGGATAACATATCTTTAAAATAAAAGTCCAGTCCAAATACTAGATTCTAGTTCAACAAACACAAAAATGAACTCCAAGTCCCCACGCTAGGGAGAAATATATAGCATTATTTCCTTTTGCGTCAAACCAAATGGGCATGCCCTGGTGGCCTAGCGGGTTAAACCAGGTGCAGTTCACATACGTCACAAGGTCCTTGGTTCAAGACCCAGAGATGGGGAAACAACCAACGATGAAAAAGTGAATAAAGTAAATGAAATGCTTCTTCTTCTTCCTCTCTCCTCCTGACTGCCTGTCTGCTTGCCTTCACTCCTGCCTGTACCTTTTCTTCTTTTAAAAAAGTAAATCGGAGGGGCTTCTGATGGAGAAACACTCGCTCCCTGGACTCAGGTGAAAGCTAGCAGAAGAATTTTGAGTTCAGGGAACCAGAGAACAAGACAACTAGCATCTACCAGGCACCTACTACGTGTCTGGCCTATGCTGGCTGACCCAGCTATACGACGCCATCCCTGCTTCCAGAAAGTTCAGTCTAGAGGGAAGGAGACCACTAGAGGGAAGGGGCCACATGTGCCCAAGCAAGAGTGAGGGGACAGACCAGTCATGTTGACAACATGGCTAAAAGCCTAGATTTGCATCTTAGACACTCTTCTCTTCCCCAAGAAAAACTTCTGTCCACTAAGCCCAAGTCTCAGTTAGATAAGCTTATTAAGATAATGAAACATGGCATGCATAGTGTTAAGCTTTGTCCACCTGTGGTCAGAAGTCAAACCTGACAGGGAGAGACAATGAGAGTGACAAGGGCTTCCTGGAGAGGGAGCTGCCGTATGGAGAAAGGTAGCCGCTCCAGACTTCATTTCTCTCTGACTGAAAAAACAGCCAGCTCTTGGTGCCATATTTCCTCACCTGCAAAAGCCAGTGTCTCAGCACCTCACACACAGCTGTCTGATCAAAACTGGCCCCAGATGTCACCTGGGCCATTGCCAGGTACATCTGAGAAATGCCGCTTGAGACACATGGGCAGGAAGGCCTGACAGATGATTGTTAGTGGATTTATTCTTCCCAATTTTTTTTTTTAAGGAAAGGTGTAGGCAGGAATGAAGCGAGCAGGCACACAGGAAGAGAGAGAAGGATTTCATCTATTTTTATTTTAGTTGTTCATGGGGCCTGCTCCCCTGGCTCTGGGATACAAACCCAGGTCCCTGGGGATGCACGTGGACCATGCTTGGATGGAGGTGATGGACCCAGTCACCCCTCCAGTGCAAGCCTACTGTTCCCAAATTTTAAACCAAATATGAGTGTAGCCCAAATGTTGGATTCCATGGATTTCGTAAGTCACACTCTGTCTCTCAGACGCCAGAATGGAACCACGTTACCTCCACTCAAATCACAATCCTGCCACTCCACTGACCCGGGCTTTCTTGCCAGTTTAAAATTTTTAACTCTTTGGAGTTGAAACAACAAGCTGAGTTCCGTTACAGAAACCTTACGCAATGTCACAGAGGCAGTGTGCAAGGCGGTACCCCAAGCTCATGACTGATTCGTTTCTCTCACGTAACATGGCTCAGAAAGCTGCTGTGCACAGGATGCGCCGTGAAACCAGCTTCGGGGATCCCTTCCTTTCTCCAACAGCTACCACCTGTGCCAGTACCTGACCTGTCACCAGCTCTCACCTGCAAGTAACTGCTCCCACAGCAGGGAGGTGGGCCTGACATGGTGTCCCAGGCTCCCAGATCGCTACTTCCCACACTGCATCATTGGGCACCCAGCAAAGGGCCCTCCCACAGGCCCAGAATGTGGAGAAGGCCCCTCCGAAGTGGTCTCTGCTATCCCTCCTCTGGGACACAGGAATGACGTCCTTACCTCTCTGAGCTGTTTAGATTAAATAGGATAGCAGCTATCAAAAACGCTTAGAAGTGACCAAACATCATCCCAGGTAAGCCATGATCAATTACCCCTTTCTATTTGTTCTGCAGGCTTAAAAAAAAAAAAATCACCAGTTGATGTGAGAATGGTTCCCTTTTCGTTAGCCCTACTGGATCTGCTAGTCTTTTCATCTTCTGCTGGAGGTCAGAGGTCACCCAGCTGGTACATTCAGCTCTGCCATTTACTGGTTTTGGCCTGGGACTTTAAAAGAGGGGTTGCTGTGAGGATTACAGGTGTTAGTGTGTGCTTGCTAACATTTTCTTTAAATTCTCTTTATTAAAAAGATGGCAGGTGTGGCTTCCATCTCCCACCAAGAACCTGACCATGCACCTAGGAGGAAGGGAGGAAAGACATACCAAGATCCTGGGCTCCCTACCCTGATGTCCCAACAGAAATAAGATTCAGAATCTAAAGTAGGAGTGAAGAACAGGGCACTGCCAGCAGCTCAGGGAACAACAAAGCAGCTCCGAGTAGGGCTGCCCTGCACAGTCAGGGACCCTCAAAGGCACCACTCCATCCTCAAGCCCTCTGCCTTTCAGTACTCAGCAAGGAAACTCCCTGTTTGCAGCCTCATAGTGCATCTCCATCCCAGCAAAAAGGCACCAGATTGATTCTTGAGGTTCTTCTATCTTCTGTTAATAAAACTCAGTGGTGAGAAGAGGAGACAGGCAGTAGAGGGTCCTGGGGAGGGCAGGGCAGGGCAGGGCAGGGTTCCAGGCAGATGGACCAGCAGCAGGAGCTGGGGATTTAGCCTTGAGTCCAGCCAGCCGCTGCTCAGAGTACTGCCACTGACATTGAGTCAGAAAACAGAGGTCTGCCTCTCACCAGCTCAGGATTCATCCTGTCTGTCCCCTGCCAGTGCCACTTTGCCTACAGTGACCCTGATACTTTAGCCTGAGCTTGAATACAATGACATTAAACACTTTCCTGGAGACTATTTTTCAATATTTTCCCTTCCTCAAATAACCCGAGGCCATCACATGGTTTGAAACCTTTACTTCCCCTTTCTTGACAGGTGCTAAGGGGACAGTCTTGGTCTCTCTGGAAAGTGCCAAGAACCCGCCTTAGACAAACCAGATGGGAGGTACTTTCCTCTTGGCAGGCCTTCTAAGGATTCTGAATTCCCTTTATTTCTTTGTCTTTTTTTTTTGAACAGGGAGGCTGAAAAGGATGCAGATGAGGAAGGATGCTGGCTCCCAACTTCCTTTGCTACATCTGCTCTCTCATCTGGACTGCTCTATGAGCACGCCATGTTTGGAAGGACTTGGGCAGAGGGAGGAGATGCTAGAGGGATGAAGCTCCCAGGAAGAAAGAGGAAGAGTGAGCTGCACCAGCACCCTGCCTTAAATCACCTGCTGTTATTGCTCCTTAAAGCAAAGGTGTGAAATAATCCTGTGATCAAGGTCTGTGTGGAATTTGAGCCTACTTGGGGCTTGGGGGGCTGGTGAATTTTCAACTGTTTAAAAAATATTCCAAGTGATAGCAGAGGTTGGATCTCTTAAATATTCCAAATGGAGCAAAAATGGCACATTTTCAAAAGGCTAGAGAAGGATATAAAAATATGAATGTCTACAAAATGTAGTGTTGCAAACACTTAGACATCAGGCAACCCATCTTAGCCAGTCTCTTTTCTCTTCATTCATTCATTCATTCATTCAGCTCTGTGGAACAGGATAGGTAAAAAAACACCAAAGGCATACAAGAGAACTCCGATTGTTAGGTAACAAAGTTAGTCATGAGCAGAGCTCTGGGACCAGGGAGGGAGTGGAAAACAAAGCCCATAAACAATAAATCAGAGCAATCGGTTTAAAGTGCAGCTAACCATCAACCAGGGGGCTTCCAAATGAAAATGCTGAAGCTCAAAGTTACGTGCTGTTAGAGAGAACAAAAGCAGCAAATCATAAAAAGGTGTCAATCTGAAACCCTCCAATCAGTTTAGAAGAAACCATTAACTGACCTATCAAAATCCTTGTCCCACCTCAAAATGCCTATGGACAGGGACGAGGGCAGAAGGCAAGCTGCCAGACTGTTTAAAAACTCAAGTCCCTAACTGCTTCCTGGGAGGTCAAGCTTGGGGGCTGCGTCTCTTCTTTTTCATCCTGAATAAACACCTTTTGTTCACTTCCACCTCTTCCTGTCTTCCTCTGATGCGCTGTCTGTGCCCCACCTGCCACCCCTAGCAAATCTCCTCCCCAGAGGCACAAGCGCGCACACGCAGACAACTGAGGCACAAGTCCCATGGAATCAAGATAAGAACAACATTCTTCCCGAGACATTTATAAGCTGACAGGGGAGGTAAGAGTGGGTTAAGTTCATTTAAATATGACTTAAATTAGTTTAAGAAATGAGGTGCCTACACAGCACAGGAGTGTCTAAGGAGCAGTCACTCTTAGCTGGATGTTCATGAAGGCGGGAACTTCTGAACTAATGACTGTCCTGTGGTGTGAATGGAAGAGGGAGGGGCCCTCAGGGCAGGGGAAATGTCTTCCACAAAAATATTCCACAATCGAAACCCAGGAGATTAGATCAGGTTTCTGTACACTCCAATACTAGGGAACAGGTGAATGATGTCTAACTATGTGGCATGTGAAACACTTCACAGTCGGCATGGAGGCCACTGGCTGTCAACAGGGAGAGGGGAGACCTGGGGGGTGAGGGTGGGCCGGGCCGAAGCCACGTCTTATACGTTTGTGGGTCCTTAAATTTCGTCTGAGTCTGGTATTTCCCTCCAGATGCAGGAAATTAATTGAAACGTTTGTTTAAAAAGATAAAAGCGTGAGATTTTATTTGAGTTCCAACAGCACCTACACCGATGTTCCCCTGTTCACTCTCAAAGCCTGAGTTTCTTGTGAAGCTGTAATACTACATTTATACTTTCTCTCTACAAGTATTTTTTATATGTGGCTGATTTGGAAAATTTAATGATCTCAGAACTATTTTGCAAAGCTGATCTTGATGTGAATGGTTATTAATTCCTCGTGACTAATCCAATTCCCCAGGAATTTCACTCTATGCCTACAATATACAAGGTAGGTGTTTAGAAAATTAAAATAAATAAGACATGGATCATTTTCAAAAAGTTTAAAATTTAGTGAAAGGGAAAGGTGTCAAAATGCTCCTAACATAAGACATGATAGATGATGTACCCTTTCTTTCCTCTTCAAAAAAAAAAAAAAAAAAAAAATCAAGAGTGCTGACCAGACTGGTCCAATTTACTAAGTCATGCTGTCCCTGAAATACAATCTGATGGGGCAGGCCTCACAGGCATGGGGCTCAGGGCAGAAGAGACATGTGAATGTGTGGTAACCCCACCAGCAGACCTCACACAGGGGACACTTCCTTAGGCATGGGGACGGAGCCGCACGGATACTGCAACAACCAGCCTGGCCCTCATCAGCCATGGCACGCCTCTGTGCTAGGTGACCTCAAGCTGGCCTCGGCCTCACTGCTGTGGAGCACATGCTCTGGCCAGGGTTCCTCAACATGAGCGTGTGACCCAGGGACCCACACCTCTGGGGCTGGGGCCTGGCATGGTCGCTGGTCCCTTCCGAGAGCAACCCAGGGACCTCGGATGCAAACAGAATCAGGAACCACTGTTCTAGTCTAACACACTGATTCTTGTACTCTATAAAATGACAATGGTCACATGTGTCACTCTTCACTGTTGCTCTGCCCACATGGAGACTCGATCTGGAGTTCTGTCCACTTAGAGGTATTATCCAACCTTTCCTGAGCATTTACTATGTGCCCGTATCTAAAAGGACTGAGCTGGGGTCTTTTGGACATTCTGACTTTTAATGCTCAAAACTATCTAAGGAGGCAATACTGCTGCACTCCGAGCTCACACAGAGAAATGTCAGTGACTTGCTCAAAGTCATAGCTGTTCATGCAGGAGCTGGGTCCCGCACCCTCTCTGCTCGGCATCCCTCTGTGCTTCCAGTCTAAGTTACACAGCTCATTTAGATGTATGGGATACTCAAATTTTTAAATGTGTTCTGTGTACAAAAGGCTATTTGAGATGTGTTTATCCATAAAGTGGAGAAAAATAAAGCATCTACTTGGAAGTGACTCACAAAAGGAATATCTATTTTCATAAAACGGGCCGCAGAGGACATACATCCTATCTTAGCATGGTAGAACGCATCCATATCCCCAGGGATAGCCTGTCCACGCACTTCGCTGACATTGGAGAAGTCACTGCTGTCAGACACTGCCACCCAGCCTGTCTGCAGGGTGCCCCCATTCAGCCCACAAATGGAGCAGGCACTGAAGACACGGCACTTCTGAGCAAAGAGACAGGGTTTTCACTGTTTCCAAAATAAAAGATGAGTCTTACATTGTTCTAGACACTGTCAACGACACGTCAGTCTTCTCAGCTGGCGCCTCTGAGCAGCACATGTCAGACCCCTGCGTGGGAGCACTAATTCTGCTACTACTAGGAGGCCGTGTTCACGGAGCTCTGACAACGTGCCAGACATGCCCCAGTGCTCTCCATGAATCCTCATGCCAACCCTCATCACAGATGAGGGGCGGAGGCACACAGAGGCCTCGAACGTGCCCATAATGAGTAGATAGGCTCTACCACGAGGAACAGTAGTTACAGCCGTGAGCAGAGGTGCTGGGTTGGGATCCGGGCAGGCCTGCTCGTGGCTCCTCACCATCCTTGCCTGGGTCCCAGACACAGCACCTGAGGAAGCTAAGTCACAACAGGGACCAGGCTGGAAGGGCCACAGTAAACGGTCACAGGAAACTGAGGCAAGGTTCAAGCTGATAAAGGGCTGCTCCTAGAAGCTGGCCTGCCAGGCAGACGGTATGGCTATGGAGACAGCAGAGAGAAGGTGGTGGGTGGGGCTGCAGCATGCAGACCTCCCTCCACTCCAGCGGGGGTCTCTCCAGGGATCAGGGCTTGGCTTCCGCTAGGCAGCTGCATCCCCACAAGGAATTATGGAGCCTGGCATACGGAGGGCAATCGGTGAGGGTAAGGTGGCTACGGGCAGGGATGTCTCAGAGAAGAGAGAGAGAACACAAGTAGGCAGAAAGAGGGGACGACTTCGTTTACCTGAAGACAGGTCTCCTTCCTCTTCGCAGGGGGAAGGGCAGATGTCAGTGCAAAGTCAAAAGGTGGGAAACGTGTGGTTGGGGGCAACACCCACTATCTTACCAGCAACAATGCCTGGAGGTTGCAAAACTGACAGTTCCTGGACCAGGGTGTTGTTCTGTGGTTTTAACCTGAATAATGGATCTATATTTAAAAATCAGGAAACTCAGCATCACCCGGATTTCTAACTCATCTCTTAAAAATTAGGAGATGTGGTCACCCTGGGCTTGGACTTCCAAACACATCAGCGGTGGCCCTTTTAGAAGAGGCTGGCTATGCCCACAAGCGCGTCTTTTCTTGGTGACAGGCCCACTGCACTGGTGTGCACACTTGGACGGTGGCCTGCAGTGGAGATTCTGAGACAGAAAGTACCAGCAGTGCTCTGGGGAGATGCAGGGCTGTGTATGTGTCACGGCAAGGGGGAGACTTAACATGAAAAGGCTTAACTGTCACTTTAACCAGAGAATTAAAGGTTAGAGTGGAGCAGCCTCTGGTCAATCCATGCTTCCGGCTCACCCTCTGCCCCACCTGTCCAGAAGCCTGTTATCTCATAATCTACTTACAATCCCTCAATTAACAAAAGGTGGTAAAGGACATAACTCATTTTTCAAAAATTCATTCAGCTGTCTATTAAAGAGAAAAATCAGTGACATAGGATAAGAATTTTTGACTAGCCAAACTGCCCCAAATGTTGCTAGTCCTGACAGGAAAGTGGGCATTTCCTGAATGTGTTTATCTGAGCTGGGATGGAGCTGCAGATATACGTCATGTGGTTTCCTGTTTTGCTTCTTACAGGCAAACATTCAGGTGGTCAAAGGGTCAAGGGAGGCAGTGCTGGAAGGAGCACTTTGTGAATGACCTGCTCAGCCGAGCAGGGAAAGCCTGCTGCTCAAACTGGTCTCTGCCTTCTAGGTGTACTGACAGGAATCTCTATAACCACATTGTTTTTGTAAAAATGAAAAACAGCCTTTTAAATATGGGTATATTGTGGGGATTAGATGAAGACATGAGAACCTGTAAATCATATCGCATTGAACCACCCTACGAGATGAATATTAATGTCCACTTTAAAAAAAATAAAAATAGCGAAGCTCAGAGTCAAGTAATTAGCTCAAGGTCACAAAACTGAGATTTGAATATGGACAGGTTCCCCCAGAGTTCATAAACTTGAGGTAGGATGAGACCCTAGACCTGAAGAATGCCAGCAGGTGCTCTCCTTCAAAGGGCTCTGTGGTCAGTAGGCTGGGAAATGGCAGCTTCCGGTTTCTTACTGCATGATGTCTTGGAACTTTTAAAACGCTAACAAGCTTTGTGATTCTCTATGTAAGGAGATTCCACGTCCCCAAATTTAGTTACAAAATCTTCTTTTGCAAGAAACACAGTATGGAATCTGCTGTGGTGGAAAGGCTAGGTTTCAGAGCCCCACGAACAAAAACTCGTAGCTACAGGTGGAACAATAGGGATTTACTGTCAAGTCAAATGTCCGGAAAGCATGTAGCCTTGATAACAATCCACTATCTAATGATCTCATTTTTCCTCCCTAACTTGAAATCTCAAAATAAAACGTATTGTTTTTTATTCCAGCAATTGAAAATTTTGTTAACCACCACTCTTAGACACCTATCATGGGGAGAGAATAAAAAATAATCTTGCATATATTGGATATGCTTGACATTTGCTGTTTTACATATTCTTCAGCTCTACCTTTGTGAAACAGAAATCACGGTATCTCATTTTATAAAGGAAGAAAATGAAGTCCAACAAGGTTAAATTGGTTGACAAAAGTCAGAGAGCTATCAGGAGAATCACCCACTTTTTTTCATCAAAACACATCTGATGTGGCCAGATGTTGTGTGCTGATTATGTACCAGGTATGTGTGGTACAGTTTGCACGTGGAATGTATTTTGTCTTATTTGTCCGTCAGGTTAAGAATAATCATCTAGTTAGGCTCTCTGGCTTCCAGTCAGCCACATAATATGGTTGGCCCCATCTCTCACGCATGATGATTTACAGAGAATATATTCTAGTAAGGCTTCAAAGTAACCTGGCTTAGTACTATTATGATACTGGAACTTTAATATATCAAGGAGTTGAATGTAAGGACCAACAGCCTTTAAAAAAGAAATATGAAAGATTTTTAATTTTTATTCCATAAAACAAGTAAATATTTATCTCCCTCAGAAAATCCAGCAATCTTTTTATATGCAGTTATTCCTCAGGATCTCCAACACTATGTTTTGATATGAAAAAGAATCTGGGAAAAAGGATATTACAATAATAAAAATAATGCATTTTTCTTCCCTCTGCTGCCTCTTGTCATCTAGTTTCCATGTAACCTAATTCTTATTCTGATCAGAGAAGAAGGAACTGAAAACTAGGATTTTATTAACACCATCCATATCTACCCACGCTCAGGCATATGCACACACACAGTCCTCTGGTTTCTAATTACGCATTTTTCAGATGAGCTTCCCTGGTGGCTCTTCATACAGAAGACGAATAAAGCAGCTTTTGTTTTCAGAGCTGTATTTCAAAGACCTCTTCAGTGCATGCTATCTGGGGCAGATACATATCTATGGAAAGTTAAAAACAATGTGCTGATAAAAACTCCCAAGAAAATATGTCAATGACAGAACCTAAGATAGTCTTTCTCCAAAGAACCCATTTAAAATACACACATGGTGTGCCTGCACACACATGACACAAACATGCATGTGCTGGAGAGGGAGTCTATTAGAAAGGCCTTTAAACCTCTTTAAAAATACATGAATCCTATGCAGAGAGTAATAAGCTCTTGAAGATACAGTTGAGAAACAGGTAGCTGCTTGTTTTGAGGGGGTGGGGGGAGGTGAAGGGGACATGATGATTCTGTAAAAGTCACCAAATTCTTTCAGACTAGCGAATTCTGCTATTTCTCTCTGGTAGCTTGGATGAGTAAGTGCGTGAGAGTAAAAGGAAGAAGGAGAGAAGAATTCTCCAGAGGGGGCAGCACTGCCATCAGCAAGTGGGGAGTAGATGCTGTTTGCTGCCTCTTTCAGGACAGCAGAAGCTCTGGCCACACCTGCTCACTCAGACCAAGGCTGAGTATTAAGGAGAAGGGGGCCCCGCAGCTGGTGGCTGCTCCCCAGCAGAACAGACATATCTTGGAAAAATCCATCTTTCTGTTTTGGAATTCCACCATGAACTGGATGACAGAGTCATTTAACCCTTCAGCGCACAAGGTCCCACATGTAAGGGACACAGCAGAACCCGTCCAACATGGGCTTCCCCTGGAAAACAGCCCCCATGCTGGAGACAGCCACCACCGATTGCTATGACACACACTCCTCCAGGATGACCAGAACACTGCTGGTCAAACCCAGTCCTGCTGCTTATCGGCAGAGCCTGTTCTGCCCTTGCTGGGGCTCAGTGTCCTCCTCTGTCAAATGGGGACATTAACAGGGTTTTAAGTACAGTGCTTAAAACAGGGCCTGGAAGCATGCTATTGGGGTCCATTCAGCAACAATTTTAACTGTAAACATAAGGAGTTTGTGTGAGCTGAATTCCATCACCGAACAATTTATTAATGATTTAACTGACATCCATGATTCTCAGGACGGGTGTAAGCTGTCATATAAATGAAACCCCTTGAGAGCAGAGCTGGCTACATTTGTGTACAAACAGGGAAACTGAGGCACCCAGAGGCACATGTAAGCACATATAATCATACTGCAGGTCCTACCCAGGGCCCTCCTATGGCCGCATCTACAGCGCACTCAGCAAACACGTGGCCTGAATGGGATTTCCGGAGGTCTGGGGCAGAATCAGGAATGTACCAAGATAGGAGTATTCTTTATTCCAATTTTAGTCCTTTCATGCTCAGCAAAGTCTAACCATAAAGGCAAAGCAGTGACATATTTGGTGTGCTGAATAATTTTGTTTTGACAGTGACTTTCTTACCCCTGGGGTTATGTATTGGGCCCAGGGACACCCGTTGTTGAGATGCTTGTCTGAAGCGTGTCCCAGGAGCAGCGATGAGGGAGGTTCTGTTAGCACCTGGCACCGCAGCAAGTGCATCGCCAAAAGCCCATCAGAGTGTGGCTTAGCTTGCTGGTAACATACCGCCACCATCTCCCTACGAGCGCCGCGGGGATCTGGCTTTGGGAAAGCTCAAGCCATCAAAAAGGAACCCATATGTCACGGTGGATTAAGCAAGGGGGAGCATGCTATGTCAGTGACAACATCACAAAGTCCATTATTCTGTGACGCATGCTTTTAACATAAAGGGACATTCTACTTTATTGAAAGGCAGTGAATTTTTTTTTCTTTTTTAACTTTGGTAAAGGTCATGTCTTAAATGGGAAATCTGACTAAAAGCCCAGTCATTTGGAAAACAGGATGGAGATTCCTCAAAAAAAATGTAAAAAACACAGATGGATCTACATTTGATCCAGCAGTCTCACTTCTAGACATAGACCCAGAGAATATAAAATCACTAATCAGAAAAAACATCTGCACCCCATGGTCACAGCAGCACAGGTCACAATAACTAAGACACGGAAACAACCTAAATGCCCATCCACAGATTACGGGGTAGAGAAGCTGTCGTCTATATGCTCAGTGGACTTCTATTAAATTAACAAAGAGGAAATTGTGCTTTTGCAACAACTGGGATGAACAATTGATCACGTTACAGCAAAAGAAGCCAGAGAAAAAGAGAGAAGTACAGGATGCTTTCATTCACATGCAGAATAAAAAGTAAAACAAATGAACAGCTCAATCTCAGCAAAATTCACAAGACAAAAGATTGGCTGGGGCTTTTTGGGGTGTGGACTAAGTGATAATAAAGGGCACTAGAACTGGTGATGGGGGGGTGAAATGTAAACAGACTGAGTTGCAAATTCAATAGCTTAAAAAGCACATAGCATGTGAAATAAAACAAAACAAAAAAAAAGGCTGGCAAGACACGGAGAGTTTGACATCAGCGACTGCACACGAGTGAGCGCTTTCTGGCAGCAAAGGTCCATCAGGCAGTGTCACATGAAACTGCTCACAATGGACAGGGTTGACCCTCTCCAAAAGAGCAACTCATCTGGTTCAACCTGGTAGTTGTGCAAATCAGAACACATTTCTTGAAATCTTGGTTTCCCCATCTCTGAAGTGGGGACAGCTGGTGCTCACAGTCACACAGTGGTTAACAGAGCCCATCGCTACTCACAGTAGTATCTGGTTCTGATGCTGACTCCCTGAAGTGGGCCTCAACCGGGAGTCCCCTGCTGAGACCACTAAAGGTATGCTGGGAAGAGGAGCCCATCAGCCCAGCCTACACACGCAGACCCTTTTTCCTCTCTCCCTACCAGCATGCCCCAAAGCACTGGTTTGCACAAAGCAGCTGTCAGCTGGAGGAGGTTTCTCAAGCAGGGTTCACAGCACCCCTTCCCCCACACACCTGGCTGGGACCTCCCTGCATCAGGCCCAGAGAGCAGCCAGGGACCGTGCTCCGCAGTAAAACTGGCTGCTTCTCCAACAGCAGAGCTGGCAGGCGGGATGGATGACTGGCTTTTCTTTTCAAGAAAATGCAAACTAGAACTCACATAAAAGCTTTCTGAAATCCACTTTTGTGCCCTGGGTCTCCCCTCCTTCCTCTTCCACCGTGTTTTAACTTCATTTTGTATTCCTAGTTGAGGCAGCAGGGGTTTATTTGGAAGCTGGTCCTCCCTCCACTGCAGGAGCTGTTCCCGGGGCTGGGGTGGCACCAGGCTCTCAAGAAAAAGGTGGGGAAGGGTGAGCGCAGGAGCCCAGAGGTTGAAGATGGCTGCTCCCTGCTGCCATTTGTCTGCTTCAGGCTGCAGACGGTCAAAACACCACCCTGTTCTTTTTGGCTCCCTGTAAACTCTGCCAAACTGCTGTGTTCCAACGCCTTAACTTCATATTTTCAAGCACACCTAAAGATCACTTCCCAGAATCACGAATGTACAGTTCTGTCAACGGTTCTGTCCACGCTTTGTGCTAAACCAATCTGGGCCTTGGGAACCTACAGCTCCCACTCATTGCACATGCAGATAGTTATTTATGTCTATGAACCATAACAGAGGCAGAGACTGGTATTCTCTGAAAGTGGAGAGGCTCCGTGCGGGTTGGCAGGGTGAAGTTTTCCGTGCGCAGGCTTCATGCCATGAATGAGGGTCTCCGGACACTCATTTGCAGCCCTGTCCTGTATTGTACCTGCACACAGAGTGTCTTCCCCTGAAAGGTCTCCTGTCCCCTAAGTTGGAGTGGTGATTACACCCATTTCACAGATATGGAAACTGCAGTTTGGAGGTGAAGCATCTGACTGCAGAGCTGAGGTAGTTGGTAGGCTAAGTTGGTTAGGACCTGGTGGAGTTTGTTTCTGTGTGGTTATCGTTCTGGACTATAATAAAACACCCTGGAACCCCAGTTTCTCCAAATGAAAAATGGGGGAACCGGAAAACTCAGTTGTCTTAGATTTAAATTCTAACTTTTGCTTCCTGTGGGCCCTATGTTCTGCAAAGAAAAGCAGATGAAATCAGGGGTAGGGAAAAAAAAAGACAAAGCTGAGTGGATGTACTTCATCTCCAATGACAGGGCAATCATTTTTTAAATGCTATTTGCTTTTTAAATAGATTTGCCAGTAGATATGTCTAGTTTGCATCATCAATGAGTGACGTGTTGCCATGGTAAATATTTCTCTTTTTAGGGAAAAGAAATAACAGAGAGAAATCACTGGAGACTCACAGAACACACAGCCCCCGTAGGCTGGGAAGGTGGTCGACGGCAGGAGAACACAGGCTTGCAGGAAAATGAAACCTGGCTCTTCGACTGGACCAGAGAAAAGGCAGCAAAGTCTCATTATTTTCCCTTTTTGTGGGCAAAAGTCATTCTGGTAAAAATTAAGAGCTGTCAGAAAAAGAATCTGGGAGGTACATTTACTCTTACCTTCAAGTGGATAATACAACTCTGGAGAGGGCAGGAGGAGGAGGTTTTATACACAGCGATTAGTATGCCCATTTGAGAGCTTGTGGGGCATGTAATTAATACTCTGACATGGACATTTCCAGCTGTAATTGCTGCAACTGACTTTATACTCACTGTACATCAGCCCCAGTGTCAAGGACTTAGCGCACATTGAACTGGTAGTTCCTCACATTTCCCTGTAGGGAGAAATGAATAGTAGCCCCATTTTACGTGTGAGAGAAGAATCCCAGAGAAACCGCATACCTAGGAGTGGGCGACTGGGGATTGACTCAGGCTACAGAGCTCACGTCTCACCACTGTTTTGCTCGCTTATCCTTGCACCTGTCTTTTGAATAACTTCATCAGTTGTAAAGATAAAGATGTCCTCTTCCATCCTCCTCCACCCATGCACAGGGGCTTCTGTGGCCATGGAGTGAAGGGTGTGGTCTAAGGACAATCCCTCCACTGTCCACAGTTCCCTCCCAGTTGGGCCCCACCCAGTGAGAACCAGTCATGGCTGAGCTGCTGGAGGGCAGGGAGTCGGGGTGCCCGGTGGCCCCCAGAGGACTCATGCTAGTTACTTTTCTCTACTGAGAATGGAGCTGTCATCAGAATTTGGGGAACAGCCACTAAGAGTCACAGCTGCAAGAAAACCTTCCGAAAGAGACCATGGCAATCAAATCATTTTTAACTTGAAAGCGCCTTCCAGATTTCGGTGTCTCTTTTTCTTTGGATTTTCTTTGGATATCTTCTTAACGAAGGCTCCATGAGCTTTCTTTCTTGTCGTTTTATAAGAAAGTAGTCAATGCGGAAAGGGAATGTAATTCGGTCCTTGAGAAAGGATTATTAAAAGAAAAAAAAAATCACATCAATTTCAACCATCTATTACAGGTTCATCCGTATTCCTGATACAACGTACCACCCAGGACGAAGAAAATGTCACTTCTGTGTTATTCCTGACAAAATGCGCAATCTGAATCTAATCATGATAAAACTTCGGACGGTTCAAGTTGAAGCCCATTCTACTATAGAACGGGCTTGTGCTTCTCCATGAATGCCAAAATCAGAGAACATAAATAAAGGCTGAGAAATCACTCCAGATGAAAGACCAAAGAGATATGAAAACGACATGCAATGGATGACATTGTAGTAGATCCCTGACTGGAAGAAAATAGCTGTAAGAGTCATACTGGGAAGGCTGACAAAATCTGAATGTTAGGTTATGGGTTGGATGTGGAATTAACGTATTTCCTGACTTTATTCATTGTGCTGTGGTTATGTAAGAAAAAGGTTCTTAGAAAATGCATACCAATTTAGATGAAAGGTATGTGTGTTCTATGTGATTTCAGATGTGTGGAATACTTCTATATACATAGACACAATATAGATATTTAATCCTCAGATCTCTCATGTAGTCACCTTGACACACGCATATGCATATATATTTTTCAACCTTCACTATTCAGGTATTTTAATGGCCAATTTGCCTTCTCTATAAAATGTACTCGTGAGCTTCAAGCGAATCCTCAGGCATTTCCACGGCCGGTCATCTGCAGACAGGAGCGGAGGTGAAAGCTTTCAGCTGCCCAGTGTACACATTCCCAGCTGGGGCTGAACAAGGCAACAAGCTGCCTCCTTGTTTCTCTCTCATACTGTAAACAAGCGTCCTTTATCAAGTCTACTTAGTATCACATTTTTCCTATTTTTGTGCTTTTTATTGGTGGCTTTGTTTTCTAAATTGATTGCCACATATATGCTGAAGAGCTGTCTTGTGTCGCTAAATGCGTGAGTGAGGGCTGTGGTGGGCCTCACGGAGAAGACTTCTGTTAGATGAGCTGCCTGCAGGCTGAGTTACAGCGATACTGGCGTGAGGACAGTGTTCATGAATCAACTGGACACTGAACGAGGCATCTCTAAACAGAAACACTCAGAAAACAAGGCTATGCACTGGTTGTTTGATGAAAATGTTGTGATCAGACGCTGTGAGAACCTGACACTATATTTACTCCCAAGAGCTGCACCTTGGTTTCCAGTATTGGGGCAAGTTTGTAGAATGTAACTTACAAATACTGAGAACCAACCGTACACCTACACCTGACCAGAGTAGAGAGCAAGCGCATGTTCTCTGCACCATTCTTGCAATCCTTCTAGAAGTCTGAATTTATAAGAAAATTAAAAGCCACCAAAAATCACATCAAACACAAAATAACCAAAATGTATGACACACACATAGCAAACAAATAAAATGTTATAAAAGGGTATAGAATAAAAACTATGTGCCCATTGGCTGTCCAAATGAAACCACTGTTAAGTTTCTTATGCATACTTCTAGGGATTTTCTGTGAAAACGCAGATGGTATATATTTATGTTATTTTCTAAATCCAACTGAAAACAGGATATACTACTGTTTTCTATTCTTACTCAGTTACCTTATCATTTTTCATTGCAATAGTGTATTTCATTCATATACCATCACTAACATATTCATCAATTCCTTTTAAATGGAGGCGTTGGTTTTATCAGTCTTCTACTATTACAAATATTGTTCTGTATATTAGATCTATTTTTCTGAAGACTTTCCCAACAATTTTTTTTTTAAAGGAGAGGTCCAGGCAGGAAGAGAGAGGAGGAGGAAGCATCTTTATTTATTTTTATTCAGTTGTTCACACTGGTTGTTTCTCCCCTGATCGGGGACTCAAACCCAGGGGTCTGAGTTTGCTCCTTTGGAGGCGATTGACCTAACCACTGCTCCACCAGGCTGCGCCGACAAAGATTTTAATGAAGTAGCTGAGAAGTGTATGCCATGGGCATATTCAATACTTAAATACAAATGCTGTGGCACTTGTGGCACACAAATCCCCCTGGAGACAGACAGACTGTTTGCTCTGCAGCAGGGTTAAACATTGCAACTGCCGCCATGATTTTAGTTTGCAAGTACTTCACGCCCCGGTCCCTTAGCAGAAAATGCTCTGCCTCCCTTCCATCAGTCACTCAGCATTACTCAACATCGTCGGGACATCGCTGCACCAGTGGCAAAGGAAACCAGCACGGGGCAAGGAAATCAGTGGATTGGACCCTGACTCACCACACTACAGGTCTTTTGTTCCCAAAGGCAGAGAGAAAACAGGGTCAACTGGCAAGACCTGGAAAGAACCAGGATGCAGCTCAGTGTGGAGAAGGGTGGAGAAGGTGCTTACATTTTGTTGAGCGTTTACTGCATAAAGAGTGCTTCTTGGCAACACCAAGTAAAGAAGGGCAGACCAGGGTTAGGAGGATGAGAGAATGAACGGGATGTCTGATCCGGGTCTATGGAGGAGGAAGGCAGCAGAGAGAAGAGAGTGCACGGTCTGGAGTGAGACAGGCTTCCAGAGCCGGAGTCCACGTGTACCGGTTCAAGTGCTGCCCATGTAACACAGGGATTTGGGGATAAATTCAGTCATGCCATATATACACATGCATACACACACATGCATGTGCGTGCACACAACCACTGAGCGCACACATGTGCACGTATTGGGTGGGGATGTCTGCACATGCCTGCACATGTACATGTGTGCACACAACTGCATATCTACAAAGCACATACACACCGGTGTGCAGATATATAGTACCCACAAGCATGCATGTGTACACATGTCCAGGCCCCCACGCACATGCAGTCCACGGGTATATATACATATATACACATGTGCATGCACATCTATGTGTGCATGCATATGTGTATCTACACGCATGTGCGTACACGAAAGAGAGAGAAAGCAGACTGGGGTCTGGCCAGCACACAGTGCTTGACCACAAACACTTCATACAAGTCAGCTAGTGTTTACAGTGAGAAAAATGGGGAGGGTAGGACATTTCAAAGAGAAGCAATGGATCAGAGGCATGATTAATTGCAGTGAGGCAGGGACTGCAACTTGCACCTTGGTCACAAACCCAATGCTGAGTGCAGAGTCTGGGTCACAGCAGACCAGATGCTTGACAAAGCGTGGTGAAATCAATGGACCAACTGTCATTGGAAAGCACAAGTCCTATGTTTCTGTCAAAAAGAGGCCATGAGTAAGGCAGGGGGAGAGACAGCACAGGAAAGGACAATTAGTGAAACCAAATGCTTCGGCACCACGCTAAGGAGTTCAAGCCATGTCCTTAAACAATGCGGAGCTACTGAAAACGAAAATGATATGAGGATAAGGAGACCAAAGAGAGGGCCTTGTGAGAACGAGGGAGAGGCCTGTTGTACGGGAGGGGATCTGCAGCAAAACGACCATGGCCAATGATTCAGGGTGGTAGCTGTGCAGTCAGTTTGTGAGCAAGGAAAATGCTTTTCGTCTCTCCCTCAACAGCAGGCCAAGTATCCTGTCCCCAGGATGGAGAAGAGGCAACCCCAGTTTGGCCCCAGACATAGGAGAGTGATCAGAAGATGGCCAGGAGCGTGGGAAGAGGGTTTTCTAACTGGAGGACT
Source organism: Solenodon paradoxus (assembly GCA_004363575.1). NCBI lineage: Eukaryota > Metazoa > Chordata > Mammalia > Eulipotyphla > Solenodontidae > Solenodon > Solenodon paradoxus. The sequence goes on from RJWH01000885.1 coordinate 85,412, forward strand.
CATGATTCAAGTTGTCTCTGAAAAGATGAAACTTGGGGAATCCAGACCAAGGTCTCACTGCATAGGCCTCCCAACATTTTGGCCTTGGAAGGCAGGATTCTCTAGGTGCTGCTCTGAGACTTTCTTCTTTATGCAACTCAACTATCCTAGTCATTAAAATATCTATTACGATTTCATAGCTATGCATGCATCTACATCATCCTGACGTAAAGGTATTGTACTCATATGTCACCAAAGAGGCACTGAATTAGCCCAGAGTGAAACTGACATGTTTACACGAATGCGCCACCAAGCACAGTGACACTCCTCTAGGCTCATGTCAGATTATAATAAAGTTAATTAGCCAATAAATAATGCTTGAGGTGCCACCTCATTCGTTCAGGGCCTCAGTCCAATTTACATACTAATGGCTGCATACTTGCTTTTAATAGAAGCCGCTTGTGAAAGTAAGTATAACAAATGAATAGCCATTTAAGTGTTAAGTTACCACTTCTTCAGGAGATATCTGGAAATAAAACCACCAGTGAATATATTCACTTCTACACTAGGAGGAAGTAAAGTACAGAAAGGTGCCACCCACGCTGCCCTGCCATGGTCTGGAGTTTGGGGACAGAGCAGAGGGCCTCCAGATTCCAGGGAGCTGCCATTCCTGTTTTGGAATCCAGGCAATAGCAGCTTTTCCCTGACCAGCAATCAGCAAGCACCTCCAGGCTCCACCCCTCAGGCTTCACTTTCTTTGAGGCTGAATTAGTCGATGAACACAGTACGTTTTCCACTCTTTTTTTTCTCTAAAAGACTAAATGGGCACAGTGCAATCTTCCATGAAGCAGGTGTGTAGCTAACAAGGTGATAATTGGGAGGCAGAGTGAGAAAAAAAAAATCCTATAAAACTAGAAATCTGTGGTATCTGGGAAAAGGGCAACTGAATTGCCTTTAGAAGATGTAAAAATTATGGTAATATGATACTAAAGATGCAAACTGAAGCTCATCAGACTGAAAAAAAAAAAAGAGAGAAAATATGCTGCATTTTTTCATTCCACCAGAATGCAGAGGGCCTGCCATGATATTCAAGATTATCCAAGCTTTGAGCCAACTTTCAGTATCATCCTTTCACTTCCAACAAAATACGCACATTTCAAATATTCCAAATATTCCAGCGTGGACAGTATTTACTAGAATATTTTATTCATATTTTTCCCCTTTGACATTCGACGTTTCTGTCTTTGGTCAAGGAAAAAAAAAAAAAAAAAAAAATGTTTTCTGCTTCACATACAAAAACGTTCCAGAAGAGAGCTCCGAAAGCATAAAACAAGCGCAATTTAAACATGTTTCTTTGGTAATAACTAGGAGTGAGCTCACCGCTGTACTGACCCTAAGCACCGTTCCAGAGCCCGAAGCTTCCTTCAGGAGTCACATGGGCTAAGTGCCTGCCTGACCCTGCAGTCTCTGTCCCCACCCGAGTGTCCCCATCTGGTGGAGAGAGCCCCGCCCAGATTGACTTGGTGGCCTTTGCACACTGTCCTCTCTAGCAAATCCCCAGCAGCAATCCCAGAACCAGCTCCTGAACTACATTGCGTGGCAAGGAGATGCACAGCCCAGGGCTGACTCTCCTGCGCCTGCTCCGACCGCTCATTTCCGCCCGGGCCCAGCTGTCTTGGGCAGGCCTACACGTCAACCATGTGCTCGGTGCGGACCTGTTTCTGTGACTCAAGGATGACAAAGACAACAATAAGCAGCAGAGTATGCAAAGATGTTATTAATTAACCCAAAGCTTAATTTTTTTTTTAAGAGGGACAGAAGGAAGAAAGATTTCTTTTTTCTTTTTCTTTCTTATTTGTTTTTTTAAGAATGAAAGAGGAGAACGAAGTATTTTTATTTATTTTGGTTGTTCCTGGGGCCCTGGATCTTGAACTCAGGTTCTTGGGGCTTTACATGGGCCACACCCCAGTCACGGACTCAGTGTCTGAGCCACCAGCCCATGTCCAAAGTTTAAATTTTTACAATTGTGTAGTCTCCAAATCTAATACCCATGGTTTTACTCCTGTTTCTCAACTACCCAGCCCCTGAAGTCGGTGACTTGGGAATCATTTGCTTTTGTATTTATCTTAAAGATGATCCAACACCCAGTTTGCCCAGTTCAATCCCATCTCTATGAGTAGCTGCAGCATGGTTATGAACAGAGCCCCCTTTAACTTCAAAGGAAGCCCAATCGAAACGTACATGTCACTGCATTTCTGCTCACTCGATGTTCCAAGAACTTTCCATTTTGTCTCCTAAGATGTTTGAGCTCAAGCCCTACCTCCCAGTCTGTCACACCCTCTTTATCTCACATCATCTCCTCCCTAGTCACTGTGCTGGGCCTGGAGTAGATGCCTAGGCCCTTGGACCCAATCAATTCTCTGTGTTATCTGAACTGGAACCTATGTCTAAAACAGGTATCTGATCATGGTATTTGAGGTCTTGCTAATTAACTTTGTAGAGAACATTCAAATCCTAAGCTTCATATCGTAAACTTTGCCCTTGTCCACATTTCTCTATCTCAGTGCACTTGCCTGTCAATAGGGACAAAGAAACAGATTCTGGCTGGGAGGTTCCTCTAGGCCTTTGTCCCAGCTTCCTTTAGTCACCTGCTCTGCCTCCCACTCAGTCTGGACTCCCACGGCCTACTGCATCAAGGCACGTGTCCCTGTTCACGTCCTTTCACTTGTGCACGAGATGCCCAGATTAAGGTTGCTCTCTGCAACCCTAGACGGAGCATGGTGACCAGCACAAGTGCAGATGCTCAAAAGGTTTTCTGAGTGAACAGTTGACCATGCTCTTGTGTTGGGATAAATGGTGTGATAATTCATACACCTAACTATGGTCTCCATAAGCAAAAGGAAAAGAACTATCTTTGTGGATTTCACGCAGCCTGGAATCATTTCCTCCTTGCTGTGATGACAACCTAACTTGGATCAGAACCGCATACTGAGAGTGACAGAGCCAGTGAGAGAAAATGTCACATAGAACAAGACAGCAAGAGAGAAAGAGACTTGGAAGGACAGAGAGAGACACACAGGCTGGAGCACAGAGAGAGGCTTCTGTTCCACACTGCTGGCACAGAGAACCAAAAGCCAGCAGAGAAAAGGGTTCTCCAATATCCCCAGCAGAGGAAGGGATTCTTCAATACCCACAACACGGAAAGGTTTCTCCCAACACCCACAGCCTTTATCGGCTGCCACTCAGGGGCAGCCGCCAGTTAAAGGTGCAGGGTGAACTCTCTTGCCTGCAAAGGGAGCAGCAGGGGATCAGGACCACCTGAACCGGGGAGTGCTGCAGGCTCCTAAACCAGCAGCAGTTCTAGAGGAAATGGCTTGAAAAAATAGAGATTGGGTTTTCCTTTCCTGAGGCCATCGTCTTCTTGCTCATCTTAATCTAAGAATTCAAAAGCAGTGTTGAGGTGCTCCCAACATGGGACAGGACTTTTCTGATAAGGACCGAAGAATCACTATTCATAAGCAACTCTTTTTTTGGAACTGGTAAAATGAAGTCAAAATGAATGTCAGCACTAGCAATGAAGTTGAGGTGGGCAGTGGAGGTGAGAAGGAAATCCTACTTGCTTTCATGTACCTTAGACTTTGGAGAGTGCAGGTGACTGATGTCACCAGTGCACAAACTTAGTGACAAAGGGCAGAGGTGAGTAGCCCAAACAAAAGAGTTAGAGACTATCCAATAGCTCTAAAGCCCAAGGCTTCTAAATTCCACTTTAATTCTTTGCTGATACACACTCAAGGATGATGTTGGGGGCCAATCTGACTGTTATGCCATAAATCAATTACATGCATAATTCGCAAAAACTGCTAGAATTAACTTTCTCTTCAAATAATTAAAAAACACACACATAAATAATACTAATTACCTTGTTGCCAATAATGGCCTAAATGTGTCATATAAGGAATTTTCCACTATGAATTTTGACAAGTATGGTCTATATTGCCATAAATTGTTACCATCAACACAATACTCAAATTTGTATATGATTTTCTCCTTAAAATGTATAAAAACAATGACAGCAAAAATCTAAGCATCTTGGTTAAAAAATGAGAAAAGGACTTGAGCAGACACTTCTACAAAGAAGACATACAAATTGCTAAAAAGCCCATGAAAAGCTGTTCAGCATCACGAATCATGAAGGAAATATAAATCAAAATCACAATGAGACGCAACTTCACATTCACTCTGATAGAGACTATGAAGGAAATCGAGGTAGAAAGTAAGTCTTGGCAAAGGTGTCGAGAAATCCTTGTGTGGTTCTGGTGGGGCTACAAAATGGCGGAGTCACTGCAGAAAACAGCATGAAGAGTCATCAAAAAAGTTAAAACCAGAATTACCATATGAGTCAGCAATCCTACATCTGGATACATAATAAAAAAAACAACAAAAAACAAACAAAAAAAATAGAAGCAGTCTTGAGGAGATATTTATATACCTATGTTACCTATATTCAACTGTAGCATTATTCACAATAGCTCTAAGGTAAAAGCAATCCAAGTGTCCATCCAAAGACGAATGGATCAATAAAATATGACAAAATGATGTATATGCATAGGGCACCTACAGTGGCAGAATTCACAGAGAATGGAGTGGTGGTTGCCCAGGGCTGTGGGGAAGCAGGTTGGGGAATTTAATGTGACCAGAGTTTCTATTTGGGATGGCAAAAAAAATTCTAAAGATGAATGGTTGTAATGGTTACAAAACAAGCTGAATATACCTTAATACCACAGAAATATACACTTTAAAATGATCAAATGTTAAATTTTATGTTATGCGTATTTTATTACAATTAAATGTACACATACAGAGTGGATAAAGATGATGTGATATATACATGTATACATATATAATGGAATATTACACAGATATTAAAAAGATGAAATCCTGCCATTTGGAACAGCATGGTAGAATCTAGAAGTGATTTTGCTTTGTGAAATAAGTGAGAAGGAAAAAGTCAAATATCATATTATTTCACTCATGTACTGTACACCGAGAAATCAAACAAACAAATAAACCAAATCAAACAAAAATAGACTGTTAGTCTATAGAACCAAATTAGTGGCTATGAGAAGGGAAGTTGGTTAAAAGGGGTCAGTTACATAGTGATAGAAGAGAACTGGACTGTTGATGGTCAATGCAATGTATTATATACAGATGTTGATTTGCTGACTTATGATGATGTACACCTTAAAGATATTTTAATGCAAATGTTCCTTTATACATTCTAACTGAAAAAATAAGTTAAAATTTAATTACAGTTTAAAAATAAAACATGTGCAATACTGTTTTCTATAGTTTATTTACCAATGAAAGTGGAGACAAGGTTATCACTTTAAGAACATCAATTTGACTCACTTGTATAAAATATATTTTGACTATTTGAGAGAAAAAAAGGGTGGAGTTATTAATAGATTAGAAGCGTGGGTACATCCGTGGAAATGGGCTATGCCAATAAATGTCAGAGAGGGAAAAGGCTGAATGCATGTATCAAACACAGACACATGCCATATAACTTGGTTACTGATGAACAAGGAGAGACTCATCCAAAACTCTAAATGTTAAGGGAATTATTGTCTCATGGTCTCATTTCAATTTCCTGTCTTAATGTTGCTATGAGTTCATTCTCTGAATCACCTACTTTATAGGAAGTTGTGGATCTAGGGAAAAAGAAAGGAATTCCGTCTCTTAAACTCAAATTCCTATCAATCTGTTGACTATATAACCAAGATGTGGGCACTTTAAAATGCCATTGAAAGACTAGTTGTTAACTGGGGCACTGTGAGACCAAATGGAGGAGAAACAAGGCAGGCAGATAAGGAGGCATGTGTACAGTTTTAGTAACTTTCAAAATGGAGGAAAAGTGAACATGGATGAGGAGTATCTTTATTTACATAATAGCTGCTACCATGTACTACTGATAGTTTTATTATTAATAAAATCTTACCATGTTGTCAACAGAGAAACTTCGACTATGTTTCTTATAGCTCAAGACAAAGATTTAAAATTGTGGTGGGATAGGAAATGAAATACGATACATCAAAATCCCGAGGAGGCACCTGGAGTCTTACACATGTATTAAATTGACACAACCTGGTGAAATAACGGTTTGGTCAGCCACCTTCAGTCAGCATAGTCCACATACATCTCAAGATGTCCCAGGGCTGGGGGGAACAACCAAGATGAACAACCAAATAAAAGTAGAGTACTTCTTCCTCCTCTCTTCCTGCTGCCTGCCAGTTTGCCTTAATTCCTGTGGATACCTTTCCTTTAAAAAAATTAAAATAAGCATGATAAATATATTCAAATTGTTAGACAACGTTAACAACCATCTCACAAAGCAAGGAATTAGGAAACAAAACCAGGTAGAAATGAAATAGGAAAGTGGAGAAAAAAATGGAACTAATAAAAGATCTTGGAAATAAGAAGTAACTGTTACTAATTAAAAAACCTCAAAGACAGATATGCCCTTGTGACTCAGGGCGCTGAGATGCTGGCATGCAAACCACATATAACCCAAGGACACAAGTTTAAGACCTGAGGCCAGAATGAGTAACCAAGATTGAGCAACTAACTAAACAAAGGTGTTTCTTGCACCTTTTCTTCCTTCCTTAAAAATGCTTCTTCCTTTCTTTCTCTTCCTTCTTTCTTTCTTCACTCAGAGAAAAATATTGAATTGGTAGAAAGAAGAAAGAACTGAGAAATTCACCAGCACAAGAGGAGAGAGAAATTTAAAATATCAAATAATAAGTAAGTTACCTGGTTGATAACTAAGAAGTTCTGACATTCAAGAGACCAGGAAAATAATATAATGGAGAAGTGTTATTCAAAGGAGCTAGTAATGCAAATTTTCTTAAGTTGAATAAAGATACGGCTTCACAGAACAAAAATACCTTTCAAGGACTAAGTGGGATCTAATAAAATTCACACCAAGAGACTTTACAGTAAAATTGGAGGATATCACATATAAAGAGAAAACTTTAATCCCAAGAGAAAAGGTACTATTTCTACCAAGAAATAACAATTTGATTACCATTATACTTCTGGAGAATGGGCAGAAGGAGTATCTTCAAAGTGCTACAGGAGACCTAGAATTTTATACCCTGCTGAACTATCACCCAAGAGGGACAGCAACATGGGGACATTTTCATATATGCAAAGACCACAGGAGTGTGCCATTCATAATCCTTGTCAGAAGACATATTCAGCAGATATACTTCATTAAGAAAATAAGCAAACTATAATAAAAGGTTTGTGTATGTTTGGGGGGCGAGGACGAGCATGAAATTGGACCAAATGTTCTTAGCTATCAACTAAATGTAGTTTTTTGTTCTTTTGGTTTTTTCTGCATATCCTGGTGGAGCAGCAGTTAGGCAAGCTGCCTCAGGCTGAGCATAGTAAATATATATCTGGAGAACCCAAGTTTGCATCCCAGGACTGAGGGAACAACCAAGATGAACAACTAAATAAAATACATAAAAACATTTCATCCTCTTCTCTCTTCCTGCCTGACTAGTCTTCTTCATTCCTGCCTGTAGCTTTCCTTAAAACAACAAGAAGTTTGGTTTTAATGTTAGGAAAATAAAAGAATATTCTAAACAACTTTATGCCAAAACATTGAAAGTTAGATAAAATACAAATTAAAAATACTAGTTATCAAAACAGATAAAAAATAAAACGAAAGCTGAATAACCTAATAACTAGTAGGAAATTTCATCAGTGTTTTGAAGCATCCCACAATAAAACTTCAGTTCAGTTGACTTCAGCAGAAAAGTTCACCAAACATTTAGAAATTAAAATACTCTTCAGGGAATAAAATAAGAATCTATTTTCAGGTTAGTGTTATGAGGATACCATACTGTTAACATCAAAACTTGATAAGAAACAAAAATCAGAGATCTATCTCACTCCTGAACACAGATTTAGGAATTATCAGCAAATATTTGCAAATTAAATGCAGAAATATATAAAAAGATAATAATATAACCCAATCAAGTTACACTTCTTTCAGGAATAGAAGGTTGCTTAACACTCAAAAACGAATTAAAAATGTTACTACATTAACAGAATAAAGCCAAAAATTCATGAGATCACTTCAAAATATATGGAAGGGTTTGATAAATTTTAAGGCATTTATGATGACTCTTTGCAAACTAGAAATAGAAGGAAACACATCTAATTTGATTAAAGGCTTTGCAAAAAACTTACAGCAATCACTTTAAATAAATACTCATTTCAAAACGTTCAGTATCAGATATTTAACTAGGTTTTAATTTTATATTATCATACTTCATTTAGTTTAATCTTCCCAACTCAATTTATTTCAATAAGAATTCAAGAATCACTCAAGGTAAAATGACTTGAAGTCAGTAGCTAATAAATTGCCTTTTGCCTTTAGACCTACAAACCTCCTAGAATTTATTTTTGAATAATTAGGAATAAGGGGTCAAGATTCATTTTTTCCATCTGGACACTCAAGTATCCCTGGCTCCATATGCCCAAAAGGCTTCTCCGCCAGTTTCTACGGAGAGATGTCATCCTAAGTCCAGCAGAATACACAGTATTTCTAGCTCCTTAGTGCTTCCTGTGGGCCTATCCAAATCAGTTCCAGACTCTCACAGTTACTGGGGATTTTTAAAATACATTGTTCAACACAGTGAATGGGCCATTCCTGGTCTTCAATTTCCATATAAAGCTGAGAATCTAGATGCTCAGCAAATTTTTCATAAATATCTCTGAATTTCAAGTTTTTAAACTACTCTGGCCATTTAATGCACATTGTAAAGCAGCTTACGGACTAGTTTTGGATTTATACAAATGAAGTAATAATACGCGAGTGGTAAACATCAAAGTGAAGTCAGTGTTGGACTCTGGGGAGGTGAGTTCATCAGGGAGGAGGCACAAGTGTGTCAAGAGAGTTTCTGAAGCTTTTACTCTTCAGAAAGTAAAATCCTAGCATATTTGACAGAGGCAGACGGTGGAGATGGGGCGGGGGGAGATAACACAGCTCTGTCATTAATGAACCAAATGAAGACTGATTTCCATTATTGTTAAAGCAAATAAAAGAAATAAAAAATAGCTCAGTTGATTCTTAGCAGCACTTTGTATGTGGAGTTGAAACCCTGCCAAACGGTCTCAGGGTCACCTATTTATAAAGAACAATCCTTGGTGGTGAAGTATAGCCTATAATTTTAATTTATAAATCTCTCAGGGAGGCCCTTTAGAAAATAAATTCTTCTGTCATATTGAAAGAAAACCTTTGATTCATTATTAGCCAAGTGACGGAAGAAATAATTAAGCTACCCACGAATATAAAGTACTACTCACTTTAACCATTCTTCATCCTCAAGATTAAACAAGATTGCACATACAAGGTGCCAATATAAACGCATGAAGCTTTAAAACTGAAGTAATGGAATCACAGAGTAATTCTCATTTCTCTGTCTGAACACAGGTGAACTGTAAGTCCTAAGATTTTGGAAGAACCCAATGTCTTCTGAACCGTGAGTGCAGGAGCAAAGTAAACATCCAACTCAACAGTGAAGAGATTTGTTTACCAATTGTCCCAAAGGCTCAGAACAACTGCACTTCCCTTTCTTGACTAAGAACTTACTACGGTATGTGCCCTGTTTTCACTTGGTTCCCAGAATATTAACACAGACTTTGAATTTCCCATTTGAATTGGCTTTGATGACTATTTCTTATTTCTTTGATCACTCTGAGGAGCTCCTTCCTTGAGAGACTTCAAGGTTAAGATTTCAGCCCTTTCTCCCTTTGGCCAAATAGTTAGCCTAGTTATAGATGCCAGCTTGATTTCTATATTCGATCTCAAACAAAGGAAAAATATCCCATAGTCACATCCTGTCCATGAATCCAATCCAGTTGTCCTATGAAAATGAGCACAGCCACCTCTAGGCAACACAATGATTTTTATGTTTGACTAAGGAGCAAGTCAGCAGAGAAGATTTCAGCCTGAGTTAGCTCTTCAGTGACCAGGACTCCATCTCATATATGACCATCAAGCTGCAGAAAAGGCTGCAGGAAGAACAGATGCCCTCCTTTGTCCATGGCTCTCATTGTACACATCTGCGGCTGCTGCTGGTAAATTCACACAAAAACTTTGGACTTATTGCCAAGAACTCAGTACAAATATCAGAAAAAATAAAGCTACTTAACTTGAAAAATGGGTGAGGAAAGTCTGCTGGACATGTCTGGAAAACTTTCCTCACACTTTAAAAGGGAAACAAAGGAGTTTCCTTTCCACCTGTGGACCTTGCTGTCTGAAGGGGCATCCTGCTGTCACCTTTCAAGTCTGAGGGACAGCTCCGGGTTCTGGACGCAGGCATTGTTGAAGGCTTCCTGTGATTGTCCTTATTTAAGCCATTTGAAGTTGGGTCTTCCTTGAGTGGAGCCCAAAGCACCCCAACTGCCATTCTGCAACAACTACTTCTCACAGTCACATCAGGGAAAATCGACCCACTATTTTATCAACACGTTCTTTTTCCCAGTGCCAAGTCCATCAAAATTGTATTAGTTTCTGACCTCTATCCGGATCATCTGATTTTAAAACTATAGCCCTCCATAAGGAGGGTTTTATGGAGGAATAATTGACAAAGCACAACTATGTGTTTAAGGTGCACAAGTGATGGTGTGATACACGTATACATTATGAAATTATGAAAACTACAGCTCTTAACTTTAATGATCCATCAACTGTTAGTATCTGGTTCAGATGATTCTGCACCCCTGTGGTTCCAGATATAGAAATACCCAAACCTCCTCCATTGAGATAGATGAGTCCTAATGTATATTGCACATAACTTGTCAAATGTTAGTGCTCTTGATGAGATTTAAGGTTTAATGTGATGTCTATAAATAGGAAGCTCTTATATATTTCCATAGGTTAATAGCCAAGAAGATGTAATATGGATATAGAATGTGTGTACATAGAAAGGTCACATCACACACATCCGTCCCATCTCCATTCCCAGAAAGTTGTGGAATAAGCTACTGAAGACCTCATTTTATATTTTTAAAAGTGCTTTCAATGAGAAAGAAATGTATGATAGCAACTCTTCAAATATGTAAAATGTATCACGGGGCACCTGATTTCATAAAAGTAAAGAGCAGCCACTCCCCAGGCCTCTGATGACAGCAGTCCCAACACACACCAGGGGTCGCCGGCCAGAGGACGCCACAGGCCGCGGGCCAATGGATGTCCCAGAGGCTGGGGATTTACAACAGCAGGGCTGACAAGCAAGGTGGTGTGGAAACTGGGGGCAGGAAGGACCAGGAACTGCCAGCATTGCGGTACTTCTTGCAGGAGAGGTGGTGATGGTGGTGACAACAGGTACAACAGGAGACATGGAGAAAATGCTTGCAGTGGAATCGGCTCGGTTTCAAATGTTTTGCAGGAAAGTACTCTGATGATTTCTAGGACCAACTTGTCCTGCCTCCGGATCACTGCCTCCCTTCCCATCTGAAGTCGGTAATGCTTACAGTACACATACAGAAGCTTCTCTGGCTCACATCTTCCCCACGTTTTCTTCTACTTCTATTAGTCTATTTCTGGGATCCCTTTTCCAGCAAAAGAAGAGAAAAATGCTTTATTTCTTGGTGAGATGTGAAAAACTCACATGGAAAGAGTGAAAAAATCTGAGCTCCATTAATTTCACTGCAGTACAACGTGGTGGGACTCACAGCTGGACTTGTTTGGGAATAACACGAGGAAACAAGGGTAATCCTGCATTAAGTCTCTATCAGACTATATTCATGATAATGACAGCAAAACCAGATCTAGGAGTCATTCCAAGTCATGGAGATTAGAAGTAATCACAGGCACAAGTCCGAAAACAATTCTGGAGAGACATGGAAGGATTTAGAGAATTAACAAAGAATAAAAACAGAAAAAAATGTTGACCTCCAAGCTCATTGGTCACCACATGACTGTACTTCCATATTATTTTATAATGATCTCTCATAAATCTAAACTGGAAACCAGATGGAGTTAGGAACTTTCAGCTCCATCTACTGGCCCCAGCACCGTGCCAGCCCAGGCAACGACACAGCCCACCGGCTTTCTGTGGAGACAGTTTGGATAGTGTCTTAGCTATCACTTCCCAGTAGAGTTATTATAGCTGAGATACTTGCTGGTTTTAAGGCTCGGTTTCATCATGTGTAACAATGAGTGCAGTTGCACCCTGGTGGTTTATGCATTAAGTCTGTGGCTTCAGCGGTGCAGTCCAGATAAAGCCCCCAGGTAAAGCCTGAGGGCCTGGGTTCACAACCAGGGCTGGGGGGACAGTGACGATGAACAACTAAACAAAGGCTTCCTCCTCTCTCTGCCTGTCTGCTTACCTGCATTATTCCTGCCTCCCCCCACAACCCCCCATATATATTGTAAATCAGTTTATTGCACCCACCACTGTACTATGATAAATTAAAGTATAATAGAGGCAACATATTTAGTTCACGGGTTTGCACATATCATTCGACAAATGACACGTAGGATAAGGTACTAAACAAATCAACTTAAAATTGCACAGTGCCCTGCACTCTGAGTGCCAGAGGGATAGAGATATGGGAAATGGCAGTAAGAAACCCCCTAGTCCTCACAACACTCACAGCTGGGGCCAGATACTACAGGAGGAGCGAAGGCAAATTCTGACAGTTTTCCCAAGTCCAGACAAGACTGACCTCAGAGATAACTTGCGTGGACATGGACTCTTTCTGACAAGGTTTCTCAGGTTCTCTGCACTTCCTGCTGCATCTTTCTCATCTCTAATTCTGTGGGGTTTGTTTTTTTTCTGATTTAAACACTAACATGTTTCTTTCGGCCATCACTAAAAGTACACAAACAAATCTCTAAGTATAATTTTTTTAAGGTGCACTTAAATTGCATGAGTTAATTCCCACAGTCCTCTCCTACTGACAAATATCGGGAGGAAGGGTGGATGGATGGATGGAAAGGAGGAAGACAGAGAAGGGAGGGAATGGAGAGAAGGGAGGAGGGGGAGGAAAGGGAAGGAAGGAAGAAAAAAGTAAAGAGAATCATAGAAAGAAGAACCTAAGCAGTTCACATGCAGAAGTGTAACAGTATTACAAGTGAAATTTGTGGCCAATTCGAGAGCAAGACAGAGCTTTAAGATCAGTGCATAGAGTATTATAAATTCTAGGTCTCTTTATTATAATAGTTACACAGAGTTAAAATACAAAATGCCACAGAGAGAAGGCAGTTTAATCACCTGGCCAGACTCAGTTTATCATCCCATTTTATAGATGAGGAAGCCAGGGCTGTGGCAGGTCAGATCACGGTGCCCAATATTACTCTGTGGGTTCAAGTGTGGCCTACGGATGACACATTAGCACCGCTGGGAGTCTCCTAGCAATGCAGACCCTCTTGTCTCCAGACTGGGAGGTTGAGTGTGAACCTGCATTTAACAAGATCCCCAGGGGACACAGCTGCACATTAAAGTTTGAAAAGTATCACCTAAGCAATTATTTATCATAATACATGTTCATTAATTTAAACTCAACGCTTTCTTTTCCTATAAATTGCTTACCAATCTTTAAAGGATTTGCCGGAAAATTTAAAAACCCTTTGGCTCAGAAGAATCACCCTATGACTTTTAAACTCGGGATAAAATCTTGGACAACGGCTCTCTGCAGCCCCGGATGAGTAACATGCTCTGCGAACACACCGGGACCACGTGGCTGCACAGGCTGTGGGCTCCGCATCTGTGAAACAGAGAAGAGTGTGCCCTGGCTGCCCAGGCAGTCACAGGTGGCCGGGGCACGGGCCACATGAAACTCAGGGACCCAGATCGTGACCATGGCCTGGGGGGAACAACCAAATGAACAAATGATAAATAAAATCACTTCTTCCTTGTCTCTTTTTCTTCTCTCTCTTTCTTCTTCCTTGCCTTTTTTCAGAGAGAGAGAAAAAAAGAAAGGAATGAAAGAAGGAGGGAAAGGAAAAGAAAGGAGGGAGGGAGAGATGGAGAAACGGAGGAAAGAGAAGGAAAGAAGGAAGGGAGGAAGGAAGGGAGGGAAGGTGGGTGGGTGGAGAGGGAGGGAGAAAATAATAGCATCTGAACTTAGAGGGTTACTCAGAGGAGTAGACAAAGACATGTGACATCTTTAAAATAATACTCAACAAGAGCAAGGCCTAATGAATGCCACTATCTTAATGATGACAGTGAAGGTCTCTGAATAGGGTTTTCTGTGAGTAGTTTGCCTGTCCCCACCACTCTCATCCATTCTCAACTACTCCATTTGAGCAGCAGGATTTGAGATAAGTTCCAAGATTAGGAATGCATAGAGTCTGTGGGCACAGATGAGCGCCAATACAACGCCTCACATAGGAGAAAAGGTAATAGCCAATACCGCTCAACTATTTCATCAAACGGGGACTGAACTTGTGAGAAACTGTGGAGAGACATGGATTAGTTACTTTTAAGTGAAACATGTAAATAAAATGCGCAACGTTGAGGAAAGACTTTCAGTAATAAATATTACTCTACGTAGGACTAAATATTAAATGCATAATTTTGGACTATTTAAAGAATAAAAGTTGGGTTACTGAATAGTCAATGCTCTGAAACAGTGAGTTTTACTTGAGCAGAGTTGGCAGATTACATACACCAGGGGCCCAAACTCCCAGAGCATGCCCAGTGGGCGCTGGCGTTGGGAGAAGTCTCACGTATGGAACAGGACGACACTGGCATGATAAAACCACCAGCCTGCTCATCCACTTCTAGCACTGATCCAGACTGGCTAACGAGAGCCCCAACAGACAGAGCAACTCAAGAACATTTCAAATGAAAACCAAAAATGATGATCACATTATGACTTGCACTGCTAGATTGAAACTATGGTTTGCAAGGGGGGCAGAGAGGAGGCCTGGGGGAGAGAAGGCAGACTGCTGCTGGCACCAGAAAGTTCATCTCAGCTGGATGGACAGATGCACAAGGTTGGGGACACTGCAGGAGGACAATGCCATGGAGCCAACAGGCTGAAGAGGTTCAGGGAGGGCTGGATGGGGGTGAAGGGAGAGAAGCATCTGCCTTCTGTGTCCTTGCACAATGCGATTCCCCAATGCCTCCCGGCAGCCTGCCAGCAGACCTACCCCCCGGCCCCTGCCCCGGCTTCTTACCCTCCCCAAGCAAAGGAGTCTCACATAGTATTTTAGTCATGTTAAATACTTCTTCTGGTGCACCCTGGTCGAGTAGTGGTTGAGTCTGCCACCGCTAGCTGGGTGTAGTCCACACACAACCCAAAGACCCTGGTTCACGTCCCAAGGCTAATGGGAACAACCAAGATGAACAATGAAAAAATAAATTAAGATGCTTCTTCCTTCTCTCTTTTCCTGACTGCCTGTACCTTTCCTTAGAAAAAAAAAGAAATGTTTTCTCTAAGACAGGCAACAATAACCGAATCTCTTTTTCCCCTCATAATATGACTATGGCCACTCTACAATAGTTAATGATGGAGAACATTTTAATATTTTCTGTACGGCTCATACCTAACATCAAAGGCTGCTGTGTTCTATCTGAAGGCAACAGTTTTCCAAGATGGAAAGGGAAGATATAAAGGTGAACCCGAGAGGCTGAATAATGTCCTAACCCTGGAGCCCACTAGTATGTTACTAAAAAGAACTGTACCGATGTGATTAAGAGAGGATCACGAGTCCCAACTGCAGCTCAGAGGTAGGCTATGAAAGCTGAGGACCTGGGCTTGAGACTTGGAAATTGCCGATAAATAAGTAAAAACAAATATGCAAAAGAAAGGAAGACTTATGAGATGGGGAGATCACCCTGAATTATCTGGATGTGCTTCACTGGAAAGTCCCTGGGAGAGAGAGGTGAAAACTACAGGGGAGGTGACGCCACCTGAGCAGAGAGGAGAGGGAAGAGCAGTGTGACTGGAGCCATGAAGGCGGGCATTTGTTAAGAGTCTATTTTTGTTTCATTTAGTTCACTTGTTGGCTTGGCAACTCTCCTTCATAGGAGGGGTATCCTGGCTTTTCTCACTCCCTCTAATTCCCTCAGGGTCAAAGTGAAATGAGGAAAAAGATACACTATGCTAACACTAATCATAAGAAAGCCAGTGTGTCTAAATTTGAATCAGAAAAACTGAACTTCAAATTATCATCAGTGCTCAAGATGGATACTTCATAACGAAGCTGTCACTAACAAAATCCAAAGCTATTCCTCTGCTTAGGTCAAGAAGCTTGATAAATCCTGCCCGCCATACAACTTCAAAATACATGTTTGTGGACCGCGATGTAAAACTGCTTCTCAAGGTCACACTGGTTTTTAATACAAGCTAATTTTCTTTTCAAGAACATGATCTCTGAATTCTTGCAAAATGTTTCGTAATTGTAATAATGTTGGCCTGCTTCCTGCCAGTCGTTTTACCTGAAATTTCACCTTCTGGTTGATGTCCGACAGCTGGAACTGCCTCAGGAAGCGCTCATCCTGGCTCCAGAAGAGGCGGATGTCAGGGATGTCGTAGAGGATCATGGCCAGTCTCTCTAGCCCCAGTCCAAACGCCCAGCCGATCTGGTCTTGAGCACCAGCTAGATCAGGAAACACAACACAACCAACCACTGACTCACTAAGTCCAGCGACCTCACATCCCTTTTTCCAATAACCAACCAGTCACACGGGCTGAATGGCTACTAATAGCCAACGACCCTGGCCTGGGGGCTGTGGGAACACCCAAGGGGACGCCCGATCGTAGGTCTTCTGTGCTCCCCACATTCCTTACTGCCTTCATTGGGACACTGGGAGGCCCATTGTCTGGAATACTGTCTTTCATTGCTGATCCAATTCCAGACTTCAAAAAAAATTTTATTGAAGGAACATTGCATCATAACATGATAAAGGTTTTTATTGCTGTTTTTAAAGGAAAGGTACAGGCAGGAATGAAGGTGAGCAGGTAGATAGGCAGGAAGAGCGAAGAGGAAGCAGCATTTTATTTTATATTTAGCTGTTCATACTTGTTTGCCCCCAGACCTGGGACTCGAACCCAGGGGTAATGTGGCCTGCACCCTTCAGAGATGACTGCCCTACCCAGTGTTTCAGCAAGGCACACCTACGTGGTATAGGTTTAAGGTGTGCATCACTGTAAATCAGTATCTCTGTAACACATTAAGTTCACCACCTTGTTAATTTTCCTGTCCACCCTTCTCTTGCTGCAAACACTGGTCTTCTTTCTTTCTTTTTTTTTTTTTTTTTTAATGAAAGTCCACTGTTTGATTTAGTTCATTTGTTCAAAGTCTATTGTGTTTGATTTAGTTCATTTGTTTGCTTGCTGTCTCTGTATACCATATGTGAACAAAATCATGATATCTGTCTTTCTCCTTCTGGGTTATTCATTAAGCACCATTCTCTCCATCCACAGTACCGCAAATGGCAGGATTTCTGCAGGCACTTCCCATATAAAGGGAACGGTGAAGGGAAAAGGAGGCGTGGAAGCCACACAACCAAATTCTGCCACTAACATGTTAGGGGTCACAGTCCAGCTGATCAAAATTTATGGCAAAGCAATCACAGCCTTTGCACCCGAGGGTGCTGCTGAATTTATGAAGAAAATGATGAATTTCTGGTTTCTGAATCTGGCTGCATGCTCTTGGTGATGCTCCTGAAGTCTGATTGAAGGCTGGCCTAGCAGCCCATGTGTTGTGTTTGGCCTGAAAGTCCAGAAAAAAAGATTAGGCCCTAAGTATGGATGGTAAAAACATAGTAGCAGTAAATTGCCACAGGCCACACACACACAGGTGGTCACGCACGTACACTCTCCACTGAATGCCCATGCTCTGTGCAGAACCCGCTCCCTTCAAATGTGAGTGGGACCTGTATATGGGTGGATTCCCCTCCTGTGATTAGGTGATTTTCTATACAGTATGACTCCATCTTAGCAAACTGGTGTCTCCCGGGGCAGCAAGCTGGCATGAACGAGAAGCCACGCGGGCAGGGCAGGAGCCAAACAAGGTTGGGAACCTCACTGCTATGATCACAAGTAACCAAACTCTTCCAATGTGGATGAGCCTAGAAGACTCTGAGTTCTGGATGAGAACCCAGTGCTGCTGACACCCTGATTGCAACCTGTGGGGACCCTGAGCCGGTGACCTGGCCAGACTGTACCTGTACGGACTCCCCGATACAAGGAAATTGTGACATAATAAACATGTGTTGTTCGAAGCCACTGAGTATGAGGTTCATTTGTGACACAGCAAAAGAAAGCTCACAGGAATCCCAAATGTGGAGAAAAGGGAAAGGAGATTCCAGGCTGCAGAAGGAAGGACTTGGTAGCCAAGAGGCAAAAGTGCATGGAGGAAGGCTGAAGGCTAAATGTCTCGAAACACGAGGATGCAAGGTTGGGGAAGGGGTGACTTGCTCCTGGCCAGGGGCTGCCACCCCCATCACTTATAAATTAACCAGGACAAATGCCTGCTAACAGAAGCCGTGGACAAGTGCAGCCTCCCCAAGGGATGTGTTTAAAAGGTGAGGGAATGCAGTATTCAGGACACCACAAAGGAGAAAGCTGAGGAGAGGAAGGCTCAGTGGTGGGGGGCTGCCTGTGGAAGAGAGCGCACCTGTACTCCCCAGGAGACCAGGCAGCAGGGAGGAAAAGGGGGAGGAGGCCTTCAGGGGCACTGATCCCAGAAACCACAGGCGGAGCAAGTGTGAAGGTTCCTGACCGGGTGAGGCCAAGCCGCAGAGTCCTGTACCCCAGTGCCTGGGGCCTCACAAAAGGCTGGCGACTAGGAAAGACACAGAAATCAGGGTAATGGGGACACATTGTTTTTATCTAGTGAAATAAGATTTTTCCCCCTCTCATGGCAATGCCCAGTCCAGGACATGAGGTAGGAGCACATCAGGGGTTCTCTGCTTCCAGTTTTCTCACACCTTGTTGGCTCCATTGTATATTTTTACAGTAATTTTAGACAACAACATATTTATAGGTCTAAAGACCTATAAAATGCTCATAAACTATGTCCTTCTGATTCCAGTCAGGAGTTTATCCTGAGATAAATGAAGGAAGACACTCAGAGCTGTACTATTTAGAAGAGCAAAAATAGAGGAACAACCTAAGAGTGTCAAATTAGGGGATGGCTTAAAATGACAGCACATTTTAAATGTAGTCATGAAAAATCATAGCTATACAAATTTTTGTTCAATGACAGACTGTAAGAAATTATAGACTTCCAGATAAACTGATTGTGATAGGACTGTTTGATATAAGTACCAATGAAGGCTATAATATAAATAGAAACCAAATGATATTCAAGGACTTATAATGGTTAAGAGTTCAAGCTTTTTTCTATAATTGTCAGTCTTTTTAAATTAAAAAAAATAAAGGTAGGTGACAATGCTTTGTGCCTGAGACTTTTCCCTTAATGGCTGTATTTTCTAGATTTTATTTTCAAATGTTTAGAGAAAACCAGCCATCTAGAGATCACCTCTGCAGCTAATTGAGCGGCAGATGTAGGGAATTTGATGTTATTTGAGAATAGTCATTTTTCATAGCTTAGCTTTGCTCCTCCCATTCATTATCTCACTTGCTTCCTCATTCCTGGAACTTTTTCTAAAGCCCCAAACTGAGTAACAAAGAGCCTCGAGCAGCAGGTAATAAAAGGAGCTACATTCTGATTTTTTAAATAGTCAAAAAGTATGAAGACATCCACAGAAGAGGAAAGAAAAGCGATCTCCAAGTGCATGAAAAACTTACCTAAGAAAAACATAAAGATAAATATGCACCAGGTTATCATTTTTTCAGTATCGGACTGGTAAGAACCATCTGATTGCATCCTTGCGGGGGAAGCCAAGAGAAAACAAGCACTCATGTGCTTTGAGGACAGGCTCACAAGGGGTTTTTAACCTATGGACCCCTGGAGTAGACTACTGCGAGTCAACCTTACTGATGCATATACCACCTTGTTACTTGACTCGAATGCATTCTACCTATGAGAAATTAGGAACATATAAAGCTGTTTATCAGAGTGTTGTTTATAACAACCCTAATAGTTATCAACAGAGAACTGATTAAACGAGTGATGCTATGTGCATGAAATGGGATATTATAAACCTCTATGACAGATTTAAAACACTGAAAGCTTCAGCTGTGTCTGGTTCTGGGGGCGTGGAGTGAGACGTATTGGGCAAATGGGGGACAAAGCTGGATGACCTTACAGAATATGCCTTTTTCTACAAAGGGTGACAAGAAATGTTTCAGAGGATGGGGATTTTCACGGCCAGATCAAACATAATCATTTTTTATTTTTATTTATTTATATATTTAAAAGGTAAGGTGCAGGCAGGAATGACGACAAGCAGGCAAGAAGGCAGGAAGAGAGAGAAGAAAGACACACTTTCATTTATTTTTATTTGGTTGATCATCCTGGCTCTCCCCCAGCACTGGGATATGACCCCAGGTCCTTGGGATATATGTAGATTGCCCTTGCTTGGAGGTGGCAGAATCAACTGCTACTCCACCAGGGTGCAATTTCTGTTTATTTTCAAGAAGTTATAAGAACAAAGTATTCTTTTGTGACACTGGAACCAAATATTTAGGAAAATCTAATGACAGTAAAAAATGGATCCCAATGCCCCTCTAACAGCCTGAACTGGTCCCTTTTGATCTATAAAAGCCAATACATGTCTAAGGCAGGACAATGAATGTTATTATCTGTGGGGGTTTCAGACAACAACCACAAATTCCTTGCTACCCTTCCTTATGAATCTCTGTGATGCTTCAACCAAGAGTAAGAGGGAAGCAGTACTTAAAACTGCTCTCTGTGTTTCCTTTGGCCTGGTTTTCTTGGAATGCTCATGGTCCAAATAGTCCCTCTCAGGATTCTCCCTCTAGAACATTCTGAGACCCCAGCTGCCACTCCGAGAAGGCAGTAACGTGAAAAGGCCGGGTGCAAGCACTCCAAAGGATAGTCCCAGGTGAGCCCAGCTTTCTGGAAACACTAGCCCTATGAGAGGCGGATGGCTGAAGCAGGTTCAAGGGCATCCTGCCCCTACTCTGAATCACCCCCGTTGTTTCAGTCTCCCTGGTTTAGGTTCCAGACCACCACTGTGCGTCCTCTTCAAAGCTGTGAACACAGAATGATAAAATGATGGTGTTCTTTTGCCAGCAGAATTGAGTAGTTTGCTACTCATGGAGATAACCAGAATGTTGCCCTGTTAAGTCAGCTGCACTGTGCTTTGTGTTAGAAACATTCCCTATTATGATGAAACGAAGTCTAAGTGCACTGCTGTTACAAGTTCACACAGTGCAGGTATAAGAATGAGTGTTTTAAACAGCGAGCTCTGAAGTTTAAGGATTTAAGATGAATCCATTATATTAAGCACCTCACAAGTGTTGCGATACGAATAATAGCATAATTCTTTCATCTAGCTAAAGGCCACCACGCTGCTCTCTACAAACAAACCCGCACTGGGCCAAGGCTGCCTGACACGCCTTCTCCAAACCCTGTTGTGCCTTCTTCCTCTATCTGAGTGAACGGGACCATCAGCCATCTTGTTACTGAAGGTAGAAACCTGGGTGATTTTTATTCCAAATACTAGCTCACTTCAGATACAGACCTTCAAACTACCTCATAACTTCTCTCAAAACCCTTCATTCTAGCGCTACTGTTAATGCAGAACTGAGGCTTCCACAAACCTCTCTCGTCTGGACTATTCCAAGAAACACCCAAGTGGTTACCATCTGTCTGCCTATCCCGTCCATCTGGGATAGTGACACCAATTTTCTAACACCCAGATTTGGACCCTGTCACCAGTAATGTGTCTCAGCGTTGGACAGTGAATGACTGATGTCTAAGAGCCATATTTGACATATTTCCTATTTTTAATTTTGCATTTAATGTCTTTCTAAAACATAAAAAAAAAACAACCCACACTTGTTTTCACAGACCCCTAATCACTCTAGCAGAACTGGAACACTCAGGAACCACATTCTGTGTTAAATAGTAGCACCTTTGATGATCACTGGACATCATAGCAAAGCCTAAAGAAAATGGAAACACAAGTGTTCAGTTATAAGATGCAGGCAGATTGGAAAGTACTGGTCTTTAGTGAAGAACTTAAAAAAGTTTTTGACCCATCAGGGCTGATAAATTTGCCACATATAAAATGATGGACATGGAACTGCTTAACAATATTCACATTCTCTGCAAGCACAGATGAGCCTT
The DNA here is from genome assembly GCA_004363575.1 of Solenodon paradoxus. Taxonomy (NCBI): domain Eukaryota; kingdom Metazoa; phylum Chordata; class Mammalia; order Eulipotyphla; family Solenodontidae; genus Solenodon; species Solenodon paradoxus. The sequence goes on from RJWH01000885.1 coordinate 107,649, forward strand.
ACCCCTATGCACCACACTGCGGAGCATAAAACTAATCCCAAAATGTGTGAAAGAAGTGAAAGTGCGCAAGTGTCCAGTGTCCAAATTTCTGGAACTAAATCAGAAATCAACAATATAAAAATGTGAAAAATCCCTCAAATATTGACAAATTAAAAAGCAGACTTAAAAAAACAACAACACAATTACAAAAAAAATTATAAGATAATTTGAAGTAAATAAAAATGAATATATATGACATTAAATTGTGTGGGATGCTTCTAAAGCTGTGATCCAAGAGACCCACTATATTTAATTTATATATTAGAGAAGAAACACCTCAAACCAATGAGCTCAGTTAATACCTTAAGAAACTAAGTAAAAATTAAAAACAAACTAAGCAGGAGGAAGACAAAAATAAAAACCACATAAGGGATAAAATATAAAAGAGAAAAAATGGAAAAATTGGTGAAACCGAAAGTTGATTCTTTTAAAATTGATAAACTACTAGCCACACTAATAAGGAATTAAAGAGAGAGAGAGAAAAGGAAATTGTCAGTCAGGAATGACACTAGAAGGATAAAAAGGAACATTATGATTAATCTTATGCCACTGAATTCAACAACTATTTAACAGCTTACATAGAATGAACAAATTTCTCAAAAGATACTACCACACTACCAAAGCTCTTTATGAATAGATAACCTAGCAGTTAAAAACATGGAATAGGTAATTTAAAACCGTCCCACAAAAAACAAAAACAAACAATTAAAAAAAAACACTTTAGGTTCAGATGGCTTCATTAGTGAAGTCTACCAGTTTAAGGAAGAAATAATGCACAGTCTACAAAACTCTTTGAGAAAGTAGAAAATAACATAATTTTAAGAGGCCAGAGCAACTCTTATAGCCAAACTAAAGAACCCAAACAAGAAATGAACATAGAAGTGAAAAAACAACAAAAAACCTTTAACAAAATAACTGGATTTATCTATGCCAGAAAAGAAAATCAATCAATATGTCATTACAGAAGTAGATTAAAAAAGAAAGCACATGATCATCTCAATAGATGCAGAAAAAGCAACTGACAAAATTCAATATCCATTCATTACAAAAATCTTCAGAAAACGAGGAACATAGGAAACTTCTTCAATCTAATAAAAGGCAATAAAAAACCAACTAATATCATACTCAATGATGAAAGGCTGGCTGCTCTGCCCTCAGGGTCAGGTTGCAGACAAGATGTTCACTCTTACAATTTCTATTTCTGTTTGTACTAACCTGAAGTCTGAGTCAGTGGGAAAAAAAAGAAAAAACAAAACAAAATTAAGAGTCTAAAGGAAAAGGTAGAACTGTCTTTATCTGTAGGTGGTGGTGGTATAACTACCCAGATAAAAATTCCTCAGAAATATGTTGAAAAGATAACAAAAACACCCCATTACACGAAAGTCCAAGCAAGCAAGACCCGGGGGCCTCGGTCCCATGTGCCATCAGTAGAGACAGGCCCAGCCGCTCTTCTGAGCCTAGAGATGGGCTCCATGTGAGAGAACCTGACGCAAGATCACTGAGGGGCGACTTGTTCCTGAATTTTCGCCCTCCTTGTGGGTGGGCTGAGGGACTAGGCCGTCCTCATGAGCAGGGGGCAGTGGACTCCAGCTTCCTGTCGAGCCTACAACCAGCACATCTCATCGCCCTCCTGATTGAAGTTCTACCTTAATTATCACAGAGGAAAGCCAGATAGGAGGTGGTGTCTATTTGCTGGGCCAAGTTTACCTGCTAACACTTTGTTTTGGTCCCATGTAGATCTGCTTCTGAATGGCCCACGTGCATGGTGTCACTGATGTACTGCATTAGAAAAACGCCAGCAACTCCAGTCAGATCTGATCGCTGCATTACACGGTCTTCCCTGCAAATATGTTGGTGAAACAAATGGATCCCAGAGCTAAGAACTTGCTATCAGAAACAGTGGACTGCTTTTCTTTCAAGGATATCCTGACTTACCTCACTGTTCACAATTCGCTTCTTACTCTGACCCCACGAAGCACACAGCCAATCTGCAGGGCCTCAACTGCACACGTGTTCTGGGGGCATTTCTCCGTGGGACTCTCGTCCCAGTTTTATTTTCTTATCCTTTCCTTTTTGTCCTTATTATTCCAACTATTTATTGTATCCCCTTATGCATACTTTTATACGGCACTTCAAATTCCTTGTGGGAATAACCAGACACTTAAAGGTTAACAGCCGGGCAAGGCAGGTCATGTTTCCAGGCCTTTGGCTTGCCTCAGCTGTAATTTGTTGCCAAGAGCTCGAAGGCTGACAGGGTTTTAAGGCAGTGTTCTCCTCCCACTTCCAATGCTAGAGGGTTCCAGTAAACGGAGTCCCCAGGGCACCCTTCCCGAAACAGAATATTCAGGATGGGAAGCAATTAGGTATTCTGAGGAATGTTGTTTTGTACTGGGTACAGCATCCCATGCAGGAAAAGGATGTGCTATTGTTATTGTTGCTAAAAATCTAGTAAGGTGAGTCTAGATATAGAAGCCAAATCATGTGAGCTAAGAGTCAGGTGAAAAAGAAGATGGGGCCCTGACGAGAAGGAATGGAATGGGAGGAGGAGAGTACATATAAGCGGAGGGGGAGGAAAATAGGTTTGAACATTTATAAAATGTGAAGAATATTTCTGTGTGTTCTTCACTTTCTAGAAGGAAAGCAATTTTTTTTTCTTATTTCCACATCTGAAAACCCTGGGATCTACTAATTGAGCCATTACACAGCTAATTATTTCAGTGGTTCTCAGCTTCTTCTCCCATAAAAGGAAAGACAGAGCACCTGAGTTCCTTCTAACTCCCATTGGTCTAGGGTTTGCCTCAGTTTAAAAGTAGTTAACAAAGGTTCTGCTCTAAATGAACTTTCACTACATATAAACCATTACCAAATGTTTATAGCGAACAGCACAGAACCAAGATGTCGGCCAACTGAGCTCTGCTCAGGACACCTGGCTTCCCTGACTCTTCAGACGAGCAGGTGACGCAACTCTGTGTCCCTGCTCGGACAGTAACGTCCACTGGGCAGGTCTGTCCTCTGCCTGTTGTGAGTCTCCCTCCCCTCGTTGGAAGCACCCTGCCTCACTGCAAATACAATCCCCGTTTGTCAGAAGATATCTTCTAAGATAACACACCTTTCCATACTTATTTGTTGTTTACTCTCAGTCTCTGCTGCTGGCCTCTGATGCACGAGGGCAGGGTGTCTGCCGGTTTTCATCACTCAAACATGTCCCATGACTAGAACAGGGTCGGGCACACAGCAAGTGCTCAATATTTGCGGAAATGAGTGACTGGTACAGATGGCAAGGCTCTGAGATTTCTTCACTGTATAATTTACTTGCTTCACTTAAATGGATAGTATTGCAAAGACTTCATATTTAAGATGAATTCTGCAATACAAGCAGTGATCTTTAATTTTATATCCGTGAGACATGTTATCTATCATAGTATGAGATGACATTTTAACAGTGGTGATAGTAGAGACACCTTTTATGAAGTGACATCTCAGAAAGGAGAGAAGTTGAACACAAAAAAGGAATAGTAGGAAGAAATGAGTATTCCATCATCCTTCTCTGCTTCGTCACTACTCACTTTGAGTTTACTTCATCCATCATTGCACAGAAGGAACAGGGCTGCAAACTCCTTGACACTTAGGATCTTAGCACAGCTTCAATATTTGGTCTTTCTACTTGATTTTTCTCCCCCAGTAACTGAAATGTTGAAATTGAAACAGTTCCTGCGTCGTGAGGTTTCCTCTCATAGTCTGCTTTTTGCAAAGCCAAGAGTCAAATTAAATCTTCAAACTATTACAGATTGTTTATGAGCTGCCAAAGCAAGCACTAAGCATGCTGGGAAAAAATGTGTCATAATATTAAGTATATTTTTCTTTCCTTGTCAATAGGGGTTGACTTCTAGAAATCCTTTGACTCAGTAAACTGACACTTGCTCAAGATAATTCCTCCAAGTTACACTGCAATAACCTAGCAATTAAGCTACTATTTCGTAGAACCTTAACAACCACCAAGCCTGTTATCTTGATTTGGACTCTTGCAATCATCCTATGGGCAATGACAGACTGGTATTATTATCCATCTCTAAAAAATAATGACCTGGTAAGCAAGATGACACAGACACTGGGATTCACATCTATGTTTATGTTTCAAGTTAGATCATGACTGGTCATGTTGCAACACTAACTTGGAGGGGCTATGTTCAGAGCATTTCAAAACATCAGAAAGTTCCACTTCTGTCTGTAATGGCCAGTTTTCCCATTCACTTTATCATTCTTCTATGAAAGCTCATAAAATGACTGGCATAAATTAGGTGCTCAAATAGATACGTCGGTTCTGAAACTTTTGAGATTTGTTGCTCCAAAGATGCCTTTCTCAGGAGCGCTACACATTAACAGACCTTCTGAGTGAAGAACAGGGTGAGTACTTGCTGCAGTACTGGGCAAAAGCTGCCACCTCCCTGAGTGTCAGTTAGGCTGACAGCCACATAGGCCTCAGGTGCTCAGGGTCCTCTGCAACATGGCGTGCTCTGAGGCAGGCGAGAAAGGCCAGCATAGATAGGGAAGGTCCGGTTTCTTCTCTTCCCACCACAGACTTGGTCCCTGGTCCGCTGCTTTCCAGCTACAATTCCTGAACTGAGTCCTCGGAGACTAGCTGCTAGCTGATTAACTTCCCAGGTTGTGCCCAAAGATTGATCTCCTGCCTGAAAATGTCTCCAGTTGTGTATCTCCTTGGCCCACACTTCTGTCAGTAAGTCCTTCACAGAGTCCGAAGGCAGAACTCTTTGAAAAGCTTTCCACAGTATAGGAAAGGCTGTGGATCTGATTCTACAAGTCATGAAACAGTGGTCCTGAAGGCAAGCTGAGCCAGACAGCATTCCAATCAACTTACAACCCCAACCCCTGAACATCCGTCTTCAAAATCTCACTTTGACTAATCCCCTCCCTTCCTGGGCCCTACATTTTGGTTTCCAATAGCATATTAATGAATAGAACATGAAGAAACTCCCAGTGGTCTTGTCCAATGACATGCCTCCTTACAGATGTCTCCAGCTTCTTTTAGGACCCTTGTCCTTGGAATTTGCACCCTTCTGCTCTTTAAGCCTTTATTCTGAGTGTGCAGAGAGTGCTGGCTGCACTCCCAGCAGCCCTTCCACCTTCTTAGCAGATTGAGCAGCAATGTACTACTCCCAGGGGAGGGTCTCTACTCCCAGTGACTGGTCTAGGGAAGGAAGAGCCAAGGAGATGTAATAAGACACCCTCTTAGGTGAATGGTCTGCTATGGTCTGCAGGCCACCAGCCTCTTCCCATCTTCCTTCTTGCATTAGAGACCATCACATGAAAATGTGATGGCTGGAGCTGTAGCAAACAGCATGTGCCTAAGAGGCAACAGACTGCCAGATGAAAGCCAATGTGCTGAGGAGAGAGAACTGAGCAAGTGCAGAAAGTCTGGACCCCTCAAAACCAGACCTGCAACCTATACATTAGGACTTACTAGTCTTTAAAATGAACCATGCAAGTTCATATAACAAACACTGCTGTTATGTATGGTCTCTGCTTCTGGCTGTCAGATGCATCAAACCTTCCAAAGACAAGGAAGAGAAATATGTAGAAGCTTTTTACCAATTATTAAGAGTCAAAAGCTAGGCTTGTTCTGGTGGCTCAGATCTAAGTTAGCAGCTGGGGTGTGTGCACCATATAAAGCCCAAGATCCTGGGTTGGAGACCTATCTGGGATTGGGGGAACAGCTGAAATAAATATAAACAGATAAATGTAAGTGCCTTCTTCCTCCTCTCCCTTTCATCCCCTCTTTAAAAAAAAAAGTGTTAAAGGCTAAATATATTGAAGTGAAAATAATCAACCAAGGACTCATATCCTATCTCTTCTATCTCCCTTAGAGGAGAACCCAGAATATGCTATTTACATCCTTCACCTATTTCCCTTACATTTCAGTCTAAGATCACAGAATTCAAGAGAAGTTAGGACATCACATAGCTCACTGCAAATACAAGTTTTCATTCAGCAAAAGTAAGCCTTTCTAACAGCTTACTAGCTTTGGATAGTTTCCATTTTTTGTTTGAGTGATCACTGAATTCTGCTTTTAATCGCTTGAATAATAACACACAGAGCTTCGGGTACCAAGACATACCCCATATTTTCAGGTGAGACTTTCAAAAAAAACGGAACTACATTTCAAGATGGCACTAAGATGGTCATTAATTAAGCAGTCACGTTCAACTAAATGCAGACTCTTCATACACGAGCGTTCATAAGGTGAGTCACATCCTTAATAGGCGTTTGAAGGAACACTGTCAGAAGCTATACAGAGAATTGTTAGTGTTGGGATATGCTTTTTGTTACTTCAAATACATCATTAAGCTTCTTGTTAATTAGTTATCAAAAGTGGGCCACAAGCAGAAAGTCACGGAGAAGGAAGACATCTTCTAGGAAGAAAGGGGCAGAAATGAAAAAGCACCTCAGTAAATCCTCTGAGCCAAAATGATAAGACCCCAAGGGGACAGGCCTTTTGGTGGCAGGGTCCACACTGTCTCTGGACAGTTGCCACAGGCCCTGAGTGCTGGATTCCACTAAGCATGAAACACAGACCTGCAGGGTCAGCTCCAACCTGAGAGTCACTTGGCTCAGCCCCTCGACAGCAGAGAGATGAGAACTGCTGCTCCAGTGTCTGAGTAAGGACCGTGGAAGGTCTCCTTCCTTCCTGAGAGTGGTGACCAGGAAAATGTACTGATTTGCCTTGTAAGCATTTTACTCCATTGCTAAAATTCCTGAAGTATGAAGTTAGACGCAGTTATCTGATTGTTTTTCTTATGGATACAAGGATTAAAACTTGCCTGTCTTGCAGTCTAAAAAAGTGTGCTTTCATATGCCTATTAGAAAAACTGTTTTCCTAAATAAAAGTTAATGGTGCTCTCTCTTTCTTGTCACACTGTTATAATTTCTTAATCATGAAAGGAACTTAATTTAGAGTAAATAATGCCACTGTCATGTAAATATATGAACGATAAAAGAAATGTCAGCTGTTCTAATTCCATAATTCCCAAGTAATGACAATTAATGAAACATTCTTTACTAGTGGGAGTTGCTTTAAGCAGGAGATAAAGGAGCCTCTGAGTCTTTTAAGATGTACTCTCATAACCAAATTGCATCTTTCTTCATCATTATCCAAAATGTAATTAAAAGATGACATTTAAAACAAACAAAGTATTAAGCTGCATCCCATCCCTGAAGGAAAAGCCAGTCTTTACCCTCACTCAGAGCTGAGAAAGGCTCCAGCATCCCCTCCCTCACTGCTGACTTCTGCGCCTCACCTGTCACTCTGGGGCATGAATCTCACCTGCCACTCCAGGTAGTGACAGTATCATTGTGTTTACTGGAGAGAGAGCACTTTGGTGATTTCACTACTGTGGAGGTATTCTTTGACCTTTCCAAGAAGAAAACACATCAAAAGGCATCCCTTGAAAAGACTTCTGCTTGTATCCTCAGTTTGCTCCAATTGTCTGACATGTGTTGAGTTCCGTTATTTGTGGTTTTCACCACATTAGACCATCTACTTCAGCAACTATCTACACCAAGAGAAAAGATGCCTTTGAACGTCAGTACAAACACAAGGGGTCTATGTGACCTCTTGGGTGAAGTCAAGTTCATCAATATACAAAAGAAAATCTCCGAGTAGACCATAAACAACACAACCCATTCTATTCCCAAATATCTGAAGAACGTATTAACCAAAGCATTCTGAGCAAGCTCTATGACTGGCAAACTCTATGAACCATTTTTCCTTCTTTTTAAGCCTTATCCCCCTGCTTTCTCTTCCCCTCATTGGTATTCCCACAGTTTCCCTCACAGGTCTTCACACTGTAACACTGTTCACATGGAGAGCCGCGTGATGAAGTGACATAGTCAGGGGGTGACTGGAGGCGTTGGTTAGTGTCTAGTTTGGAGTTCCTCATGGCCTGACCCACTCAGCTGTGTGCAACCGCTTATGACAAAACCTGAAGAAACAAGGATCAAGTCCTAATACAGTCCCAAAGGAACTCCTGTCATTCATTCTTAAGGACATGTGTACACAGCCGGTAACATTACAAAATGTCACCTACTAGTCTCCCATTGTGGGAAAGTCAAGGATGTAATATTAATTCAGTTGCAACACCAGCTCTCTAACAGTATTCAAAATACACTGGGTGTTTTTTTTGCCCATCAACTGTCATGTACATCTATCCCAAAGTCTGTATGTGGTAAACAATATGAGTTAAAGTCAAATAATTACTAGAAGGGCAAAGCCAATCCATCTATGACCCAAGAGGTCCAAGGCAAGTCTACCCAATGTCCTTCAACAGATGAATGGCTAAAGGAATGGTGGGAGAGCCACCCTGTAGATTCTAATGCAGGCGGTCCTGGGGCAATACAAGGGACTGAGACATACAGGACATGGATGATCCATAGGGAATTAGCCCAGTGAGAAACATCGATTCCTAAAGGGTATCTACTGTATGGTTGCATATAACACAGTTCTAGAAGTGGAGAACAGATGAGTGACGTGTGTCTACGTGGGGAGGGCGATGACACGGGCAGGGGTGAGGGGAGCACACCGTTGTAAAGGATGTATGAAGAACACTGCTGGTGGTGGAAGTGTTGTGTACCTTAACTTTGGTGGTGAACACCTGCATCTACACGATAAAATTGAATAGAATGAACAAACACATACACACACACACGTGTGTGTGAAGCACAACTAGGAAAAGCTGCTAAGATCAATGAATTGAATCAATGTCGATGAAGCATACTCTAATTCGGTAAAATGTTACCACGAGGGAAATGGGATAAAGTGCACACAGGACCTTCCTGTTCTTACAATTGCACGTGAATCTACAACTATCCCCTCAACTTTTCAATTAAAAAATAAAAGCTCAACATATCTGTGAAGAGTAAGATCCTGCCCTCCCCTGCATGGTGGTCTAGTGAAGTCCTTCCTGATGACGGTGTCTGTGGCTCCTAAGTCAACAGACCTGGACAGGTGCAGACAGGAGAGTGGTACACCACCCTGCAACCCCTTGTCCCTCTTATCCGTTATTCAGTCCTCCCTCTCCATGAAACCAACGATCACTTCAACAGCAGGACACATTATTAATCGATGCATATGTTTTAACTGATAAGAGTATGGCTGATCCATGAGTGCAGATATGCTCACGCCTTTTTCCCCAGGTGACTCGGAGCCCCCGTGGGGAATCTGTGTTTCTCTCATCCCCTTCCTTTTTCTGGACTTTCTGAGGTCTCAACCTGATGGAGGCAGGGAGGGAAGGGAACAGACATGTTCTCTGGGTCAGGGATGGATATTTGTGCAAACAGGCGAGGGTTCTCTTGGGGGATTCTCTGTGTCGAAGGGTTAAAACTGAGCAGAGATGAATCATGCATCAAGTAGAGGCCAGTATCGCTTTTCCATAAATTCCCTAAAGAAAGAAGGGATGTCCCTTGTAGATTCTGCAAAGGCCCACGGATGGAGGCTACCTGTTCAAGGAGGTAGCAGTGAAGAAAGCCGCTGCAGGCCGACGGGCTTGTTTCCTTCCTGAGGAAACGGTTCTAGGAAAAATGCAATCCTTCCTCTCCTACCAATGTGGGCATGCAGCTGGCTTAGTCACACTCTTCAAGCAGAGCAGACAGGTAAGAGCATGATGCTTGAGCCAGAGGTACTGGCTGCACCATTTACAAGCAGGGTGACCTCAGGCAAGTTATTTAATCTCATTCTGTCTCAACTGGAAACACAGGACTTTAATACGACCCACCTCAGGGAGTCATTGTGAGGCTTAAATGAGCTCTTTGCAAGTAAAGGGCTCAAAAGAGGGACTGGGACAAGGAAAGGCAGACCAAGCAGATGGTCAGTGCAGGCTTCCGGCTTCCATGAGACATAGGGAGACAAGCAGGCTCCACCTGGAATCTGTGATCTGTTTGTTCATAGCATCAGATGCTAAAAAGTCCTCTCAAGCTCACACGGGTATCACCGGTGTTCCAATGGATGTAAGTGTGAAATAGAATGTGAAATGGAACGTTTCCTGTGGCCAGTGGAGATCCGAAAGCTAAGACAGGTAGATGGCGCCTGCGCTCTGACACTGCGCGGTGAATGCTCAGCACCACTTCTATGTTTCAGCAGCAAAAGCGAAGAACTGTGCTGTTGGAGAAATGACCTCTTTGGAGAGTTACTATTGGATACTGTCTTTCCAAGCCTCCTAGAGAAGACAGGTAGTGACTCCATCGAGGAGTGGGGGCATTAGGGAACCATCTAGAGATCTTGGCATGTTTCTGTTTGGATTTAGGAGAACTAAAGCTCTCTCTGTCTCTCTCTCCTCTGTCTCTCTCTCCTCTGTCTCTCTCTCCTCTGTCTCTCTCTCCTCTGTCTCTCTCTCCCCTCTCTCTCTCTCTCTCTCTCTCTCTCTCTCTCTCTCTCTCTCTCTCTCTCAAAACTCTACAGGCTGAAGTTTGAATGGAAAGGCAAAGAGAGGAGCAGAACACCAGGCCTTTCCTGGGCCTGATGGACACTCAAGCAGAAAGCAGTTGGCTGAGTTACCTCAGCAGGGATGACACTGAAGAAAGATACCCAACATCAGCCAGACGTGGCATCATGCATCCCTGGAGCTTTCAGCTAAAAGTCGATAGTGGGGAATCTCTAAGGATCCACAAAAGCATCCCTGCAAGAAAACAGTAAGCATCGGGATGTCGGTCACACCCACAAGTCACTCACAGACCTACCAGTGAAGAAGCCCTTTGTTTCCCCTGGCCTGGCTTCCCTCCTCCCGACCCAGCCCTCTCCAGGGTCTACACTTGACCCCAGCTCTACTTCACCAGCTTCAGGCTTCCATACCTGCACCCCTGTTCTGAGCAGAGGAGAAAACAACTTGAAGTTGGATGAGAGACAGAAACACTGTCATTGGACTGGACTAGAAAATGATCAGGAAAGCTATGGGCTCCACTTGAAATTTCACTTTGGATGAGTGCAAAGGATTAGACACAACTGCTAGAGGCAGTGGTGCGAAGTTAGCAGCTTGCCTCTGCTGAGCGTGGCTCACTGTTGCAATGGTTATAAAAGGATGTTTTTGTTAACTTTCTTCGTGCTTCATCCCATGCAATCTCTTGCAGGGCTCACTTCCTTGAGCTTCTTTCTACCCTATAACTGGTCCTGCCTCCTTATGCTGTTTGGAAATGAATAAAGCCATGAAATATTTAAATATGTTCTTCCTCACCCAAATTCCAGAAACACAGAAGGTTAAGCTGAGAAGAAAATATGGGGACTAGAAGAATGTAGATTAATGTGACCAATTTCTCCATCCTTATTCCTTTTTCCCAATGTGAAATCTTGCCCCCAATTCACTCATTCAGTCAAGAAAATAGCTCATCCTTCCCAAGCAAGCCCCATGCATTTTTAGACATGGCTGTGGAGGGAGATAAAACAGATGGAGAGGAACTTGAAAGGACACTGGAATAGAGTTGGATAAAAATAAGGTATCAGTTGGCAAAGTTAAAGACACAATCCCACGGGTCTAAGCACATCAAGCTTCTATAACATAATATGTTCATCAGACAGACCAAATTATACTTTTACATGGAACACTGATACGGATTGCCCCTTTCATCAGCAAACTTTGTGTCAAGGCACATTTAGGTCAGTAAGACGACTGGGGCAGATCTCCATGCCTGTGGAAATCAAACCTGTTTCAGTCTCATCTTCCTGAACTTGAAGGCAGCCGGTGACCCATCCTCCTTGAGGAGACCCGGTGGTCACATGATGACGCGCTTGTTTATGGGCTACAGCGGACAGGATGGGAGCCCCTTCCAGACCTGGCTCTCTCTTCTGCTGTGGGATGGCAGCTACATGTTTCAGGTGTCACAGCTGTGGCGAAAGGCTGCACACTGCCGGCACAGCTTGGCCTGCTCATCCTGACTCCTCGGCAGCCTACCACTCTGATCTACTCAGGAAGCCAGACTCGCTGAAAAGCTGCATAAGTTCTAGAAGGCACCAGACTCTGAGGATCAATGCACCCTCCTTAGTCATATAAAAATAATTTTGTTAACTCAGCATAAACATTTCACATTAGCTCTGGAGGAGAAGCACCAACCACCTAGAGATTATTACTAAGAAAACGGCGTGCCTCCACTGTTGCAAAGGTTCTATCAACCAAAACTTGGCTGAACTGTAAGAAAAACAATTCCTGAATGATAAGGAATTAAGCACTAAAACAGGTTACACTGAGAGATTGTGCAATCAGGAATTCTGGAAGTCTCTGCAATTAAGATTGACAGTCACCCTGTCTTGAGTCTTGGTCAAAATGCCCAGAAGAGCTTTTCCAGCTTCCTGGGTTTTTTTAATTCAAGCAGGGGTTTACTATTAGAAGAAGAAAATCAAAGAAATGTGGATGTGCCTTCATCCGTAGCTGCTTAGTGAGTGTCGCCTAAGGGCTCGTCAGCACTGCAAGGCAGTACTGGGGACACAGTGGGCAGGGGGAGAGACTCTGTCTCTTCTCTCACAAATTCTGAGTCAGGTGTCTTTTCAAGACAGCCCCGCATGTTTCAGGAAGGACAAGATCAACGTCACATGTTGAACACTGCTTCTCAAAGTCAGAGTCAACTGCCAAATGTTAGTCTGAATTGCAAACTTACTAAATGTCAACGCACAGAAAATTTGTCACTGCCTGTCATGGCCAAATCTCAAATCTTAGATAAAAGCTGAAAAGAAATCATCTGGGTCTTCTTCAAACGAATCAATTCAGAAATGTGTTATTTTAAAAATGAGGGAGAAATAAACAGAAAAACAAAAATGCTTACCAAGGGAAAGAAAGAAAGAATTTTTAAGAACTCCTAAGAGTATGTAAAAAAAGCTTCTAGGAACCAGAGCTCATCTTTGGTGTGATTTTATGAGGAAAGAAGCAGGTACATAGCAATCACTCTTTTTGCTAAATAATACCTGCCAGGAGGAAGCCGGGCCCGATTCCCCGTGGGTCGCAGCCAAGTCCATCATTCAGTGACCGATCAAAAGGCAACAGGATGTTCAAAATATGTGGATTCACTGACATACATATCTGTCAATATTTTCTCATTTTCCATTTTAATAAATTTATCATGAATTTTTAATCAATATTTTACTTCCTTGAGGGGCTGTATTTCTCTGAGAACTTATACTCCGAGTATTATCTCTTGCTGGTAACTCCAAGGATAATTTGAAAACTAGGGCTTCCTCATATTTCACTCATCTACTGGCAAACATTTCAGTCCGACAGTGAAAAATGTTGACAAGGTGAAGAAGCAGGGCATATTCAAACACTGTGCCAGGGCCGGGAGGGGGAAGCGGGCTGCACCTCATGAGCTGCCATGTGAACAGAGGGTCGAGTATGTTATTCCCTCTACTTTGTGGGATGCTTGACATTTTTCTTAACAAGAATTTTTAAGATGTGTCCTACAAGGGCAAGGATGCAACAGGCTACTTTCTTCACTCAGTGCCAAATACGAAGAAACAAGTATGCAAGTCAGCCTAAGGATGCAGGGGACATGACTTCTTCCCTAACCAGGACACTTGAAGCGAATGTGCTAATCCCAGCACGAGGGGGAACCTAGAAGTGTGAGCACAGGCCGTCACACCAACCAAGCCTCTTTACTAAGTGCCCGCTTAGGACTCACACATCTAGAGAAGAAAACATTCTTAAACATTCTTTAAAAACAAAAACCACGAAGCTTCGTTTTGACGTACATGATGCTCCTCAGGTTTTGCTCCTCTTGGGATGCAGGGGGACCCTCTGGCTCAGTTCTGTTTTGGTCACAAGAGAGTACTGCTTGACTCCCTGAAACTGCTAGCTGCCTGGCATTGTGGAGAAGAGGCCAGGAAAAAGGACCCGTCGGCAGGGAGACCCCATGTGAGTCACTGGTCAATGGGAAATAAAATCAAATTGTAAGGAAGTCATCTAAGGTCATGGCTAAGACTTCTGAGCTTCAATGATCTCATTTGCCTGTTCAGAAGACCACAATAAAATTAAAGAAATCATCCACCTTCTCAACATAGCTCAATACTACGGCACTGAGATCCATCCAGTGAGACCAAATGGAATAAACACTATGATGGTATTGATAATCAGATAACTAGATTCCATAACATAATGGGACCTATCTTTTTTTTTTTTTTTCATTCCACAGAGAATTCATTTCAGAGAGTCACATTATCTTTAAGAGCATAGTAAAAAAATAAATTTTAAAAAAGAATTATTTGAAACACTGAGCAGCAGCTCATTTATTGTATACCTCCTTCCGTGGCAAGGGTGGGGGGCATGGGTACAACCCCCTTGTGGGACTGATGGAAGAAATTAACAGCATTATACTTGACCACACCAAAGACTCGTCCAGCAAATAAGTGTCTAAAACCAGAATGCCTTTAAAGCTCTGCCAGCAAAATCTCCTTCTAGTTTATTTCACTTCTTCCCTTCTGGACAAGCTTCTTGAAACACTCATTGTTTCCATTTGCTCAACTCCCATTACTCTTCAGTACAAATACATTTAACAGCAATCTACCAGAACATCCCATGATTTCCCCACGAACTGACAAGAGCCCCTAACTGCCAAATGCAAAGCACTCTCCTAGTCACTCAGGCTGCTGTGCAAAGTACCAAGAACAACGGGTTTTGTTTCATGAAAATTTACTTCTCACAATTCTGGAAGCTGGGAAGTCCCAGATCTCTCCATATCTGGTGAGGTCCCTTCCTGGTTAACAGACTGCCACCACTTCGCTGAGCACAGACATGGCAGAAGGACAAGGGAGCTCTCTGGGGTCTCATTCACAAGGGCACTGATGCTATTCACGAGGGCAAAGTCCTCCTGATAGAATCAGCCCTCAAAGGCCCCATTTCCAAACGCTGACATCACTCTGAGGGCTAGGCTTCAACTTATGAATTTGGGTGGATACAAATATTCAGATTGTAACACCAGTCTTGTAGCAAGCTTGCTGCCTCTGAAATCGCAGCCCCCCTTTGCTCTGAAAGGCTGCACTCCCAGCGCTCCCTGTCTGCAATGGTGTTCACATAACTCACAGCTCATACCCGATTCGAATGTGCCAGCCAACTTATCCGTCAAGTCTAGAGCCCGGTCAGCACCTAGCCATGGCTTGTGGACAAATTTTCTCATTACTCTTTTCATCTGATAAAGAGTCCTGTTACGGTATATACCATATCACAGGTAATTCCATCAACCTACCAATAGGTAAAATTTTACCTTAAAATTGTCATTCTTATTTTGAGCAAAAATGCTTCCATAAAAGCATATGATTTCAGTTCACATGTATTTGAAAAGCTTCTAAACATCCAGCAGAATTACAGGTGCTGGTATTGCAAAGGCAAGAGCTCTTATTTGCTTAAACACACTCTTAGATTTTATAAGGAAGTATTTTCGTTACTAAGATTAACAGAATTCAAAACAAATTTCTCAGGATGATTATTAATATGACATAATTATTAAAATGATTATCAAGTATTATACTAAATATTTATTTCTAGCATGATGCCAACACTCAAATTATTATCACTAGAATTATTAAAGCCTTCACATTAATTATAATAAAAATCAGTGACTATGGAATTACGGGCATATATTTTGATACATGTTAGAGTCATTTATAGTTATATCCATTCATATCTTTTCCTCTGGCCCCTTCTGAAAGGCTGGTGCTCCTCAGGCCACCGTATCAGCCTCCTGCAATACTCACTCTCTGTCCTCTTGAGGTAACTGCCCAAAACCCCATCTGGTGACTCCCAAGCCTATTTCGCAGCCCAACCTCTTCAAGAGCTTCTGAGTCATCCTCGCCGCCACCTTCTGAACATGCAGCCAAGTCACATCTATGTCCAAATCTGGACTCGCTGCGGTACTCGCTGCAGTGCTCCCTGTACACAGCTGTCTTATCTGAAACGCAGAATGTCAGTTTGTGACACAGCCACCCACCAGTCACCAAGACAGAAACCCAAGAGTCATTCTGACAACCTCTTCCAAACTGCAACTTCTGATCTGAGCAGCACAGTCGCTTTCCTGATACAAGCCTCACGGGTGGTCCCCGGATGCTCCCCAGCCTCTGGCAGGTCTCCCAGCCTCCATTCTAGAGCCTGGCACTCCCTCACCACCCAGGCCAGAGCCAACTAAAACGCAGCCACGGTCTGGCGTCCTTCCGTGCAAACTCCTTGGGTTTACACAGCAGCGCCTGAGTCCGTCTACTCTGGGTCCTGCCCCTTCGAACCAGTGACTCCTTCACATCTTCCTTCAGGAGTCACGTCCTAGAGCAGCCCCATCCAAAAGAAATATAACAGAGCAATGCGTAATTTCAATTTTATGTAGGCATATTTAAAACAATGATCAAGTGAAATTACATTATTTTATTTAACATAATATATCTATAATAGTCACCATGTAAGCAATAGAAAAAAAAAAAAAGCACCTAATGAGACAGTTTACATTCCTTTTTGAAGTAAGTCTTTGAAATAGGGTGTGTGCCTACTTTTCCCTTAAAGCAAATCTCAACCTGCACCAGCCATATTCTCAGGGCTCAGTGGCCACCACGTTGGCCAGAACAGTTCTAGCATTAAGAAGAGGCTTGGTATGTTTCGCTGCTGCAATGCTCTTTTTGCTCAAACCTACTCGAATACATTTTTTGAGAACCAGACAGTCCTTCCTCCCTCCCCAGCAATACCAAATACAGACCTATGTCCCATTGGCTGCACCTGCCACCACCACACTTCCCAAAGCACTGTGATTTCATGTGTCTCTGTGTCTGTCTCCAATGGCAGAACACTAGTTCCTTCAGAGCAAATCCTATGAGAGCTACTCATTCCTATATCCCAAGCACCTTGTAAGACATTTGTACAAAGTTGTAGACAATTAACTCTTTGCAGAATTCAAAAGATTCCAATGGTGCATGCGTCACTGAAATCAAATGGTAAGTTTAAATTCTGGGTTTCCTGAGTGAGTATTTTATAGCCTTGATGAATAAAAACAATGCAAATACATATTGCAAACATATGCAAACCTTTTAGGTTCTCTTTCAATGCAGAGTCTAAAACATCATACCTGTGGCTTGGCTTGAGTAAGAATAAGGAAATTAACATCTTGACGTTATAAGGGATGTTAGATAAGATCTAGTCATTTTATAAATACAGAGACTATAATAAGGGAAAGAGTACAGGGGACAAATAAATACCTCCCAAACTCCAATCTCTATAATCTCCGGAGAACAAAGAAGCAGCACCATAACCACGTGTCGAGGCCCCTACAGCTTTCCATCATAGCATTCTGTGTGGTTATGCCAACTATACATGTTAGTCGAATAAAATCAGCAATTAGGATCCATTTAAATTAGAGAAAATGCGCATAGTTGAAAGTCTAATTGTTATTATTGCTGTCAATTCAAGTGGGGCACTGTGGAGAATAAACTGCTCAGTAATGTACCTGTGCTACTCCTTATGTCCTGCTCTAGTTCCTGGGCCCATGTGACCCCTCGCAGCCTGTGCCCGGGAGTGTAAGTGGCAGCTCTACAGTGGGGTGTTTAAGAGCTGCTCGTCTGCCGGATGCTGAACCAGGGTTCAGATGGCACTGAGACAGCCTTGAAGGGGACCTTAGGTTGGGTTGGCCAATGGCGCAATCTCCCCACAAGGGTAAGAAGTGAACTCTGCTGGTGCCGAGTTTTCCTTACAGATGGGATGTCACTCTGTGAGGAGAGACGAAATTATCACGGAATTTCAAGTGGGCTTCGTTCATCATTCATGAGCAGTATCAAGGCATCACCTATTTCTGAAATGACAGAAAAAGAACTTTCTATTATTGTCAGGTGTGCCTCTTTAAATTTTACGAGTGGCAATTATTTCCCTATGTACACATACGTTACAGTCTAAATTTAATCAAAGCCACAGATGCCATTTTGGGGAGGATTGATGGTGTACAATTAGAATCTCCTGATTGCACATACAGGGATGTCAGTGGAAGATTGTCTCGGAACATTTGGAAAGAGTTAAGAGTTGGCGTCGGATTAGAGACTATACTCTCTGCCAGGCAGAACTGCTCACTGCAATATTATTTTACAAACGGAAAGCAAGATTACCTTGCGTTTCAGCCAGAGTAGTTTCAGCCAATTGTGGGGTGAATTCCCTGAGTGTCTGAATTTTAAATTCATACCGAAAAACTTTGAGACATTCAGAACAGATTTTCAGAGAAATTTAAACTTTTAAATGCTGCCAAGCCTTTCTAAATAATGGATTAAACTACATTAATTCCCAATTAGGCTGGTAGACTAGCCATGGAAGGCCACATCTAAAATGATCTCAGCTTTTGCATTTTTATTTTTCCTCTAAAGTACATTTGTTTCCATCAAAAAATGCGTATTTGGTTGGAAAGAATTTCATGATCATTTACACAACTTGTTTGAACTAGATGTCGAGCAGATTTCTTGTGCTTCACTTAAGGATTTGGCTAAATATTTGTGAATTTGCAATACACAGACTTTTTAAAAAACCAAAACACTTCTGGGACATTCCTAGATGCACTTTACCATATATTTTTCCCTATTGTTCATTTGAAGCGTTTTCTGATTTTACTGTATTGTGTTTTCCCGAAAGCATCTTCAGGCCTTCTGCACAATAAGAGGACACGGGTAACTACAGAGATAAAATAACACATTTGAATTATTCAATATTTTTTACAAATCCACAAAAAAACCTCACAAAGTCATTTCCTCTTGAGCTCTGAGAGTTGGGGATGGTTTGTAAAGCCTTCTCAATCAGGGAACCTGGAGGGACTGTGAGTGAGGCAGAAATGGTAACTTTGTTCCTTCTCTATGGTGCCAGGCTGCTGAAGGAGACAGGACAACACAAGCCTTGTGGTTGCTCTGAAACACATCATTTCTTAACGCCCAACCAATGCACTGCCTCCCTAGATAGAAAGAAAGGCTCCTGGAACACACGTTCAGAAGGCACAGCTAGGGTGGAGCAGGGTTGAGGCTACACCCAGGACAAAAGGACAGGGGAGCCGGAGATGGACCTCTGCGTCCCATACACACCGACGCCAAGCCCACTCCATACTCCCTGGCTAACTCCCACTGGCTCTTCCAGCACAGGTGCATCACTGTATCTTCTCCAGGGAGGTGTCTGTGACCAGCTGCATCAGGCTGAATCGCCCTGCCAATACTGCCACAAAATTCTGAACTGTCTTTTTGTAAAGTCGGGTATCCACTCAAAAAACATTTACTGAACCCCCAACTCTAGGCCAGGTCGTACTCTCGGGAATGTGAACACAACAGGAACACAATTCTGCCCCTTTCCCTGGAGTTTCTATCTCACTGAAGTCTTCCCCACTCCACCTGGTCGACACCCCAGAACCTGTTCTGACTCTGCTACTCCCTCCTCTGTACCGTGAACGATGGATGCACTTGTAACTGGGTAGTAATTCAGGACCTAGTGAACTGGTCATCCAGCAAAATCAATTAATCACAAAAATGAAAACTCTCTGACATTAATTAACATACAGTAGAATTACAGATGAACTTAGCTGTGAGAGCCAGATAATGGACCAGAATGGTTTTTTCCACTGAGGCACAGAGATCTGTGGTTGGTCTTAAAAGCCAATTGACCCCTCCCTACTCCTGGTGGCCACAATATTTGCCATGGCCAAGGCCTTTGGGATTCCCCAAATAGCTCCCCTTCCGTTGTTACTCCCTCCATGTGTCTATATAACTTCTGTAAGCTCAACAGCTGGGGAGATGGATTTGAGACACAGCAGGCCTCTCACTTCCTCAGTTAGCAACTCTTGTAATGAACCTTTCCCTGTTTCAAACACCCAGTCCCCATCCTCTCCAGTCCAACTTACACATCTACAGCCGGAGGCCTGGAAGGAAAATTGGATCGCCATGCTGCTGCATCAAATCTGTCTAGGGTCCCCCCAACCCTGTCCCCTTGGTACCCACACTTGCCCACACATACCCTCTTCTGCCAGACTGCAAAGTCTGCATTTTCCTCCTCTCTTATGCCCACCAGAGACACTGACCATGGCTCCTGGCAACTGCCATGTGCCTAATTAATACATATATAGACACTTACTAGGCCTTCTGCATGAACAGTCCTTTATCTTCGTTATCAATGTCTTCACCACTTTACCCTGTGAATGTCTAGCACCACATCTGTAACCTCAGAAATGCTAACTAGTATTTGCGGAACTTGACACAAATTGGGTTACAAGCAAGGAGAGAGCAATGGCCTTTCCCTTCGTGAAGAAGTCACAAAGCCTTTGCTAGTTTCCTTGAGGAACATGAACTGCGTAGGTTTTGAGAGGTAAGATCAGAACAACCTATTAGAGTGACCCTAGGGAGGAGACATGCCCTCTTGTTTCATTTTGCCTTAATTCAGATGATATTGATTGAGGCACTGCGTAGTAGCACCACGTAATGGAAAGAGAATTGCCCTGGGAGTGGAAGGACCTGAAGGAAATTCCACTACTGGCGCTGCCTCTAATTAGCTGTGACCCCCCAGCTGCATCAGAAGTCAGCCTGCCCCACGGACCTCATATTTATGGAGGCGATTGAAATCCCCCCCCCCCCTTTTATTTTTTTTGCCTTCATTGGGCTTCTGACTTTTGAAACTAAGAGTGCTGATGAATATTCCATTCTTACGGTCTCGTGTGGTTACATTACTGTGTGGGTAGGCCAAAAAAATGCCCTAGATTAAGCATATTAGGATTATAGCAAAGCGCGTGGCTAGACTTTTTAAATATCCTCACTGAAAAGAAAGAGGGGCTCAGTTATTCACTTAGAGGAACCTGAAACTTGGGAAGCTAAGAGACACAAAACGTTCTGATTCAGCATCATGCACTGGTGGAGAGGGGTCTCATCATTACACTGGTCACTGAACCCTCTCCTATTCCAGTTAGGACTCTCAGCAGGCATGTGGAGGACTGAAATACATCCTTATGGGACCTCTAGATCTCGCAAAGCTGGAAGAAACAGTTAATAGATGCATGAGTCAAGATTCAGTGACTCAAATGGCCCAGGAGGCTAGGTTTAATAAGAAAGACAGAGAAAAGCTCATTTAGGGCCATAGGCCTCTGCAGTGACCCTTATCCTCAGTTTTTCCCCAAATACATACAGAGACATTACCTAGCCTAGATGAGACTCTTCTTATTTTCTTTTTGGTTTTTTTTATGGCATGTAATGAAACTTCTTCTCCATTTGTGCATTTGCATTCTACTTTGTAACTAGGGTATTAGTTCTTAATTGTAACTGTAGAGTTATTTGAAAAAGCTGCCCATTTGTGATTAATTAGTTTTTTTATTATTTCTTGTTGAAGAGTCTTGAGGCCTTGCAGGCACATGTACCTGAAAAATTAAAATTTATTAATGTCAACATGACAAAATCAAAATGATTTCATGTAGCTTTGTTGTTTATTTGGAAAAGTTATTTTACACTAATTTATAGGCCATTTCTTATCAACACAACTGTGTGTATTCTTCAAATTACATCTGCAAGAAAAACTCAAGATTTCTCATGCAGACAATGAACCCCTGCGGCTGTTCGGGAGGGTGCATGTGGGATGTGTCACTATCTTGTTCTTGTTCATGCCTTCATGATGGGGTCTCTGTCCTCTCTGAGCTCAGGGACAGTCTGGCTCCATCCTCCTGCCTTCACAAGTCCTGATGAGGAATGGGAGGAACAGGACTCAGATCAATTCCGGCCCTGAGTGTGCGAACAAGAAAAGCCCTGCACAAACGGGTTCCAGGACACTTGCCCAGTCCTTAATAAACAGTAGCTCAGTTTTCTCTGGGTCATTTCTGTGATCTCAGCAACCCTGGAAGGAGTCCCCAAAAGACAGAAGGGTGGTGGTAGCCTAGCCAGCAAGTCCTAGAGCCCATTCTAGCAGTGTGGATAGCGAGGCGACACTCAGCTTTGACTCAGGCACTCAGCTAACACTGTGGGCACTGGGTCCCAGAGGCTGAAGACATGGGCTCTGTGTGCTCCCACATTCCAGTCCCGCCTCTTGTTCAGTGAGTGCCATGTGCCTACAAAGCACGAGGACAGGACACACTGTCCTGGGGGTCTTTGAGGGCTCCACCACTAGGAAGAAAGCCAGGCTATGCTGGGGCAAAGGAAAGACACAGAAAGTGCTCTTTGAAGTGTGAGCGAGCTCCAGGCTCTGCAAGGGTCTCAGGAGGAAAGTTGAATAGAGGGAGGGAAAAGTGATCAAGTGAGACCCACCCACCCAGAGCTCACACAGCACCTGCCACTCTGACCCCAGATGGTCAGCTGCTTTCTTTCAGAACCACAGACCCACTGAGTTAGAAAGAAACATGAAATATGACAAAATCTTGGTCAAAAAACAAAAAGGGAAAAACCAAGCCAACCTATCGTGGGGCTCCTCGTAAATCCAGTGTGGCTATGCTCTTCCTTGTCCTCTCTCCAGGGGACAGTCTCTGTAATCTTCTTCCCAACACTTGGGGTGGGGGTTGGGTCTCCCCAAATGTAAAGTTCAAATGATAGCTGACACCATCAGGCAGAGCTCTACGTGAAATGAGAAAACAAAACAGGGAGCCATAATGTATTTTCAATCAAGGGAAAATAAATCAGAAACTGTGTGTATATATAAACAGAGAGGAATAATATGCATGTGCTATGTGTCTGTATATATAGATGCTGTATTGTGGATACCGCACTCCCTGTCACCTGTTTTTTAAAAACAGTACACCACAGCAGGTAGCCACATACAGAAACCACCCACTCCTGGGAACAGTCCCGATGCTCTGCCTACCCTCCGTCTGTCTCTCTCGTCCTAGCACCAGCATGGAGTTGACTTACTACCCTCCTGACAGCCTCTCCGCACCCATCATCTACCCCCTGGGGACGTCAGCCACTTCAAAGTGACAAGGACCTTGACTGTCCTGAGAGCCCACTTCCCTGCACTGATTAGCAGCATCTGAGTTGTAAGAACCAGAGTCAGATTTGCGTCACCACAGCCAGCTTGTGCCCTGGTCCGGATGCTGACATTTCTCTGTGTCATTTTCATCGGCTACCTAATGTACCCGAGAACCATGTGTAGACAGGGCCAGGCTGAAGCAGTGCCATGCTGGGGTCCCATCTGAGGACAGCTGAGATGGCAGAACCAAGCACTGCTGCTGTTTTGTGTCTCAGGAAGAAAGGATTCACAACTGTGTTGGGGATGGGACAAAACTAGGTGACAAGGTGACAGTTCTAGTACTAAAACCCATTTCCATCCACTAAGATGAGAACGGTTTTTCATCCCTTCTATCAGGGGCTGGAAAACTGGTCCTGAGCCAAACCAAGCCGCGCCAGGTGCCTGTTTGCAGGACTGTCACACCCCATGACAGAGCTGGGCAGTGACAAAGGCCAGCGGAGACCAGCCCACAGAGCAGGTGCTCCACAGCAAAGTACAGAGTCCTGCCATCTATAAATCACTGAGCACTACCATTTCTCCTCCAAAAGGCCCACTGCTTTAACAGCACCCTCAGCTCCAACGACAGCACTCGTTGCCAGTGCATTCATGCCAAGACCCACCCCGCATATCGCTGTGTGGCTTATCCTCCCATCAGGCACTGAGTCCTCTCAGACGTGTGTCCAAGGGTAGACACACTCTTCATTGCCACCAAGGCCAGCCTCCTTATGCTGTCTTATGGGGCCCTCAGGCAGACATGCCTCCCTCTATCCTTTGCCCCACTTGCTGGCATCCTCATCCTCTGCCCTTCTTCCATCCAGCACTGCCCCCATTTCCTCGTGGGGATGTCACCATATCCAGAGTCTCTGTGGTCATTCACACACTCCCCTCCGGTCCAGTCTGTGCCACCAACACCGCCTCCCTCCCCAGTCAATTTCTGTTGAATTATCTGCTCACATTATAGATCCCAAAGGTGATCAAAAAATAATTAGGACAAAGACTCTGAGAGAAATTCTGTTGAGAAAATTACATTTGGGGATGAGCCTTCTTAGATGTGGGTTTCCAAACAATTTGAGATCCCGGCAGGTAGCCCACCAACACTCACAGCAGAAGTTCTCCTATGGGCCTGGCTAGTTTATCTCACATACTTAACTGTTTTCAAGAGCTATCACATGTTTTCCTTTCATCATCCCCACTGGAAGATGGGCTATTTTGAGTGCTGGGTATTATGCAGAAGAACTTAAAAAAAATCACTGATTGTGAGGCAAAGACTCTGGTGCCCACTGACTTTCCATAGCTGCTCAGTGATGTGGAATTGGATATTCCGAGTTCAGGAAGAAAAAGGAAACCCCTCCAGCAAGGTATCTGCACTGGCCTCAGACACCACTTGGATGACCAGGTCTTTAACAGGCTGGATAACACGCCTATTCTTTCCACAAAACAGCAAAACCTTAGGAAGAGAGACTGGGCATCCTCTGTCCTGCTTCCCGCCTCTCTGTTTCTCGTTCCGCTCCTGGCTCTCTCTCTCTGCTCGGTGAGGGCCCGATGTCACCATGCAGGCCCGAACTACTATCCCAGAGGTGACTGACCATCAGGCAACACCTCTGGAGAAGGATCTGCAAACTCCAATCTCCGCCCCCCAGAAGGCATCGTCATTGCTCTCCTAAAGGCAGGTGAGCCCCAGGCCTCCACCAGCGTTCCGCGGACTCACTCCTGTCCGGGAACTTTCACATCCAACTGCCTCTTAAAATGTAAATGAAAGCCCTAAAAATTAATGTTGAAAGAAGAGATGAAAGTGCGTATGTTCCAAATTCATTTGTAGCCATTACAAGTCACAAGGGGCTAGAGGCCAACCTTTAAAAACAAAAAAAAATGTGGGGACTTTGATTGCTGGGGGAGTTGAGGGTGCGGGGTCTGGGCGGGGAAGGAGGAGGAAAGGTGGTGGTGAAGGACCCTGAACTTTGGTGTTGGGTGTGGTGCGAAATAGAGGCTGAGATGCAATTTCAACATCCTAAAATGATTACAGCATTGAGAACAAAAGAAATAATAAATACTACGATCAAAAAAATGAGCTGCTTTTTTATGAGCTGGTACAAAACTCCAAGGCCGAAAGGGTGTGAACAGGAACAATGAAGTGGTGTTGTGCCCGGTGGTGCTGAAGTCACTGCTGGTCAGCAAGAGCACGGGGCAACGGGAGGCTAGCTGGGCGCAGCTACGGCCAGTCACCACGCCTGCATCCATATTGCTAATGTGCTAGGGGCCAGCACATTCTTGCTGCCAAATTGTAAAACCTGTCTTTGAAAGGCTGTAAGCATCATATTCACAGGGAAGGCAGGTGGCAGAACAAGGTTAGAGGCTAGGTGTCTGTGTGAATCTGTCTTCACAAAGATCTGAAACTCCAAAGAGTAGTGCGCATGCACTTGAACATAAAAAAGGGAAAAAGTAAGCCTGGCTTGAAAAAGTAAGCCTGGCTTGAAAAACCAAAGCCACCTATGACAGAAACACATGTAGGAAAGGAGGCAGTCTTTAAATATATAGTTAGACTTTTAGACCCTCTCTGTGGAACATGCTGGATGGCCAAGAGAAACACTAAAGATTTATTGTTATCGTCAGATTCCCAGGCTATCTTATTGTGCATGCACCTCAGAGAGATATAGCTTTTTTCATAAATGCCTAAACGACTGTCCACTGTGGTACGTGGCTTTTCTCACCTAGAGTCATGTCTATTAGCTAAATCTGCTCTGTCCCCCAATCCCCAACCAGATCCTTCCTAGGTCCAAGGTATCTAACCTGCCCATTGTAAACAGTCTTCAGTAGACTGGTGCACATGGAGTGTGCCACAGAGAATCTCATGGCTGCTAAGAGGACTGGCAGGCTGGGGATGGCTGGACAGTCGGTCACAAGCCTACCCCAGGCCTATGCCCTCCAGCTGAGCACCTGAGTGTCATGTACAGACGACTACTGCTGGACAATTTCAGGAATCTTGAACATTTAGGGTACCCTCTTTCCTGCTGGCCATGTTTGTCCACACAGAGAGAAATTTCCAGTAAAGCAAATCTCTAGCTTCTCGCTTTGCTCTGTCCTGAGACCCTATTGAAGGGTAAGCTACTCGTTTGGTCCATAGCTCTGGATGCAGGACCTAATCTATTAAAAGACCTCAAGCAGTAGGAATTTATTCTTTCCTATGCTTCTGCCTCAGCCAGATGAGAAACTATATCTGTTATACAGACTCCTCCATGCCCTCAGGTGGGCTGCAGAGGAGGGGCAGCAGAGGTGGGAAGGAAGTGACAGAAGGTCCCTTGGATGGAGATGTAAAACCGGGTTGTCCAGTCAGCTCCGGAGAAATCAAGTTGACATTCTGCTCCCTCCATCTGCTCCGATGTCTTATTCTTAATTTGCTTTAAATTCAAGAGGGGAAGAAAGGACTCTTCTGTTGCAAATGACAGCAATTAAACTTGAATTTATAATAGCAAAAGGTTAATGTATTATAAAAATGTTCAGGAGGCTCGGGGAACCTAAGAGGAGAGTCAGGAAAAAGTGCAGCTGGGAAATGAAATACCACTCCGCCTTCTCACTGGGCCTCTGGCAGCAGGAGTCAAAGGATGAGGAACACAACCGGCAAATGGCCCAACTGCACACTTCACACCTTCAAGCAATGAGGAGAGACTGGACTGTTTGCTGTCTCACCCATAATTCCTGGGGAAAACTTATGCTCACATGGCCTGACCGACGCGGGCACTCGTCCACGACAGGGAGGCGCCACCATCAGGAAGGAGTGCGATGAAGCCATGGTGGCGGCAGGAAGGTATCGAGCACCACGCTGCGGGCAAAGGAACCCCCAAAACAATGGGTTTCTGGGATAGCAGAACCTTTATAACCCGATGTGAACATTTTAAATTCTGCCACATTGCAATCCTCAGGATTCATGAAAGCTATTGATGAATAAAATATTCATATAATTAATAACAAACTAGGTGAATTTTGCAAGTGAAATGGATGTGACAAATAACTAAAGTATATTATTTTTTCAATATTTACTTATTGACCAACTATTTTCCTTAGATTGCTCACTACAGAATCACTTTACCTAGAAACTATTTTCAAAACTGAAATTCTTTCTGAAAAAAGACCATGGAGTAGTGCTTAGGTCAATCGCCTCTGAAGGAGCACAAGTCACATACTCCTTGGGATTCAAGTCTCAGGTCCAGTGGTAAACAACCAGTGTGAACAAGTAAATAAAAACAAAGTAAAAAGGCTAATAAAAAAATGTCCATTGTATAGTCAAGCAAAATAGAAAAAACTGTATTAGTTTTATGAAAATTTAAAAATAACATAAACAATAGCTGATCTTGGCACAAACTTATCCAAGTTTTGTAGCTTTATCTTTTTAATTAAATCCCTAGTATTTTTCTAAAAATATAAGCCAGAAGGAGAAAGACAGACATTGGGATAATTTCACTCATACATGGTAAGCAGAGAAACCAAGCAAACAAATGAACTAAGTCAAACAAAAACAGAGTTTTAGATTACAAATCAGATTAGCGGCACAAAAAAAGGGAAAGGGGAGGGGCAGTGGAACATTTGGTAGCAGGGTTCAATTATAAGGTGAAGGAAGAATTGGAATGGTGGTGAGAACACAATATACTATGTAAAGATGTTGATTTATAATAACACACACCTGAAATCTATATAATATTATGATGGGAATAACAGCAATAATGATAATAATAATCAAAATTAGTATACCATTCAATAAAATTAATTTCAAAATAAAGGCATACGCTTTCAATATGACTTTGGCATTTTAAACTTTTGTCATGTAGTTACCTGGAAGTTACAGTCTGTGTTGCTGACACTTCAGTGGACTCCCCTGTGAAGATGACCCTATTTGACTTTGGAAAACACCCTCTGAGGGTTTTTGACATGGCCAGAGAAAGTCCTACCAAATGGAGAATATTCTCAAATCAAGTTTTTATTGGCGTGTATACATATTTCAGTCACAATCTTTTCAAAGGACTGGTCTGTTTCTATTCAGAGCATATAGGCCTTTAACAATCACCTTGAAAAAAAGAGAAACTAACTCTTCACACCGATTGTCTCTATAATTCTTTTGAGTGCTTTGTCAAATTTGAACGATACAATACTGCAAGCCTCCTCAATGGCATTCCTCTTCTACAGCATCAGAATTTATCCAATTAAATTGCAGAAATCTGGGGCAACATCAAACTATTCTTTCCAAAGTAGAGGTGTTCTAAATCAGAATTTTAAAATTCTGACATTAGATTTTGCGTGTCAATGGGTCCTCTTCATGTACTTTTTTCAGTCCCTGATTTGCGGGTATTGTACAGAAACTTCTAGTCTTCAGGACTTTCTTTTAATAACTGTAATTCTCTAAAAACTTAAAATGCTAACATTGTGGTATTCCATTCGTTGAATACTTTAAAATTTCCATCTGATTATGGAAAATAATGCAGCCAAAATGTCAGGACTCATACATTGTAGGATAGTTAAGGGAAATACAAATTAGTTTTTCATAGGCTGACTCATTGCAATAATTTCATTAATGACGGGCAGCAAAGCAAGTGTGTCTTTATAAACAGGTATCTTTGCTTTTAAAATTCAGTTTATAAACGTGCGTGTACCACAATTAATTGGAAGTATATTCTTTCTTCACTTTTCTAAATTGTAGTGTTCTCCACAAAAATTTTAAAGTATTGTTTGCAAAACTAAATAATTCACTCATAAATGTCAGACTTTTAGGCTGGCTTTATAATCACAGGTACAATAATACCAATATTTCCTCCAAGAGAATGAACTTCAGAAAGCTTTTCTTTGATTCCATCAACTGGATGAAAGAAAAAGAACATGACAAATTATTGGAGTAAATTTAACTAATCTTCTACTTGAAGCAGCTGAGGAGATGCCACTGACTTAAAATTGGAACGATCACTTAACTGCGAAGTTCTTTTTGCTCATGGAGACAAGCTATGAAAAGCAACAATTATATGTTTTTACACGTGTATAAGAAAACTTGAACTCCAAAGAGAACAAAATTAACTTGCAACCTCCATTCCTGGATCTCAATGAGAAGAAAGACACTCTTCGAGAACGAGTACATGAAAACACTGCATGTGAGAACTTCCCATCTGGGGAAGTGTAATGTAGGTGCGATGATGGGACTTCCGCTAAGAGCTTCACACGCGTCACCCCTCTCACTGGCCGCCCTCTAGAGACAGGTATTCTTCCCTCAGCAGACTGTTTCTATTTGGTTTCTCAGTACAAAGCTGAGGAGTGCAAACCATTACCCAAGTCTCTGAGGTTTGTCCCAAGAGGCAGACCTGAGATGCTGCGGCAACATCGCACTTACATCACGTCTGTCTCTTCTCTGCTCAACAAGTCTGCCTTCTGATAAGGGCTGCCCCATTTTCTTTGGGTGAACTAACCTTGCTAACCATGAGGATCATCTATGTGACGCACCTTTCATAAGCATGAGACTAGACCAATCAGCTTTTTCTCAGGGATCTGGATCTTGAATTACATGTCACAAGGACACGTATTCCACGTCATTCCAAGGGCATCACATTGGAGTGGCTGTCCTAGGTAACGGGCCAGCTTGGTCCCTCTCCTAGAGGCCTCACTGTCTGGGGCTCCCCTGTTCTGCGGACTCAGCTTCCTTTTACTACATTCTCTCACTCACCTCCCTTAACTTTAAATTAGCCAGAGACAGCTTCTGTGACTTAGAATCAAAGCACCCTGACTGTCTCAGAAGTGCAGCTCAGGGGTGTATGACTCTAGTCTGTGGTCTTAGCTGTGATGGGTTGGTGGCTTCCTTCACCACCTGGCACGGCTCCAATGGGAACATGCTGGAAGGGCCTGGCACGGCTGCTCCCGGGGAAGCCTCCACCTGCAGCCCCTGGCACTGTGCCATCCTGGCTGGCTCGGCTGGCCTTGATTTCCCCTGGGTTGTCTGAGAGAGACCATTTTCAACGTGCTAGCTTCCTCCTCATGTCTTCCTGAGTCTGCATTCTGCTTTTAGTTGTTTTGAGAAAGGCAGCATTTCTATGAATACTTTCCCAGTCACTCCACTCAGCCTGTTTCTCAACATACTGAAGAAAATGTAATACCCAAGTGGCCAGAATGTCTCTCTGCTACACACACTTTTCCAACCTGGAGACAATAAAGTTTCCTGAAGGAGAGCGGAGAGGGAGAGGGCGGCACAATATTCTGAATAACAGAATTGGATGAGATGCCCAATAGGCTTTTTAAACAGTGGCAAGTGGCAAAACTGCTGATGTGAAGAATCCTGTAAAAATTACATCTTCATAAACAACACATTTGCAAGGACGCTACCCCTAGAATTGCTACTTCAGCTTGGTACAACTGGCATTTGCTTCTGCCAAAATTGTGATGCCCCTTCTACTCCTTTCTGCAGAGGAGAGGAGGCACCAGTGTGAGGGCTGGAAACCAACACAAGTGAACAGGAAATGTAGGTCACTGCTGTCCCCAAAGTCGAGGCTGTTAGTGACTACTCTTTGAATCAGATTTGCTCTTTTAAAAGCAAAAGAGCAGAATTATGATCTCATCAAAGATATGCTGGCAAACAGAACTGGATACCTGGCTCTGTCCCCGTGTTCTAATTCTGCATGTAATGACATCATGAGCCAAAGGCAATGAAGGAAACCAAGCAAACTACATAGGACATAGGGCAGCAACCAGTAGCTGGCATTCTCTTTGACTCTTTGTCTTACAGATGAGCACACCAAGCCCAGAGAAGACGGAGGGCCTTGCTCCAAGTCACAGACCCAACAGTGGTAGATCTGAGATTTGAATCAAGTGAGCTCCATGCCTGACTACTCTTCCCTTTTCCCACGGCATCCTACTTCACGAGTCAAGAGCAGAGGGCTCCCAAGTGTAGTCTGCACCTCATGAAGCAAAGGGAACCAACAGCACCTCCCTAAGACTTGCTTTACCTCTTTCTACTCCCAAGATACTTCACCCTGAAAAACAGGGGGCTTGCTCCAACCTCTCAGGTTCCTTGGGTTCCACTCTGGTCACAACCCGGTTAGGGAACCGCCAGTGAAAAAAGTTGGGTGTGTATCGAGGTGTCCTTAACTGCCATTGTCAAATGTCCAGCATCCTGGATCACTGATGTTCCAGGTTCCCCCAAGTTAATTGAGAAACACATCTAGTTAACTCAGTCATCTCAAATGTATCCTCCTCCTGTGAGAAGACAGCGAGTCCACCTGGAAGTGACCAGACACTGGCAGTGGGGAGATGCAGTCAACTCTGTTCTTTGTGAAACTGAAATTTTAAAAATGCCTGGACCATACAACAAAACTCAAGCCAGACAATGCCTCCTGAGTGCCTGGGGTGCGTGTCACTGTGTTGATGGACTCAGAGATGAGCACATGCCCCCCTCAAGAACTTTGGGCTCCAGAGAAGAAACACAAAAGCCGCCAGATTGCCACACCTTTCGTTTACTGAGAACTGAAATGAGCTTCCCTAGACTTCTTGTTGTCAGTTAACCTGGAAGATCTGATTTCACCTTGGCATTTCTTTTCCCTGTTGTCGCTCTTGAGCAATGACTCTGAAAACATGAAGTAGCTAAAAAGAAAGAAAGAAAAAGTCTAGTGACAAGGACAAAAGGCAAAAACTAATGAGCCTGAAAATTCAACCAAACCATCTTATCTTCTATAATAATCTAGAACTGACTTTTATTATCAGGAGTTGTGTTTCCAATTTAGAACACTGAAGTATGAAGAGATTTTTAAAAATCATTCCTTATCCTTTAAGATTTGTCCCAGATTCCATTCAATGAATCTGTAAGTAGCGTCACATTGCCTAACTCAACAAATATTTAAGTCCTACCTGCCCCCATCCCCAGAGACTTCCTTACCCCCTGGAGTTGCCAACACAAGCCATTGAAACAGATGTGTTTGGAAGATATTTTTATTCCTCTCAAAACTGGCTCTAGAGCTGTTTAATTAGCTTACATGATCTCTAAATTATAGCAGTTTGGGGAAAAGGGAATGAAAACTATTTGTTTATTCACAATGAACGATAACGTAAAATACTTAATTGGCTTCAAATTCTCCAGCTCCTATTATAGTGAAAGGTTAATGAATCACTTATTTGGGATAGAAGAGAATAAATTAAAGAATCATGATTTTTAAAGTGATATTTTGTAAAATTCTACTTAAAATGAAACTAGGAATAGTAAAATCACCCACTCCCTATAGTTCCCAACCAGAACAACATGGAGGGAACCTTTTCACATATATTTATGAAACTGTACTTGGTCTGAATGGCAATAGGCTGATACTCACTTTCCATGTTAATATCTACTTACCATGAGAATCACTACACAGATTGAACACTGAAAGTGTGAAATGTTTGGTGAAACATCTTGATTTTCCTATTAAGAAGGAAACACAATGTAACTTTTACTCATTTTTCTGATATTTAATCCGTGGCAGTTAATCATTTCAGATACTGCTTAGTTTGTCCTTGTCTTGAATTAAAAATTTCATTCTCAGCGGGCCTGGCAGAGACCCACTGTACAGAAGTGGTTGAGTCTCAGCTGCTCACCCTGATCCCAACCGTGTGATCCCCTCCCTCTGCGGGCACTAGCTTCTCTGGGGCTCTAGGAAAAGGATCATCAATTCAAACCCTTTCTTTTCTCACAGGGATTTGGCCATTTCAAGCAATATTAGCATTTTTACTTTATAATCATCATTATATTTACTGTTACACGTTATGTCATTACTATTCTTCTTAGCTGGGATATAGAGTTTTCAACATCTTTATACATAAGATGTCATCAAATTCTCAGTACCAACCTCTGAGGCAGTTATTCTTAGCCTCATATTGTCATTTGACATGGTTCCCCATCATGGAATTAGAGATCATTCACCCCATTAAAGGATGAACTGTGTACACACAACCTCGGATTCAAATGTTGAGGTCCAGTTCCCCTACACCGCAGAAGATGGCTGCACGTGGAGGGAGGGTCCTGAAAGAGTCAGGAAACATAAGGTCATGAAGCGGGGGCCCTAAGTCAATGTTAGAAGAGGCAATCAGGACACACACGCACACAAAGGAATGACCATGCAAGGACAGAGGGAGAGGACAACCAAGGAGAAAGGCCTCAGGAGAAACCAAACCTGCTGACACCCTGATCTGGGACAGTCTCCTGACTGGGAGACAACCACAGCCTGTTGGTCAAGCCTCCAGTCTGTGGGGTCAGGCTACAACAGCCCCGGCAGACTCACGCGCCTCCTCACCCGTACACTACACGTGCCTCCAGCTTGTAGGAGGAGCAAAGGCACTAACTCCCCAACTCTTCCTTACTTTGCTGACAAAATATTCCAAATGCTGAACATCTCTTAAGGCCGCACTTTTAATAATCTCTTAGAACACCAACCCAAAAGTCATGATCTAAAAACATCTTAGTGACAAATGACCCACTTGGGGAATATGCTCTCTACAGAGAAATGCTCAACACAGTGGAAAACTGAATAACTAAAGAGTGACATTAGCAACTTGCCCTCAAAAAATAAAGAAAGAAAAGAAATATATAATTTTATGTAGTTTGGCCAAAGTAATTGGAAAGAAAGTCAAAAGAATCAGCTGGTAGGATAGGAAACTGAAAAAAAACAGGTCATAGTAACTTGAGGATGGGGTCACTGGTGAATTTAACAAAATTCTCTTTCCCCCACTGGCAGGCAGGAGGGAAAGGGACTGCACATTAGGCCAGAAAATATTTTTGTAGTGATTTAAGCACAAAACCTTTATTATTGCAGAAAAGACAGGATCTTGAGAGAAGCCAGAAATCTTTATGTGGTAGATCATTGCTCTAAATTAAACAAATAAGTACAAGACATTCTGTTAATGAAAGAGAGAACATTAGGTAGTTTCATAGGAAGCCCAAAGAATCAACCCTCACCTTACACATATTTTCACATGATTCCAGTTGAATTAACAAGAAAAATGTTTCTCTAAGTTTCCTCCTTTGCTATATTTTTGAGGCTATTTTGCTGCTCTATTTTACAGTAGACAGGAAATGAAAGAAGCAAAATTATGGATAAAACATAAAGAAGAGACTTTAGAGGACATCTCTTGCAACTGTATCTCAAAGTCTACTAGCGATTCTCCTGATTTAAAAAGGCCACTAGAGAATGAGTAGGAGACTGCTGCTTACAGATCTATTTATATCATTTACCCATGCCAGCCCGGCTCCTGTGTGGTCAGTACCCAATCAACTCCATGTCCAGCCCATCTCAATA
Organism: Solenodon paradoxus; assembly: GCA_004363575.1. Taxonomy (NCBI): domain Eukaryota; kingdom Metazoa; phylum Chordata; class Mammalia; order Eulipotyphla; family Solenodontidae; genus Solenodon; species Solenodon paradoxus. Next base: position 141,910 of record RJWH01000885.1, read on the forward strand.
CAAAGATACACAAGTACCTAACTTCTAAACTTACTGATTAAAGCTAAGAGAATAAAACCTGAAGGATGATAAGGTCCTTCTTTCCTTGCTTCCCTCTCTCTCTGCCCCTCTCTCCCTCTCTCTCCCTCTCTCTCCCTTCCTCCTGCCCTCCCTTCTTTCTTTCCCTCCCTCAAGTACCTACTGAGTGTTTTCAACATGCCAGGTACAAATCTGCTAAGGCACAGTGGTAAAGCAGACACATTCCTTGCTCTAGAAGAGGGCAAAGTCTATTTGGTGTGCAAGAGAAGAGGGTGCAAACTGCAGGAAAAGTGTTGTCAGAGTGATGAGCTGCTGAGCTACCGCAGAAGCTGCAATATTTTAACAGGCTCGCTGATCTAGCCTTGCAGTCATCCTAAGGCTGGTTGCACTCCCAGCAACCAGTCAATTAGGGGTGCTATACGAGTTGCACTCAATTTACGATCCTGCTTAGAGCACAAAAATTTAAATAAAATTCTCTCTTGGGTTCCAAAGAGTTTAATGTGGGTTTCTGTTCTTGAGCCCTTCTGGGGTCGGGGGTGGGGAGAATTAGTTTGTATCAAGCCAATCACCGAGCCCCATGAATTGCCACCTCAGTATCACTGGTTTAATTTTGGATAGAACTTAAAGAGATGAACTCCTGACCCAAATAAAGGAGTGAATTTGGAAACGATAACCCAAAGGCTTAAGGGTTTGTGTTCCATTAGGAACCCTTTACCCCAGACAGCATGCTTCTATTTTCTCGTCTACTTCCAGATTCCTTTTTCTGCACCTTTGCATGTTTCCATTAGACTAGACCCCAGAAGCAGCGGCAGAACAGAGTCAGTGTTCACATTTCCAATTCACTTTTAATTATAGAAAACAGTTGGCAAAATATCAAAACCCCATGTACAATTTCTTCTGCTTCCACGGGGAGCACGGAGGTTCACCAAGGGAAGAGAATAACTGAGAAAAACAATAAAGTTAGAGAATTATGACAATGCAGAAAAGGAGAGAAAGACTGAAACAAGGGCAGACAAGGCTGACAGATTTACATCTTCCAGCTGGCACACCACTTTGGCTCAAAAGCTACTTCAAGGTGGCCACAACTATCACGAGGTTTGCCCGGAGTCACATTTTGACCTCTATAGTGTCCGTTGTGAAAAAAGGATTGCGTTAGCTGAGAGGGTAGAAAAGGAAGGTGATGAGAGAGATGGGGAGGGAGGGCAAACGCCAAGCTCTGCACTCTGCTGTCGCCATCACTTGGGACATGGGTGCCCAGAGAACGACTGCCCCAGAGGACAGTCCAAAGTGCATATTTGCTTAAAAGCATTAAAAAGATTCGTCTGTGCTTTAGGAAGCAGGTATTAGGGTGAGTTTCCATTGCTCTTTCCACAGGCTTTCTTTGGACACTGTGAAGATCAGGACACCCCTGCACACTCTCTCTCCAGGGGAAAGGGTCAGGAGAGGGGGCAGTACAGACTCTCAGAAGAGACAGTGAATCATGACCACCCTTTGGCTTGAGTTCCACTAACTGTGCTCGTGCTAGAGCTTCCAGAACTTGTCACAGCCAAGGATGACACTGATCACTGGGTCTTCAAATTAAAATACTATTTCATGGTAAGTGTAATTAATGCCAAAAACTAAATAATGGCAAAATATTTGTATGATACCTTATATTTTGTAAAGCAATGTATTTACCAAGATATCTTTAGAGCTTTAAATCAGAAAAGTTGCAAAGGATTCTTTGGTATCATGTGAGAGTCTTTCTGTGCATGATTTCCCTTAATCCCCCACCAACCCTGTGGAGACGCAAGGTCACAGCCCAATTTGATAATTGGGAAAACTACAGACGTTGGTGGCCTAGCTGAGGTTCTGAGGGAGCTGGCAATACAGCTGGAAGTTCCAGCCTCAAGTGCCAGCTGGCTGATCTACCAGAGACACGGATTCCCCAGGGAGAAGTGTGGTCTAGACTTCAGGCCCCTCAAAGGTCGAATGAACGCAGTCTTGATCTGGCCGCACAATAAAATGGATCTATTCTAGAAACATTTTGCCAGACCCTTCTTTCATTTAAAACTCTAGTTCTTAAAGGCTCTGTACTAACCACCTGCTAAGAGATGCCATGATGACTACTCGTGTTAACGTCTTCCTGGAACGAGGAGGAGTAAGTGAGAATTACAAGTAATAATGGGAAGGTTAAGTAACCAAAGAGCAATACAGAAAAACACAGTTGCGTGTACTTAATGACAGGGATGTGCTCTGAGAAACACATCATTGTGTGAATATCAGAGTGTCATTACACAAACATAGACAGCATCACCTGCTACACACCAAGGTTATAGCCACCAGGCAGTACCATTGTATCTGCGGTCCAACCTGGACTGAAATGTCTGTGAGCAACGCATGGCTGTGCGTGGTGCATTTCTAAATGAAAAGTATGCAGAATACAGGCCCATAGGAGAAAAAGGTCACAAAGGAAGTGGATAGGTGTTTTGTAAACCATGGAGACCACACTGATAGAAAGATTAAAGCAAAGAGCCTAGTCCACAAAGCCTCATGTCTCAAGTTGAAACCTTCAAGTGATAGGGGACAGGGACAGGAGCGTGGTTTGCTGAGTCTGATGCAGGGCCACCTGGCTATGGTCACTAAGCAAGTTACACAAGCAAATGATTGCAGGGAGGGAAAACAAATTGGTTTAGCAATGCAGAATTTATCAAGTTAGAATAAAGTATCTTTTTAGGCTACATTAATTTGGGCTCCAATTATATGTCAAAGGCATTGAAATAATTGAATTATATAACCCCAAATGCATTTAAAAATTGTCAAGAAAAGCAGCAGCAGCAGCAAACACACTAATAAAGTGAGCATAAATAACCTGGGTCAATGTTGACATAAAGAAAAGAGTAATGAGTCACAAAATAAAATAACGCTCTCAGACACATTCCTGACCCTCTAAAATCAGTTGATTTTTTATTCCAGTAGTACCCTGCCTTTCACAGTGAGGATAGAAGGCCACACAGAAACTTCTAGTACTTTGGTTCTCTGTGTGTGGCCCTATTCTGCACACTCTAAGATGTCCTGGATTGAGTTCTAAGAGTCCTTCAAAATTCTACCCCAGTGTCACTCAGGTGTCCTCCAGCAGACAGGACAGAACCACCTCTGCTTCTGGGGGCTGCCTCGTGCTTTGCATGGTCATTTCCACTGGCCTTCACTTCTGCCCCTTTAACTGGGAGCTCCTGAATGTTAAGATTCTTGGCTGATTTATGTTCATATATCTACTGAGTCATACAGTGTCCAGAATGTGGTAGGGGCTTGATAAAAATTCACAGAAAATAGGCCAAGTGCCATTTGGCACATTTGGCACCTAGAACAATGCTTAACACATTGGAGATACTCAACAAATATTTGCTGATATGATTCTGTTGCTGGCAGAATTTAAAATCTGTGCTTAATGTAAAGCTGTGAGCAAATGCCCATTTAAATAAGACCAGTAGTAAACAGTAATATTTTATTAATGTTTGCACAATATTTTGAGTCTATCCTGTTACTTATCTCTCGAGCCAAGAAAGTCAAAATATATACTATCTTATTAAGTCCTTACAACTATGTCATGCAGTTGATTCTGCTAAGTTGACTGAAGACCACTCTATAGAAGTCCCTGTTATTTGTTCTTAAAATTGTGAAATGGGAATAGAATAGTAATCGTCTTGTGACATCTCAGGAGTAAAAGTGCAGTGAATGTTAAAGGAATTAGTGAGAAAGATGGGAAGGTCATAGCGGAAACAAGAATCAGGGATGACTGTAAATATGATGATTCAGTAAGAAAATAATGAATGCTACATGTGTGGAATGAAGCTGATATTAGGAGTGGTGATTCTAGAGTAGAGAAGAAACCATGTAACATGCAAAAAGTACCATGTTTATGCAGCCCTCAGTGACAGACAAGGAGAACTGATTAATGGTATGAAAAACATTTTGAGTGGCAGGTAGAGAATGAGTTTCATTGGTGCATAATTATTAACTGACTGTCACAGACCACATAGCAATAGAAAGCCCAGCATTCCAGGCCTACACCCAGGTGTATACTCTGCAACCTGATAACTTAATAAGAAGCCATTGCATCAGGGCAAGAAAGGAAAGCAGTTCAGTCTAACCCATGAAAATAAAAACAGTACCACACAGAAAGAACAGACAAATAAATAAACCCCAAATGAGATCCCAAATGATAAAATAAAAGAAAACCCAAGAGAAAAATCTCAATGAAACAGAATTAAGTAAAAAAATGAATATTCAAAATCACTGGGCATTAGAGAAATGCGAATAAAGAACATAAGATAGCACATGCCAACTAGAACATCTAAAGTAAAAAATACTGACAATGTCAAATGTTGTAGATGTAGAGAAACTAGAACTCTCGTTGTATTAGTTATCTAGTGCTGTGAAACAAATTATATAAAAACACTCAGCAGCTTAAAACAACAAACATTAACTCTCTCACACTTTCCAGGAGCACCTTAGCTGAACTTCTGAGTCTGGGTCCCCCAGGCTGCTGTCATCTGGACGCAGACAAAGGTGGGACTATCTGCCCAAGGTCCCTCACGTGGCTGTTAGGGAAGGGTCTGGTATTAACCTGGCTGTGATCAGAGGCTTCAGTTCCTCACCACTGGGTTCAGGGCTGTTCCCAACATGATGGCCAATTCCTCCCAAGTGAGCAGTTCAAGGGAGAGTAACCAATCCAGATGAAAGTTGCAATGTGTTTTATAACTTAAGCTTTACAGTTACACACTACCCTTCTGCTATGTTTTAATCACCTGAATCACCCTGCTATCGCATGGGAGGAGACTGTGAACAGGGGGAATCTAGGAGTCAGGAATCACTGGGAGTCATCACGCAGGTTGGTTACCACAGTCACACCTTACTGGCGGGAAGGAAAACAGTGCAATCACTTTGAAAATTAATAGTAACAGTAACTTACAAAGTTACAAAGTCAACAAATGACTCTTCTTTCACTTCCAGCACTATTTTCTCAAGAGAAGTGAACACACATATCCACACAAAGAGGTGGATGTTCAGAACATCATCCGAATGGGAGCCCCAAACTGGAAGTAATCCGAATGTCCACCAGCAGATGAATGGGTAAACAACTTGTAATGTATTCGCTCCACAGAATACTACTCAGCAATTAAAAGTATGAAATATAAATACATTTATTGTGCCTGAATCCCAAACACATTGCAAGTAAAAGAAAGCAAACACCAAGGTCTAGGCATTGTGTAAGTCTGTTTGTAAGAAATTCTAGAAAAAGCGAAGTCTAATGAAGAAAACTATCAGTGACAGTTTGCAGCTGAAATGGGGAGAGAAGAAAAGCAAAGTGCCATGAGGGAGCTTTTTAAAGTGAGGAAAACTTTTATCTCTTGACTAGGGCTGTTACCTGACTGGGAACAACAAAATGCATCAACTGCACAGTTGAAATGGATTAAGTTTTATTTTATGTAAATATATCTTAATATAGAATACTATTATCATGTGAATGACATTACTGTTATGTTTCTCAGCTTCAAAGACAACAGCAATCCATTACAATGTACACAAACTTTATATCTACTTTCTCAATATAAGTTCATTCTATGTAAAATGCAAAACTGCTTCCATATGTCAGCAACAACTCATCAGAAGATCAAATGTCAGAGACTCAGCAGGGCTGTCTGGAATGAATGGGTTGGCACAGGAGGGAGGGTGAAGCCCAAATGACATCTAATGGACCTGAGAACAGAGAGGATGAAACAGAGGAAACCCATACTCCACAGGTTGAACTGACTCAATGTGTTGACTGATAGGAGGTAAAGGAGAATCACAGAAGACATTAAAATACGACCATTGCAATGAGTCGACTGATAGGAGGTAAAGGAGAATCACAGAAGACATTAAAATATGACCATTGCAATGAGTCGACTGATAGGAAGTAAAGGAGAATCACAGATCGCTGCAAGGATCATGAGCCTACTGAAATATTAAATGTCACCTTCCCAAGGAAGCATCTGCTGATTGTCCAACTTTGCCTTAAAATATCCTCTCCCATCCCTGAGAAGAACTTCCCATCCTTCCTCCCGCTTCACTGTTGACACCATCATTCACTAGTAATATTACTAGGTGATAATATCATGCTGACTGTAAGCCCCAGAAAGGGATCACTTTGGCCTGTTTTAGTCACCGCTGTATACCCAGTGCCTAGGAAAGCACTACATAGTAAGAGCTCAATAAATGTTTACTGAATAAAGTTCATGAAAACATTACAAGAAAGAAAAATCAGGACAATAGATGAGTGTGCCTGAGGAGAACATGAAGAAAGGGTGGGTTTGAGATATGCGTAGTGTGCAGCATTTGACAAAGGCCAGTGGCTGCAAGTGAAATCAGGGTTGGTGGTGGTCCCAACAATGATGGGTCAGCGCAGCAAAAAGTGAAATCTCCGAGTGGTACCTCACATTCAAAAAGCCCAGCCCAAGACATTATGCTGCACTGGATCTGCTCTCTTTCAAAAGGGATCCATAGAAAAACGAAGTCAAAAATCCCCAACATTTTCTTCAACACTGTATTGATGGTGCTGCAAAACTATTCATCTAAGTCAGACACAATACACACTCTGCAATGAGGATTCTGTGTATGGTCAGAGATCATTGCAGAGGGAATTGTTCTATCTGTGGAGTCAAATATAAGCACAGGAGGTCAGGAGAAATATTTAGGGGGTCCAGTCATAGACTCCAGCCCTACTGACAAAGGTCTGAGAGGTGGAAGACGTTAGTACTTAACAGACACACACATAGAAAAGCTTCTTCACAAGGAAGAGACCACAGTGACCTCACAGCCTTTTGACCATCACCAATAAGGGTGAAATGATTTCAACTACTGTAGTTTCAAGAAAGGTTGAATGCAGATTGAACACGGTTCAGAGCAGCATTTAGAGAAAGGGTAAGATACTAATGCAAAAGCTGAAGATTAACTCCAGGGCATAGGAAAAACACATCTGTCCCAGGACATAACTGACCCTAACACCTGCTTCCTAATTTCCTGAAGAAATTCTCTGCCAGAGGAAGACACCACCTCAGGGAGAATACTGTCCAGGATCAGCACCTCTGGGAGGACAGCTCCCGGGTTCTGCCATCAGGAACATGGCTGACTCATTCAGTGAGTCACCTGAGCTTCTCAGGTGCCAGGTGGTGCCTGTACCCTCATGGAGCTCAGCTGGTGTAAACAAGGTCTGTCAATGACCCAAGGGGCTCTAGTATAGTCTAGTCAAACTGCTCCTCCAGATGAGAAGACAAGGCCCAGACTGGGAGAACCCTCTGTGCAACACACAGTGACACATGGCAGACAGGAGGAATGCGTGTTTCGTAAGCCCATGATCTGCCATCAGAGACATGTGTTGCATCCAGACTCCACAGTTAAACTGTGATAGCAGGTTACCTTTGCAGCTCCCCTTCATCAACAGTGACATGGAATAGCAGCCACAGTGCACATTGTTTAGGGCTGCTAGTAGGCATTACTGGAGATACTGGGGCGGGCTTTACCCCCATACTGGCACGGAACTGAAATACATGTAAGCATTACTGCCTGTTGGTGCTGTGACAACTCTTGATTCTCTTACCAGTGAGTGTCAGACTGACTCTCTATTCCAGGATTAAAGTCACCAAGTTGCTGTATTTAACTTGCTTCAGGAGCCTGTCGGTAAAGAAGCCTTGTTCCTAGTATCTCAGCACCCACCCAAGTGCTAGTCCCTGTCTGCTCAAGTGCCTGAGTCCCAGAGCCCCATCTCTGGGCCTCCGTCAGCACCTCTTCTCTCTCTCTTCTCTCTCCTCTCTCTCTCTCTCTCTCTTCTCTCCTCTCTCTCTCTGTCTCTCTCTGTCTCTGTCTGTCTCTGTCTCTCTCTCTCTCTCATACACACACACACACACACTCACAAGTCATGCTACCTGCTGACCAGCGGCCAGGAACATCTCAGTGTGGGCCCTTCGGTCCTGCAAATACCCTGTTCGAGCTCGAGAGGTGTCCATCCACATGATGAGCCCAGGGGCACACAAAAAAGACCTCATACCTCACAGGGGAGGCATACAATGAAGCGTTCCAACTGTGCAAAATGTACAAATTGGAAAACAACAGCCTAATGCCTTATCTGTATAAACACTACTATTTCAGCCAACTTTTTTTTTTTTTTTTTTTTATTAAAACCTCACTCTGTAACATTTGTTAAATAATCACCAATACCCCTGAACAAAGGCAATCAACCAACCACCTTCAGTTCTGACAGGGATGGGGACCTTGCAGGATTCTAACAATTTGATGCATACAGCGCACGCACACACACACACACACACACACACACACACACACAGAGTGCATAATCACACAACTCAATTAATCAAAGATTCATCTGGGATTACCAACAACATTATTTCTGTATCGGCTGACAGACTGGCATATAACTACCAGAACCTTTCCTCAGAGCAGACAGGGGCAGACTGCTTTGCACGGAAAAGCAAAAGGGTTGGTTCACAGTGGCTTGTTCTCACACAATGTGAACGAAGCTGACAGCTGCCCGGGGGAGTGACAGACGGCAGTGCCAGCTTAAGCCCCTGACCCACAAGCTGGCCTCCTGACATCACATGTGGCACATCACAGTGTAGAAAAGGGGTCTTGTCGCTCGGCAACACCGAACACACTAGCACTGAGAGAGGAGCTAATCAATGGACTGCTGGCAAGGACTCTCATAAGCAAAAGGAAAACAATAATTTGCTCCAAAACTCTGATTGGGGGACATTCTCCCCCGTGAGCTAGCCTTTCTCTCTACCCCACCACTGAGCTGAACAAATATTTATCATGAATTTTTCGCAAAATTATCACAGGTTGAGAACTAACCCAAAGGGAAGGTGAAAGTGAAAACAAGTCATACGGCTGATGCACCAGCGGGCACCTACAGGGGCCGGACTTGGAGCACTTTCTTCCAGTAAATGGATGCTAATCGCTTTCCTCAAACATAGCATCTAATAAGTTGAGCTTTCTATGAGAAGTCACAGAGGACTGTCCCTGACTCTATACTATCAGGAGCCAACATCTACTGAGCGTGCCCAGACGCTGGGCTAGATACTTCACGTCATTAAATATTTTCCTGGAGAGACGTAGTGCTATAATTTGCATTTTACAGTCGTACAGACACCGGCTCAGAAAAAAATGACTAGACTCGCCACTGAGGCTAGTCAGTGGCAAAGTCAGGATTCCACCTAACTCTACAGCAGGCGTGCCCCACAGCTTCTGTGGGGAGTGCAAATGCTGTCTACGCACCCCAATTCAGGAGCCATTGGCCACCTGAAGCTGCAAGGCAATCGGCACCTAGCTAATGTCACTAAAGACACACATTTTCAGTGGCACTTGATTTTAATTAATTTAAATTTGCATCGCCACATGTGGCGAGTGGCTACCATACTGGACAAGACAGAACAGCTCCAGAACAGGGGCCTCAAACTACAGGCAGTAGGCAACTCTCTGCCTGGATGCACACTAGCTAAGACTGTGCTTTATATTTTTCAAAGGTTTTTAAAAAGAGGGAGAAGGAAAAGAGATAGCATGTGGCCTACGAAGTCTAAAATACCTCCCATGTGGCCCTTTATAGGAAAAGTCTGTGGACTAGAGTCCTAGAGCTGTCCTCTTGCCCCTGGGGAAACATTTCAAACCCAGCCCCCACCCTACCTCCTTTAAATCCCAACAGTCTGAAGATGACATTAAAAGTCATGCCATTGAGCATTTTCATGTTTTCTTTGATAGTATTTAAGTGAGCCCAGCCTCAGCGAGACAAAAAGTGCTGACCAAGACTTGCCCTGATTAAGTTATGTACAGCCGGCCACCAAAATAACACTTTGCATTTACAAACTGCTTTTCATCCGTGATCTCATGTTTTATTTAAAACAACCTCATGAACAAGGGTGCCCATTTTACAAAGCAGAAAGCTGAGACACAACGGGGCTCGATGCTACGGCCAAGGAGCAGCAGCCCCACGGCTGCTGACATCCTGCGAATCCAGATTTCTGCAGGAGCTGAAGAGAATGGAGCAAGAATGAGCACCCGCTGAGCTCAAGCGCATCAAGCATGATGGCTAAGAAAGAGCCTCTATTCTCTGACCCAGAAATGGGTGCAGAGAGAGGGGTGAGGGCAGGACTCCTCCTCTGGTTACTGGTACAGGCAAGGTCTCTCGGGAGGCACGATGGCATTGCTGCAGAGGTCCCAAACATGAACCCGCCAAAGTGAAAGCTGCTGTGCCCCCGTGACCCAGCCCTCAGCTGAGGGCAGGCATTAAGGGCACCACTCTCTCAGCAGCAACTGAGATCCTGAGGAAACTCGCTGTGTCTTTCCAAACAACCAGCATGTCTTTTCTGACAGCCTGCACGTTGCTCCTGGATTTCTGGGCTCCACCGCGCATCTGGGGCTCACGTGTGAGGCACACCAGGCTTTTTGGCCCTGGACCCACCAAGCATCCCAGATTTTCCTGCTGGGCACCTGTGAGGCTTTAGTATTTGATACCCTTATCTTACAGATGCTCTATGCTGCACTATCCAATAAGTAGGCAATAGCTCTACGTGGTGATTTCAATCCAGGCTAATTAAAACTAAGTATTGTTGAACATCAAGTTCCTGGGCTGCTTCCATATACAACCTAACCTTAACAGACACACCTGGGTTTTATGCCACCAGACTGGACAGAATATTTCCTGATTCTGCAATGTCCCACTAGACTGAGGGGCAATCTAAAATCAAGTGTTCACACAATCAGATAGATGCAAATACTTGATGAGGGAGATGATGCCTTTCTTCCAATTTCTGATCGACATTACACCAATGCCATGGGGCCACTGCCAAGCTGTTTCTATCAGTCTCTAATAACACACCTTGCCAGCACCATGACCCAGGGACTCGTGCTGTTTTGGAATCCCTGGCCCAACTAAACTGAATCATGTATTAAAGTGTGTGTGCCTGAAATTTTCACTTGGCAATTCAAACTTCTCAATCTCCTTCTCTGATGGCTGTTTTGACCTTGATAGCTTGTATTAAACCTGCTACAATGCTTCCTACTGACTGGACAAACCACCCACTGAACACCCAGAGATGCGTGTGGATGTTACTCACCTCCTGTTAGCTCTTGGTGGTTTTTGCTGAATCGCCCCCCACCCTTGACTCATTCTCTCCTCCATCTCTTGGTAGACATCACCTATCAGCCTACTTTCTAGCATGTTCTAAATCTCCTAAGTAACAACCTTCAAGTAATTACTATGGCGGTCATTTCAGGAGTGACTTAGCTTGGACAGCTCCAGAAACAGATGGGTTTTGGTAGGAAGCTGATCCTGGAAGATGGAGTGAGGGTATGGCAAGGGTAAAAAAAAAGGGATCAAAGTTATAATAAAAGTGTACTGTGGGGGTGTAACTGGGAGCAGTGGGGTCTCAGAGTTGCCACACAGAGAACTTTTAGGAAGTGTCTGCGGGGCATCTACACCAGTTCCCACTCTTCACTAAGGGCCACCCCAGAGCTGGGCTCCCCTTGCTCACCTTCCATCACCTTCGATGGGTCTTCCTGGAAGTTTTTCTGCCACCCTGCCCCTCGCAGAGCTCAATGGAGCTTGCTCTCATGCTCCCCGACCCTGCAGCCCTCCTCGTGGTGACCGGTAATTGCGTCCCCTCCAGGAATCCCCTCCCAGCACACAAGCAGGCACAGCAGGGCCAACATCCAGGGGACGGAAGGAGGCATCCCATATAGCAAGTAGGAAGTAAGGATCTGTGCGTGAGTTTATGCTCTCTATGAAGTACAGGCCCAGTCCAGACACAATTATAAATATCCGTGCATCCGACATCCTCATCTGCTTCACTGAAGCCAGCACTGGCCCCAGTCAAACATATTCCATCAAACCAGAGACATCACTGATTAGAAGATGCCACGCTATTTTGCTGTCAGGAAAAGAATATTGCCAAAAAAAAAAAATGAAAGAAAACACTGATTGTGAGACAAATATTGACTTCAGAAGCACAAAAAAATGTGAAGAGGAAACTTTTTTACATTCTCCAAATTGGGAAATGTGCTGTTTATTTCCCGTTTGATTCCAAAAATGACTTAAGGTTGCAATCCAGTGAGACAGTTATTCTTATTCGCATTTTGTCACTAACAAAATCTGAGCCGCTTCCTCAGTCCTCTCCCCGGCCCACTCCGTGAGGCGCTCCTCACACACTGGCAAGACCCGTGCTGCACTGGTTCCTGCTGAGAAGGAACTGTCGAGGACCATCTTCCATGGACACTGTGACACCGTAACCCTGCCAGCTGCCCCACAGGCCATCAGGGCTGCGGCTCAGGGTGGGCACGAGCCATCAGAGGCCGAACAGGGAGAGCATTTGCTCACAGGAAGTGTTCTCACCAGAGTACCCTTTCTACCCATCGAAGCATCCCCATCAGAATGTAGATGACACAGACTCCCTAATCCTAGGGGGAGATGGCTGCATGAGTGGAAAGACCCAGGCAGAAACCAAGAAGGAAGCCACGCACAGCTGCACACGGCTACAGCAAACGATTTCACTGTGGGTCCAGATGCCAGTGGTATGGTGGCAGGAAACAACAACAGAGTAGCAATTCCTTAGAGGAGTCAACTTAATGGGCACCGATCCTGGACTCCTAAATGGTTAGTCACTGTCCCCAAGCCTAAGAATAATGATCTCAGGGGGAGTTCTCCCCAAGAGGAGGGAGAAGGAGCAGAAAAGTGTGACAGCAATTATAACCCGCAATGTGTCCAATGACAGCTTGCAACGGGCCATGCCTTTCCCTCTCTCCTTGCCACACCGCGGACAGCCCTGCTCAGCTAACAAATGGCTGCAGGCTTCCCCTCGCCGCTCCCTGGCCTATTAGCACATCAGCCTGGCACAGTGTCTGTGCTGCCATGTGGTATGCCCAGGCAGGAACACACCAGGGCTCCCCTGGGCATGGGAGGCAGGTGGTACCCGGTCTAAACAGAGACGACGAGAAGATACTGGTGCCAGAATCTCTTTCTTTGCATGGCGAGGTGACGGAGTTGAAAGGGAGGTGTAAGACAGGCAGAGAGGCCTGCCTGCCAGTCGGCATGCTGCTGCAGGCTAACTGCAGAAGAGGATTATGAAGAGTGCTTTTGTTTTTAATTCTGCAAAATGGATTCAACCAATAGCCCAGCACACTTGCACACACACATTAATGTGCTTTCATTTTCAAAGTTCCCGATAGAGCCAGCAGACGCCCACTTGATGGAGAGAAACAATAAAACACTTTAAACTCACCATATGGTTAAACCTGGCAGGGCCGGGAGGATAAAGATTTCAGTCCACAAAGAAGCTACCTTTTCACAGTCTTTATTTTTTTTTAAGTAACCGGGGTAGCAGAGAATTTCATTTCAGGGTGGCATGGTGGAAGGCTAGGAAGGAGAGAGAAAAGAGCAGAGCTTTCTCTAGACTTTTAACAACTTCCCAAAATGTGTTTAGAAACAGTCACTTCTCTGTTTCAAAGAGTTTGTCCAAAAATTACATCTCACCTTGCAATGAAATATTTCTACTTAACTCATCAAAACAGGCATATCACCTAGCACTCCTTGAATTCTAGTGTGATACAGGTAAGGGAGAGCTGATTCAGTGTGGTACTCCACATGTGGCCTGCTCCCTGGCCAAACCGCACATGCTACATAATGCCAGCAGCGTCTTTCAACTGCCTCATCAGACGTCAGCTCATGAGGAATTCATGACAAATTACATCCCCACGTCTCCCCACCCTGGCGCTGTGCAATTAATTTTTGAAACCTAATTTAAAAACATTACATTTATCTTTACTATTTTTCAGCCTGCTATTTCTGGCACATCATTTTAGACTGTCAAGATTTTCTTGACTCAAGACCAAGTCAGTAATCATATCAGTGGTCCCTCCCAGCCTTGTGCAAACTGCCAATTGGGTAAAGGTGTCTTCATCAAAATCATTGATAAAAATCGGGAACAAGACAAGCGTGAGGGCAGAGGCTATGCGGCTCCAAGGTAAATACTCCTCCAGGATACCACGAAGCCCATAATCTACACTCTGGAAAGAGTTGTCTGTTTTAAACAAAGATAAAGCTCAGTAAAGGTATCATTCTCCCGGGCAACCCACATTTCTCCACATTCCTCACCAGGGCTGCGGGGATATTTTATCAAGTAACTTATGGAGCCCCAGCTGTACGATGTGCCTGTGGTCTGCATCGGCTGTTAGACACAATGTAGGTCCTGAGTCAGGGGAGGGAGAGGCAGGGGAGGGGCTGGCACCCACTCCTGGCAGCACTGTAGCCTGATGGTCTGCCTGGGCGCCCCAGCCTGAGGAGGCAGAGCGTGAGCACAACCTCCTTCACTCAGCGCCTCTGCATCGGGCTGCTGATCTGATGGCTCATCTACTCCATTTACCAGTCTGGATGGTAGTGGGCTAAGGATGTGAGAGTCCGTCATTGGAAATTAAACCAATCAAATGTAAAACCTGAAATTGACTTAAAAAAAAATTCTGCCTCCAACAGTGAAACGCAAGCAGGAGCTCTTAGGGATGCTTTCCCGCTATGTGCTGGTGATGTCAGGCCAGGGCCCACATGTCCCTAGGCTGCTATAACACTGTCCCTGGTCTCTTTTGACTTGCAGGTAATTCAAGTCCCTTATCTGTAAACAGAGGGAGGTGCTGGAGGAGGCTCCCAGCTACCAGTCCCTCTTCCCTCCTGCACAAACCATGGCTTGCTCTTATTCAGCCAGGTTTCTTTTTTAGGCTTCAGGGCTGGGGCTAACCTGCTAGAGGAAAGAAAATATAACACAGTGCATGACTGAGTGAGTGTACGTGAGTGTATGTGGAAGGGTTTGTCTCTGTGTGTTATGTATGTGAGGTGTGACCACGTGTCTCTGTGTGCATGTGTGTGCTCTGTTGGTGTATGCTTGCTTACTACAGTGGGGGGGGGAGGAGGAGTCACAGAAAGATCTGATGGAAACGATTGCTAGTCCCTAACTTTCTCCATGTCCCTCCCTCTCCCCATTCCAGCCTACCTGTGATCAGACAGGGTATATTGAGAGTCAAGATGACCAGGGACGTCTGCCTGAGACTGGTATGAATGTGGGGCCTTCTCCTTAACCACCTTGTTTGTTAGTTAACCTTTAAAATGAAACGGTAAGCTATTCAACACTATTAGCTCAAAGCAGAATACTTTTTGAAAACTGTTCTGGATCCATGTATTTTATATATACAACGCCAACTGAACTGGGTCATTGCACAGAGCTTCGGCAATGGTTTTATTATGCAGAGATTCGAGCTGTAACAGCATTTGTTCTAAGAAGCTATCACTTTTATAGATATATTATGCTGAAATAGAAGTTGGGAATCAGAAAGGTGAATAAAATTTAGAAGGAAAACCACCACACATTAGAAATGATTTTACCCTGCTGGGAGTCAGAACCAGATGAGTGTCTGGAGACACGCCTGTTTCTGGGTTTCTCAGAAGAGAAAGCCCAGTGATAACACATGAGGACACAGAGGAAAGTTGAATTTAGTCACTGTCCAGACTCCTAGAATGCATTCTGTCATCTTGTCTCCGTCATGGTGGCATGGACTGGAATCGAAGATTTCATTGATTGGAATAGATTTTGAATAGAATGAGCAGACTCTTAACTACCAACAACAGAGCGACAAACCCACCCACCTAGTAGAAGCATGCTAAACACTGTAGCCCAAATAAGATTTCTGAAAAAAGGGATCACAAGAAAAAAGATCTGCAAATAGAGAACAGAACACACCCCAGAATGCAAACTTCTTTAACACGGGGTGAGAAATGTCAGGCAACCTCACAAGATAAGTACAATGGAACTTGCCAAAACCACCACTTTACCACCTGGAAAATAACTGTAAGGGTATTTATATGTTAAAATGAGCAGGAATCTAGGATGGTGCCAATAATTTGCATATATTTTCCTCTGGAAAAGTCAGGAGGTTTCTACAAGTATTTGCCCTTGGAACTGGCGTTTGGGAGTCAGTGCCTACCACCCACAGCCTGCACCCTTTCTGCGCTGAGAAGGAGCTGGGGCTGTCCTGGGAAGCAAGCGTGTGGTGACCCCAGGAAGTGATCAAACTGTGACCATCTGGCCATTCCTGGTGACTCAGAGCAGTCAGAACCAACTCAGAAGCTGAGAGAGCTGCACTGGATGAACTAATTTCCCACTAACTAACCATTTTTATAGAGACAACTGTTCTTTTCCACACAAGCTGGGAGCTGTCTGCGAACTTGAGAAAACCTCAGAGGTTGACGCTCTCACCTTGCCTCAGCTCTGAGTGTCGTTCCGCCCTGTGCATTGGCAGCACAGATGGGATTAACGGCCAGAGGCCAGGAAAGAGGTGACTCCAGTTCTACTGAAGTCTCAGTTATAAATTTCAAGGGCCTTTGACCACTCTATGCCTTCACCTGCTTCATAACATGGGAAGGGTAGTCCCTGACTGATAGGGGAACGGAGCAGACTGATAATAGTGAGCAAGAAAATTAACCTGCGAAAATCCCATTCAAGTGAAAGTATATTATCATCATGAAAGGAACCTTTAACATTCGAGAATTGTGTCTAGAATTGGAAAAAGCTACCCATGGACACACAAGTTAAATGCTCTAGTCACTGAACGGAGCTTCTGCTCTGCCAAAACAATGTTTCTGCAAGTAGATTCCATGCATATATTTTTTCATGATTTTATTTATTCCTTTCCCCCCAGCTTTGATGCAGCATAATCAACAAAAATTCTGTTTTAAGGTGTATAACATGACGTTTTAATACACATCTGCATGGGGAAGGGATCACAATTAAGCTAATTAACATATCCATCAACTCACATAGTTACCATTTTCTTTTATTTTTCCTTTTTTTTGGGGGGAGGGGTTGTTGTGTGATGAGAACAAGAATATCTACCCTGCTAGCAAATTCCAAGCATCCAATACGGCGTGGCTAACTAAATGCTGTACCACACAGCCCTGAATGCATACATCTTGTAAACTCAAATGTATCACTTTACCGACATCCTATTCTCCCCTTGCTTCTGCCTCTAACCATCACGCTATTCTCTGCTTCTCAGTTTGAGTATTTTAAACTTCACATATAACTAAGAAAGTGCAGTATTTGCCTGACTTGTTTCACTTAGCAGATAAGCAGTTGTCAAGGCTTTTCACATACGTTGCTCAAAATGTCAGGATTTCTTTCATTTTTAAGGCTGAATAATATCCCATTGTGTGTGTGTATACATATATATCACTATATATACTTGTCTATATATACATATATATGTATATGAATATATACCATATTCTCCTTTTCAATTAATTCTCTGATGAACATTTAAGTTATAATTAAGTATTCTGGCTATTATGAATAATGCTATCATGACATAAGAATGGCCAGTATCTCTCTGAAAGAATGATTCCGTTTCCTTTGGATATACTTTGGAGATACATATATGTGTGTGTATATATATATATATATATATATATATATACACACACACATACACACACACCCAGAAATGAGACTGCTGGATCTTTGGGTGGTTCAACTTTTAATTTTTAAAGCGGTCTTCACACTGTTTTCCATAATGGCTACACCAATTTGCATTCCCACAAAGAGTGCACAGGGTTTCCCTTTTTTCATATGCTTAACAATACCTGTTAGCTTTTATTTTTTTCTGATGATAACCATTCTCATAGGTATGGAATGATAGTTAATTGTCATTTGATTTGCATTTCTCTATTAGTGATGCTGAGCACCTTTCCACATACTCTTTGACCTTTTACATGTCTTATTTGGAAAAATGTCTTTTCATACCCTAAGTCCATTTTTCAAACTGGGATATGTGGTATTTTTGCTATTGAGTTATATGAGCTCCTTTCAACCTCTGGATAGTAATCCTTTATCTGATATATGGTTGGCAAATATTTTTTTCCCATTCTGGACATTGCCTTTTTACTCTGCTGACTGTTTCCTCTGCGGTGAGATGCTTTTTTATTTTGCTATAATTCCACTTGTCTATTTTTGCTTTTGTTGCCTGTGCTTTTGGTGTCATATCCAAAAAATCATTTCACAGACCAATGTTAAGGAGTTTTCCTCTAATAGATTTTTGGTTTCAGGTCTTATGTTTAAGTCTTTAATCCATTTCAAGTTGATTTTGGATATGATGTGAGAAAAGGTCTAATTTCATTCCTTGTAATGTGAAGCCCCACTTTTCCCAACACATACTAGAGACTGTCCTTTCCACACTGTGTGTTCCCGGCACCTTGTGCAGATCAGTTGAGCACAGATGCGAACTTATTCCCGGGCTCACCATTCTGTCCCGCGTCTATTTCAGGCCAACACCTTACTGTTTTAACTACCAGAGCTCTGGGATAAGTTTGAAATCAGGAAGCCTGATGCCTCCAGCTTCTTGCTGAAAAATGCCATGACTGTTCAGAGTCTCTTGCCTGTCTGCACGAATTTGAAGATCTTTTTCTATTTTTATAAAAATTCCACTGGACTTTGGATAGGGATTGCATTGTGTGCAGTTCACTTTGAGTAGTAGGAACATTTTAACAACATCTGTCCAATCCATTAAACAAAGGTATCTTCTTCAATTTTCATCTCTTTTTATAATTTTTAGTATACAGATCTTTCACTTCTTTAGTTAAGTTTATTCCTAATGAACTTTATTATAAAACTTTATTCTTAGTGTTGTTATGTATAATGGGATTGTTTCCTTTTCAGATAGTTCATTGTGTACAGAAATGCAAGTGGTTTTATGTTAATATTGTGTTATATTTGCATGTTAATTCTGCAGAACTCATTAATTCTTACAGTGTTTTCTAAATATAAGATGATGTCATCTGCAAACAGATAACTTTACTTCTTTTTTTCCAAAATGAATACCTTTTGTTTCTCTTTCTTACCTAATTGCGCTGACTGGAACATCTAATACTATGCTGCATAGAAGTGGTAAGAGAACGCATCCTTGACTTGCTTAGGGGTAAAGTGTTCAGCTTTTCTCCATTGACTATGATGTCAGCTGTGGCCCACAAATACGTACTGAGTGCCCTAATGTGCCAGGTTAATGCTGATATTGCACTGATAAGGGGCTAACCCCTAATGCTTATGTGCCAAGAACTGTTTAAGCACTTTATGGAGTAATCACTTAATCCTCAAGAGATATTCTGAGAGATATTTTGCATGTGTGTATATGCAAATTGTATACTAATATACGATAAAATTATGTATACATAATATAAATACATAAAATTATTTCGTATACAATATTCAGCAAATTGATGCTCAGAGATGTCCAAGGTCACCCAGCTCACAAGGTGAGGCGGAAACTCAGGATAATCTGAATCTAGAGTCCTTGATATGCCACCATAAGACAAGTGGCCTGTTCTCCTGTTTTATTTTGTTTTCAGGAAAGTAGGAAGTATTAAGAAGAAACTTAGAGTAATGAGCCAGGGCATGTCTGAAGGAGGCACATTTGTGGGTTTAGTCTCCGCTCAGAAACCAGTGCTTGGTCTCAAACCACGATACTAATCTCAACACTAGTTCTGCTTAGTTTTGTTAGACTGAGTGCAGACAAGACCTTCATTTGTTTTTATTTCAATTAAGGTATGATGTGCAAAGTACTGTGAGAGGCACACAGAACAGAGGACTGGACATATAAAGTTGAGGTGGACACAGACTCTGCTGCTAGTCATGCGCTTTAACTAGGGGAAAGAAGAGTCCATTTTCAGACCTGACATGTTATAAAGAGCAGGATATTTCTTCTGCTTATCAAAGTAGTCTAGTGCCACATCTGATTTTCAGCTGCCAGCTAGAGCCCCATGCTGATGCCAAACTGGCACTTAATGTTCTACATTTCCAAATCTCACTTCCTTTTTTTTCCCACAGAAGACCTACTTTGCCTCCTGAATCCGCTCTCTGTCTCCCAATTACCCAGGGCCTGTTAAGCCTGTCACATCCTTCCTGTCTGGCCCTTACACTGCCACAACCAAGGGCCAGGCTTCACCGGTTATTGTATCAACTCTCTGGAGTAGTAACAGCTTTCCACCAGCTGTCTCTAAACCAGTTCCATGACATGTCATACAAGACCACATGACCTTCCCTCCCGTGGTTCATCCATGGAGCTATCTGATATTTATTCACCACTAACACACTTCATTGTCCTAGAAGCTATAGATTCAACATTCATAAGACAGATAAGTTCCTGTCCAAATGAAGTTTAACGTCTAATTAGGCAGACAATAATTAGGTATGTAAATAAACAGGTCAATTCACAGAGTGATAAATGTCTTGACGAAGATAAAGTAGGGTGACATAAAAGAAAAGCTATTAATTAGACTGCTTTAATTCCATAACAGAAAATCCAACTCAAAGAAACTTGAAAAATAAAAAGATCTCATAAAACAAACATCTAAAGGTGGAGAAGGTTCTGGGCATGCTCCATGGGAATGGATCCAGTTCTGGTGCTACCTTCCTCTGGGTGTAGATTTTACACTTAGGCAGCAAACCCTAATTTGCTGCCAGACATTCAACTTCCAGGGGAGAAAGAAGAAATCCTGTATCACTCTGCTATTTGCTTAGCAATCAATACCTTTCCCAGAAGTCCTTGGTGGACTGCTCCTTATATCTTATTTGCCCAGCACTGGGTCACATGGCCACAAATAAGCCAATCGCTGCTAAGAGAACTGATCTGAGTGGATCAGACCAATCAGGTTCCTCCCCTGGAAAAGAGCAGGAACGCCTCTCTGGAGTTACCTGACCCAGTTAGGGGAGCAACCCGTGTGCACACCAGCATGCCCCTGGGGGGAAGGATACCCCGTGGGGAGTGGGAAAGAGGCAAACAGTGAAAGAGGACTCAGAGCAACCTGCCTGATAAGAAGCCAGGCAAAGTCCAGGGGAGAGGTCATTCCAGGTAAACAGATAAACAGAGTCTGAAGTAATAACCAGTCAGCCTGTTCAGGAACAGCAGACAGCTGACTACAGTGGAGTGAGGTGAAGTCAGAAAACAAGCAGGAGCTAGTATGCTCGCAGGGCCTTGAAGACAATGCACTGGAGCCGTGAGTCTAGCTGAGGGCTCACGGAACTTTCAGAGCATAGTCAAGGCAATGACTGGTCTGAAATGCTGACACTTTGTGAAATGTCTGCTCCTCTTTTCTGATACTCCACTCACTGACCAGAAAATGAAGCACAAATACTTGGCTGAGGATTTAGGCCCTTCGTGATCTGGCTCGGCTCTAGTGAGTGTTTCCACATCATATCTTAAAATCAAAGTTAGTTCCCTTGTTGAAGCCTAAGCAGCACTATACACACACATTCTTGCACATAACTAGAATACACTTCTCAAGCCTACACATCCAAATCAACACTTTGCAAGAACTGCTAAAGAAACCTAGTCATTTTTTTAAGTGATATCTCATTATGATTTTTCAATTGTAGTTATTCTACACATTAAAATAATTTCCTATGTATAGGTTCCCCATTCCTTAGATATATTTCAGCACACCCTGCCCTCCACCAAATCACCAAGTGTTCTTCCTCATTGTCCAGTGGGCTCCACCACCATTTGTCCCCGGCTCACCTCATTCCCTTTTGGTGACCTCAGTTCTGTTGCAAATGTTCCAGGGTTGGTATGTTGCTTCTGTTCCTTTGTTTTGTCCATTCACATTTCATCTATGAATGAGGTCATCTGGTATCTATCTTTCTTTTGATTTATTTCACTTAGCACAATCCCTTCTAGTTCCATTCACATTGATTCAAATGACAGGATTTCATCTCCTCTAAGGGTTGTGTACTATTCCATTGTATGTATGTACCACATCTTCTTTACCTACTCTTCAGATGTCAGGCACTTAGGTAGTTTACAGTTTTAGCTATTGTGAATAGGGCCGCAATTAACATGGGGACACATACATCTGAGGATGGTGCTCTTGTATCTTTTGGGTAGGTGCCCAGAGGTGGAATGATGGGATCCTATGGGATTTCCATCTTCAGTTTTTTGAGGACTCTCCAAACTGTTCTCCATAGAGGTTGCACCAATTTGCAACTAGAAACCCAGCCTTTTGACCAGTGGCTCTGAGTGAATGGGGAACCTCTTCAAAGATGGAATCAAATGCTACAAATACCTTCCAGTTCCCCAGGGAGAAGTCAATGCTCTCCTATACAAATCACCATATCATTAAGTTTTCCTCTTGAGGTACCTTTTTTTAGATTTGTCTTTAGACTGTAACTTCAGCATGAAATATGTGTTAGTAAGTCAGGTTCCCTGGCTTCTACTTCATCTCCACTTCAAGTACCAAGCACACAGCTATGCCATCTTTTAAATTAACAATAAATCAGTGAAATGATAAGTTCATGAACAATGAACAAATCGCACTGGCTGGTCCAGGTCATTAAAGCACCAGTAGAGACCAGCACAAGTAGACAACTGCTCAGGAAATATGCTATTCCTGTAGTTTGGTGGGTATGGAGGATATTTCATGAATGAAATGTTTTCCTGCCTTCACATTAAATCCTGGCAGAACCGAAGGCCAGATATTGGGAGACTGGCATGGAGAGCACAAGCTGAGTAATAAGGGGATCCTGTAGTTCCCAACTCATCCCCAGCTAGACAAGGTTTCTAGGTTGGTGCTCTAAAAGGTGGTGATATCAGCAAAAAGGAATTCAAAGTTTCTAGAGGTATCTAATAGCGCAGCATCTGTGCTGTGCCCCCAATGCTGTGAAATCTTTGCTTGTGCTATTTTCTTTTACTCCTCTGTTGAAAGACACTGTTGCCCTCCTCACGAACAAAGCCTCCATATTCATATGCCTGGGTAGATCCTGCTAAATCCAAGTAACAAACACAATCTACTTTAGACTGAAACTTTTTTAAAAAAATTGAATCTCTTACCAAATGCACTTTAAACAAGAACAATGGAATAACTCCAGGAACACTGAAAGAAGAAAACCATATATGTTTATGTAATTCAATCTTCTCTAAAACTCTAGGTGACCTGTGATAAATTAGGAGTGTGGGGTATTCTTAACTCACACATGTACACAGGGGACCCCAGTTACAAAGGCTTTGCTTATGCTGCTGGTTTGAGCGAACACCTTCATGGCATTATTCAAATTCAGTGTTGTATACACAAACATGAATAACACCAAAACTAATATCTAAAGCAAGAAGAAAATAAGAATAGTACATACCGGTTAAAAATAATTCCACATATGAACAAATCTATAGACACAAACATCATCCTTCTAAGCTAAGAATATATAATCGCACACAGTCCAAATGTTCACACTTTTTAATGCATAAGATTGGTATGTAGCATACGCTGTATTTGTGCTCGTCTTAACAAAGTGGGGTGTGTGTGTGTGTGTGTATGTGTGTGTGTATGTGTATTTCTATTTCTTCCACTCAAATAAATAGGCAGATTGACATCACAAGGCTTCTTTTCTGCTTAGGCAGAATATTGAGCAAACAAATATTTATTCTGGGTTACTCAGCTGTGATACATGAGGGGATTCATGACACGCCATGTCTGGTGCCTGCTCAGCTTTTACGAGATAATTGCACCTTGGACCACCTAGAACATCCCATTAAATGCAGAGACCTGATTTTAAATTTTAAAAAACATGGAATGGGCAGAATTTAATCAGTCATGCTTCCATACAGTTAGGAGAGATATAAATAAATGGGTACTAGAAAGGTGCAATACAACCAGGACTAATCAAACTGAGATTAATTCAGGATCAAATGAAAACCAACAGTGCCAGCTGTATCAGAGGCGTTCGGTAGGGGCTTCTCTCCTGCCCCTTTTTGTTACCCCTCACTTCCCTCCTTCTCATTCCCCTTTGCTCTCACCCCTGGGGCAGTCTCCTTGGTGGATAAACCTGCAGGGGAGTTCATTGTCACATACATGGATTTAATCACATTGTCCATCACATTCGGGGGGCCCTGCCTTTGGCGATCCGTGACTAATTGTTGTGGTAATTTTTCAATCATTAACACCAGCGCATATGCTGCAGACAAATCCCAAGGTGCCTGGTAAACCCCGGTGACAGCAGCCCCCAGCCTCCAGAAGGGGCCGCACATGCCTGGTCCCAACCCCCAACCAATCCTGTTAGTCACGGATCATCATTAATATACATCTCTTCCCCCGGAGGCAGCAGGCTGCAGTGAGGTCAGAGGGGTCCAGAGTGCTTCATGACTTGGCCTCCTTTCCAATTTATTCTTTGAAAAAGTCGGAGGAAGGAAATGGAAATGAAAACTCCACGTGGGACAACTAGCTGAGGGCCGTTCTAAATCCCACGCGCACCATTCACCTTTATCATGCTCTGGAGCTGGGCAGGCCCTTTGCCGAGCTTCCGTGGTGTTAGCCATCTCCATGGCAACCCCGTGTGCTCATCTGTGGCAACACTGCACAGCGGTCCCTGGGCTCAATTCTCAAGCGCCCTGGTGTCAGGCAGGGTATGCCATGTGCGCTGGTGGGACGAGACCTCGCCTTGGGGACTCCTCCAGCTGATTGAAGCCCTGCTCTAATCACCACATAATGAGTGCGAACAAGATCACAAGGATGGGATCTGCCTGCAGATTCCAGGAATGCTACTTATTTTTCATTCTCCTTTTTCTCTAAAAGGTCTTTGTTGGTTAAAATTAAAGAACCACTACAATAAGTCTCTTACCAAAAGGATTAATTTTACAATAGGTGTTAGAATGTTGTGGGTAACTGATTTATTTAAAGCGTGCAACTCATATACCTTGCATTAAAGGAACTACTCGAGAAAAAATGAAAACTCCTAGGTTTTTGCAATTCTTCAGTGAAGGAACATTTGGGATGTGAAACTAGGGAAAGACAAAAGAAAGGGTTATTACTGAAATTCTGAATTTTTCTGTGGCGTTTTAGGAAATTCCCTCTGATAGCCAGTTTCCCCAAGATTAAAATAAGATCTACTTATTTCAGGCACTTAGCATTGGATCATTGCACAAGGTCTTAGCAAGACTTAATTAATATGTGCAGTTCATTTTAAGTTCCTAAGATGAAAGATGTTTGGTGCAGGGTCTGCTGTTATGAAATGAGGGGCCGAGCGCCCTCTACTGTTGCTTCTAGGTCAGTCTCCGGGTCTGAAATCCCAGGACCCGGGTCCACTCAATATTAACAAGTATTCTTAGGCTCTGGCTTAGCAGGCGTTTACTGATAAGCAAGAGCAGGAAAGAAGATGCAGAGGAGGATGAGGAGGAGAAAAGCATATAGCAATATGATGGGGGTTATAAATGCAGTATCCCTGTACCAATAGCATGCAACAGCAGAGTGAGTAAGGTCTGGGAAAATTCAGAGTGCTCAATTTTGCATCATAAACAAACATTAAAATGATAAAAGAAAGGGTCTCCTACTTTCTGTTCACATTCTTCCAAGGCAAGGCGGGGAAGAAAGCAGGATACAAAAGAACCTTAGAGATTGGTTTGTTTTCTAGAAAAGTCAGATGAAAAAGCAAGCCATTTTTCTTGGGATTTTTAACATTCCCAGCACTAGCTAGTTCCCAACTCCCTTTCTGAATTTTGTTCCAACAAACCCAGAATAATTTCCATGCATTATACAGAACAAATCCTCTTTGAGCCTAGATATACTTATTAGTTATCTTAATAGACACATCTAGAGAAATGAGGTAAATGGGAAAAAACCAAAAGTGAAACAAACCTTGGGCATGCCCTGGTGGCTGGGGCATGAACATGCAAAAGCTGGTCCCTAAGGACCAGGGTTCAAGACCTGGTGGAGAGTAGGGAACAACTGAAAACAAATAAATAAATGAAAGTGCTTCCTTCTTCTCTCCATTCCCTTAAAAATAAACAAAAAAACAACAAACGAAAAAACCTCTTGAACTTTACTTTTATCCTTTTCTCCATGTAACCTTTAACATTTAAGTAACTACAGATCCAAATTCAGCTCTGAATGGAAACTGAACAGCATATTGAAGAAATTCTGCTACTTTATTAAAAATGAACTCCTTGTGGAAAGGTGTTAGTAATCACGATAACAATAATCCACCGAATAAACATATTAAAATCCTACATTCACTAAACTCTTTTCCTGTGTCAGAAGTTAGCACAACATTCTTTAACTTTTATACCTCATCAAAGTCATTACCAATTTATTCCCATTTTTCAGTTGAGACACAGAGAACAACTATTTTGTGTAAGGGCACACAAGTGACAAGACCAGAATTCAAATTCAGACCACCTAAACCCTAAGCCACAAAGTTAGCAATTAAGCTATGCTGAAGACACTGAGTAGAATCATGTCCCGAGGCGAGTGAACTCAGAAAAGCTGCTGATCGTGGAATCTTGTTCCTTTTAAAGTGGAGAATCACTCTTCCCCAAAATACCCCAACTCATTTTCCAAGATGTCCAGAGCAGGTGCTATCTATTTTTTGTATCTTTGGTGTGTGAAGATAAAGTTCAGCAGAGGCTCTTGGGGGTATGGAGGGAAAATGCTACCATCACTTTAAAGAATAAAGGTTACTTAGATTTAGGGGCATATCCAGAAACATCCTTTTATCAGAGAAACCTACCCTAAGGCAGGGCAAACATCTAGAGGTAGGTAAGGTTTTGTCAGAGGAAGTAATCCCTCCTGTGAAGACCCTCCTCTCTTGTCGCCCCAGGCTCCTCTGCCATTCTTTAGCTCAGTATATAAATCCTTGGTCTGTCTTATTTACTTTAAAATTACAGCCATGTAAATTCTCTATATGTATATGTATGCCATTAATTTTGGCCTTTTCTCCTATTGATCTGTCTGATGTGATTTTGTTTGTTTGACCAGAGTGAGAAGAACTCAGAGGGATGGGCCCCTACAAAAGAAAAAAACCACAATTATGAAAGCTGTTTCTCTTAGATATTTCCTGGTCCAAATGTAAACCTCATCTTTTTAGAAGCACAGTCCACATGCTCCGATTACCTTTAATTTTTCATGCGATATCATCAGTTTACACTTAATCTGAGCCAGTGTTGCTGATAGAAACCAACTCCAATAGGAGCAGCAGGGACATGCCCTGGTGGAGGAGGCATTGGGTGCAGTCCACACACACACACACACACACACACACACACACACACACACACAAACACACACACACACACACACACACACACACACACACACACACAAACACACACACACACACACACACACACACACACACACACACACAAACACACACACACACACACACTAAGGTCCAGGGTTCGTGTCCCAGGACCAACAGGAACAACCAGGAAGAGTAACTAAATAGAATAAATAAAAAGTTTCTTCCTCCTCTCTTCCTGCTCCTCTCTATTCACCTTCATTCCTGCCTGCACCTTTCGTTTAAAAAACAAAAACCAAAAAAGGAGAGCAACAGGGCCAGGGAATACTCTACCTGTCCAAATTCCAGCCAGCAGATGGACTGTGAGTGGCGGCAGCAGTGACAGAGAGCTAGGATTCTGCAGATGTCAGGAGGGGTGAAGTAGGGAGGAAACGAGGGTTTGCTGGCCTGTGTGGTGGGTAGGCTCAGGAAGCCATGACGGCCCAGGTGGGAAGGCAACACAGCCTCCAGGTGGGAGCTGATCTGGGCCTGCCGCTAAGTGTCCCCAGGAACGGTCAAGTGGAAGCGACAACGGTTAAACACAGCTGGGTCCAGACACTGGAGTCAGGTCCACCCCCCACCCCTCCGTGAAAGACTCTTTCAAAGGACCCAAATCCTGTCAGACTTGAAATGACTAGAATTCAGCAAATGGAGACTGACAGCAAGACGTATTTTCAAATTTTCCCTCTCATACAATAGCTGGAAAAGGGGGTTATGGGACACCGAGTCCAATGGCATCTAGATTTGTATCTACAGAACAAATTCCAGATAAAGAAATACTTCGCTCTCATCATCCTAAGGCGGTGTGAACTACACAGCACACCCCAACACAGCACCCCAAAAATGAAACGGTCTGTCCACTCTTCCTGCTATTTCCAATCAATTTGTATGAAGTCAGAAACTGCGATATCAGAAGTATCTAATTCTTCAGAAAAGTGCGAAGAACTGACCAATTATTAGGAAATGAAATGTTTTCAGGTTGAGACAGGAGATTTGTAACCTAGTCTGTAGACATGGGAAAAAATGAAAGACCCAAACATTAGCATTCTAAGTGACATCATGGCATCTTTTCAGAAAATGACCTCCTTTGAAACAGATTTAAGGATATCTGCTCAAGCTATATTTTTTAGAGAATAAATTTTCTTTCTGTAATATTACAGATTATCCTTAAAGACTTCACTAAATAGGAATCACTTGATGAGAATATTAAAGGAAATTCAGTTATTAAAATAAAATACATTATGTTACCATCACACAAATTCTCCTTTCATTCTAAGGCTAATATTTTTTTTTTCTATTACCAGCCAGAGGAGGGGGGAAAGCTCTAACCGGTGTGCTCTGAATTATTAAGCTAAGCTTGGTACTACAGACGTGCAATCTTTCTCAGCTGAAGAATATTGCTTTGCAGGGTGTTGCGGGCTGAGAAAAAACACTTAGAAAATCATTGGCTTTCATGCTGCTGACACTACACTAAAGGTTTCCAAAACACTGCAGCTCTTAAAGAGCTTATCGTGAGCATATGACCAACACGTCATTTGAGCTGAGACCATCAGAGACTTTCTGCAGCACACGGACAAGATGTTCCACTGGGTCGCTTCCATCTGGAGACTGGGGACTGGAGGCTTTTACTGCTGGCCTCAGTTTCTCAAGAAGGAACATGAATAAGAAGCAACACACCAGTACATACTCTATTTAATGGAATTGTGGAGGAAATGACATTATGAAGGAAACAGATGCTTTGAAAGGTGGCTGGTCATTCCCTGCTGATAACTTTAAGGCAGTGAGCACAGAACCCCCAAAGTGCCTTCCTAAAATCACGGGACTCTAAAATGGCAAAGCTATCTTCCTCTTAGAAATCACCTTTAGTACAGCCCATTTATTTTACTAGTGAGGAAACTGAAGTCTGGAGAAACACACTAATAAAAGCAGCACTACTACTAGCAATAGCATTTTCAAATTAACACTTACCAAGAAGCAATTCTGTGCCCCCAAACTATCCTGTGTTTTCCACATATAATCTTCAACATTCCTAAGAACCCTAGAAGACAAACCGTAGTTTTAATATCCCCGCTTCACCAGATAGGGAAACTGAGGCACAGGGAGTTTCCACAACTTGTTAGCGAGCAGCTCACCACTCCTCACAGTAGAATCACAAAGGCGCTGCTTCACCTGAGGCCCCAGACACCCCACAGAGCCTGAATCAAATCCTGGGGTGCTGCACGTGCATTTAGTCCCCAGGTCTGAGCATTGCCAGTCTAAGGGCAGAGTGGCTTTGGCAGCAGATTCAAGAACGCTCTGGCCAGATGTGTGGGTGTCCTGGGCTGACCTGAAACTGAAATACACAAGACCCGTGAAGGGTACAAGCATGCGACTGAGTAGACTCAGACACAGGTCTTGCCTCTAAAGGGGTGTAATCACTCATGGTTTACAGACAAACCAAGCAAGAGAATGAACCATGTCAAAGAAAGACAGAATTCAGTCCATAAAATCAAATCGGTGCCTGCATGGGGGAGGATAATAGGTGGGTGAGCTGGGTGCAAGGAGTAAATCATATGGTGATGGCAAACTTAACGTACTACATAGAGATGTGGAGTCTCAATGGCAAACACCTAAAACTTACATCATGTTATGAAACAAACTGATAAAAATAAAAATAAAATAAAGGCGCTCAAACTCCAGTGGAGGAAATAGGGAAGAAACGCAGGCATCGTAGAAGCTTTGGACAGCTTTGGAGAGAGGGACCAGAGCATGCTGTTCATACTCTACCGGCCAGGTGGAGGAAGGAAGGGAAGGCAGGGCCGAGAGGGAATCTGGAAAACTCTGCAAGTGAGATGCTATATCTTTTGGGATGAGTAGAAGTTAAGGGGACTCAGAGAGGAATGAGACAAAGAGAGGCAGTGCCCAGGGGGCTGCACATTATCCAGCATCCTGGAGGGAAAGAACCACACAGAAGTTGTGTGTGAGGAAGGAGGCATCTCGAGAACGCAGGATCAGGAAAAGAGGTAAGTGCCTCATCCTGCTATTATCACAGGACAAAAGCGATGTGCTGCAAACAAGGGCGAAAATGACTCCTCTATACCAGCATTGTTATAAAGTTGGGAAGCATCTGGACAGGCATCAGAAATGTTTTCTTTTAATAAGAAGACTGGATATGGAGAGTTCCTTAAGATATTTATGCTAAAATTAAGACAGTAAAATGATAATTAAGACTGCCTACCTGAGAAAAGTTCCCATATGAATGAGGAAAAGTATCTTCCAGTGCTTGTCATTTTATTTTCAACAAGTACTAAAGACCAAAGGACTGGTTTTCACAGGAGCACTCCTGCCAAAGTGCCAATGGACTAAGAAGGAGAGGGGTGCTCACCTGTGCAGTCAGTGTGGACGAAACGTCAGAATGGAGAGACGATCCAAGTCCTCAAACTCATAGTAAGAGGAGAATATCAACTCACATAAGAACTACCACCACAGAAGCCAGGCGCTAAGCTGCTCTGGTTTGGTTAGAAGTCAATGAACAAAATTATAAATGAGTTAACATTTGCAGAAAGGACTGGAAGATTGTCCAGACCACACTGAAGTGAATGATCATTAACAGAAGATGAAGAAATAGACAAAACACATACATCACGTTGCTAACTCTGCTCTCTCAGAATATTTCTCAGTGCTTCTATTTTTCTCAAATGCCAGAGGCATAACTGAGACAGTCATTGTAGATAACGAACAGACGTCTGATTTCCATCCTAACTAACTACTAAAAGCTGTTACAAACAAATTAGGTGGTTAAAACCTGGACTCTTACCCCTCTTTTTGCTTTTAAATAAATAAATCTGATAGACACTTGGGTGTGAGAACTGTCAAAAGATGCTCCTTTTCCTGGGGAGGAAAAGGAATAATGAAAAAGTCTCATACACTCTAAAAACTGTTCAATCTTCAACAATCTCCAGGGCAGGTTTTCCTAACAGCTCACCTAACACCCGCACACTGCAGTTTTCACAGCTCCCTCTCCTACCCTCAAGGACTCTAGAAGACGTCATCCTCCTCATAGGAAGATGCCCACTTTGTTATTTTCAGTTTTTAGGTCAAACATGTAAACACATGATTAAGTCACTGATCTCTCCGAAATGAAGCTGTGATTTGTGTGTCTGTTTTTCATCCATAAAACAGGTCCTTTTCTTTGGCTTGAGGTATTGTGCATTCTGAACATTTCCAAGCGCTGTAAAAAAGCGAAGGGCAGCTGGCGCTGCAGCTGATTCAGTTATCTGAAAATACTACACATGTTCCCAGTATTAGAATAACGTATAAATCAAAGAGGGAATTAGACATCTAATGGTTTGAGCAAGTATTCAGCATGATTAAGAAATGCGCTCATCAATGGCAATTAAGTGGGGAGAAGGGTTTCAAAGCGACAAAGCAATCTGGAAGGATCAGCAAAGCCCAACAAAAAGGCTCTCTGGACCCAATATGTCCCCAGTAATAAGCAAGACTGGGGTAAGTCAGTCCTGGACTCCCAATGACTTCACCTAGATTACACTGGTGAACTATGAAAGCCACGGCCAAGGTCAACAATCAAGGTCATGACTGTTCATCCACAGAAATGAGGGGTCTCACATATGGTGGAGCCGCTGCTTCCAGCCAGCTGCTCTGCTGAGTCACAGTCCATTTCCCAATCTCAGTAGAGCGGCAGCATCAGGGACTATTTCTGTCTCATCCCGAATGGAACCAGACCCTTGAACAAAGCAATGTTCCTTTGCATTTCTAGGAAACAGCACATAACAGGCACTCTCTGAGCATTGCTGAATAAATTAATCAACTGCTTAATAAATTAATGAGCGAGTGGCTGAACAACGATGGGTAAAATTGCCCTCCAAGAGATCGACACGGCCTGGTTTCCTGTCACATGGCTCCACAGAAAGACGCAAAATAGCAACCAGACATGTATGCTGCAGGTCAGGGGCTGAGTCCAAGACGGCTGCACGGTGCCCAGCAGGAGTCCCCATGAGGAGGGGCCTCATGAGCCCCCCTTACTTTAATATAGCATCACGAGGGCATCCGCTGACTGTAACTTCACTGAGGACTTTCCTACTTCTTCCCTTTAACAAGGCCTCTCCCAATCGGAAATTACTGGGAAGAAGGGGAGGACCATCTCAGCAAGGTGAACCAAAAGAAAAATGAAAGGCTCTCAGGGCAAATGAAGCACGCTGTTCCGGGACTCTGCCATGCAGACTCAGGAAAGCAGTAGCAGGCACAGAAAGAACAGAAAACTGGGAGGTGTGATGTGCCTCACACCAGCATTTTTTCAAAAAACCAATCTCATAACCAGCACATACCTAAGCAACGGGACTTTGCAAATGCTGTTTAGGTATTTATGCCACAGGCACAGAAATGAATCTACAGATAATCTATTACTGAGGTTTAACATACCTATTATTATTGCAAATTTTTCCTATGATATCTTTAGCAGAGAGATAATAAAATAACTGTGCTTTTTTATTTTTCCTGACAAAGACAACACATGAACCTTCTCCATGCAGGGAAGACATTCCTCTGTTGGTTTTCCTGGAGAGGACAGGAAAGTCACTTCAACGAATGGATGAAGGTAGACCCTGACCAAGGCGTATCATGTGATGTGTCAGAAGAAACAGAAAGAGGAGATTCCTCTTGTCAGAACATCTTCTAGAACCAATAAGTAATGTTAGCAAGGTCGAAGAAAACAAGGTTAATATATAAAAATCAATCATATTTCTATTTATTAGCAGTGAATAATCAAAAAATGAAACAAAGACGGCAATTCCATTTACAACGCCGTTAAGAAAATAAAATACTTAGCAGCAACTTTTGTAAAATAAGTACAAGACTATACACTGAAAACTACAAAACACTGCTGAGGGAAATTTCAGATAAGTGAGTCAGAGGCCTACAACCAATGTTCATAGTCAGCCTTTTGCTTCTATAAATAAAGTGTTACTCAGACAGACTTAGGTCAGTGTCCATATG
Organism: Solenodon paradoxus; assembly: GCA_004363575.1. Lineage (NCBI taxonomy): Eukaryota > Metazoa > Chordata > Mammalia > Eulipotyphla > Solenodontidae > Solenodon > Solenodon paradoxus. Next base: position 175,071 of record RJWH01000885.1, read on the forward strand.
CCTTTCCTGCCACAAAGGCAGAGTTGAGTTGATATGACATGATGTGTGGCCCACAAGAACTAAATATTTACTATCTGATCCTTTAAGGAAAAGTCTGAGAAGCTCTGCTCTAAATAAATGCAGTCATTCCATGCAAACTCAGTAATGTCATGATGGCAATTTTTCACCAAAATTATTGCTAGATTCAATGCAATACCTATCAAAATATCAACAGGCTTTATTTTGTAAAACTGACAAACTGCTTTTAAAATTTATATTGAAATACAAAGGAACTACAATAGCCAAAAGAACTCTTTTTAAAGAAAAGGTACAGGCAGGAATAAAAGTGAGTGGACAAGCAAACAGGAAGAGGGAGGAGGAAGTATTTTTATTTTATTTCGTTGTTCATCTTGATTGTTTCCCCAGCCCCGCGAAGGATGCAAACCCAGTTCCTTGGGATGTATGTGGATTTGCTCGGTCGACGGCAGCGAACCCAACTGCTACTCCACCAGGGCATGCCATCCAAAAGAATGAAAAAACAAACAGAGTTTGAGAACTTACACTACCCAATTTCAAATATGTTATAAAGATACAGTAACCAAAACCTACATAGATTTTCAAAATCAATATCAAGAAGGAAGATATCAAGAAGGAAGGCTTAGTCTTCTCAACAAATGGTTCCGTGACAAATGGATATCTATATCCAAAGAATTTAGAATCTTTCCTTATCTCAAACACAAAAAATAATTAAAATGGATCATCCAAGCAAATATCAGAAATAAGATAATGAACTTCTCAAAGAAAACATAAGAGAAAATCTTCCTGATCTAAGTTAGTGTAAGAGTTCTTAAGTATAAAACAAAAGCAAGATATACAAAAGGGAAAAAAAAACAAAAAACTGATAATGTGGATTTCATCAAAATGAAAAACTAATTCACTTGAAAAGACACTACAAATAAGATAAAAGGAGAAGCTATAGAAGAAAACATATACGAACACATATATGGTAAAGATTTTCTATACAGACTATAGGAAAAACTTTTAAGCTAAATAATAAGATAAACAACCCAATTAGAAATGGACAAAATATTTAAATAAACATTTTACCAGAGAAGATATATAAATGGCTAATAAGCACATTAAAACAAGCACAACGTCATTATTAATGAGAAATACATAAATTAAAACTATAATGAAATGCATATACACATGATAATGGCTATTATAGAATAAAGAAGACAATACAAATGTGTTGGGTAAGGATGCAGAAACACTAGAATTCTCTTACTCTGTTCACAGTGACATATAATGGTCAGTCAGTCACTATAAAAAGCTAGAAGTTACTTCAAAAGTTAACCAGAAGCTTATACACCCCCAGCAATTCTACTCCTGGGTATCTACCTGAGAGAAATGAAATCCTATGTCCACAAAACTCTGGGCAGAATTCACAACAGCATTATTCATAGCTATCCCCAAACAAAACAATCTAAATGCCCATCAATGGGTTAATGGAGAAATAAAAGGTATATAATACTATTCAACAAGACTGTGGAACAAACTACTAATGAGATAAAAAGAGAAGCTAGAGACGAGGAGAAAACGTGTGCAAACCATATATGTAAAGATCTTGCATACAGATTATATAAAGAACTTTTACAACTAAAGAGTAAAAGAAACAACTCAAAATGGACTAGAGACTTGGACATAAGACAAGAAACTATAAAATTCTTGGAAGACAACATAGGAAAGACAGTACATGGCATCAGTCTTAGGCCTTTGCGGACTCCACTCCAGATTAAGAAAAACAAAAAGAAAAATAAACAACTGGAATTAATCCAACTAAAAGGCATCTTCACAGCAAAAGAAAACATCACTAAAACCAAAAGGAAACCTACTAACTGGGAGAAGATATTTGTACTTCATACTTCTGATAAGGGATTGACACCTGAAATATGCAAAGAAGTCATAAAACTTAAAAACAGGAATCCAATCAAAAAATGGGAAGGGGAATCGGAGAGAGATTCTTCTGAAGAGGACATACAGATGGCCAACAAGCACATGAAAAATGTTCCCATTCCCTGGCTATCAGGGAAATGCAGGGAAATGCAAATTAAAACAACAATGAGTTATCACCTTTTACCAGAGAGACTGACTATTATTCAGAAGTCTGGAAACAACGAATGTTGCCAAGGATGTGGAGAAAAGGGAACACTTTTACACTGTTGGCGGGAATGTAAATTAATGCAAATCCTATAGAAAACAGTATGAAGATTCCATAAAATGTTGAAGATGGATCAGCTGGATCATATGATCCCTCCATTCCACTTCTGGGTATTTACCCAAAAGACACAAAAACACTAATTCACAGAAATTTATGCACCCCAGGTTTACTGCAGCCCTATTCACAACAGCTAAGACCTGGAAACTACTAAGTGCCCAATGTCAGACGAATGGAAAAAGAAGATGTGGTGCATATACACAAAGAAATAGTACACAGTCCTGAGAAGAGATGAAATCCTGTCATTTGAATCAACATGGATGGATCTAGAGGGATGGATCTTATTTAAGTGAAATCAGTCAAAAGAAGAAAGATAGGTGGAATGTGAAAGGAACAGACGAAACAAAACCAACCCTTGGACACTTGCCATAGAACTGAGATTACCAATAGGGAATGGGACACAGCAGGGGAGGGCAGAGTCCATTGGACAATGGTGAAAAATTGCTGATTTGGTGGAGGGCAGGGTGTGCTGACATATATTTGAGGAATAGGGAACCTACATATAACATATTAGTTTATTTTAACGTGCAGAATAAGTTAGTACAGAAAAAAGAAAAAAAACAAAAAAAAAAGCATGCCAGGGAAATACAAATAAAAAAGAGGTCATAATATTGCTACCAAAGTAGAGGCCAGGGAAGATAACATTCTTTTGGACAAAGGGGGGTCATCTTGTTAACATATAGCCATAATATTCAATGGGGACTGGCCAAAAAGTGTATTGAAACCAATCATATGTAAAAAACTAAATCAAATCAATTTTGTTTTAAATGGGCAAAGAATTGAGACATGCTAATAGGATGAACACAAATCATTACACTGCGAGAAGCAACACATAGACAAAAGGCTACATATTGGCATCCATTTAAAAGACAGGTAAGTCTAAACAGACAGAAGCTAGAATGGTGGTGGCTGAGCATTGTGATAGCTGGCTGCAAATAGGCAAGAGAAAAGCTTGTGGGGGTGATGGAAAGGTTCTAAAAGTGGATTTCAGTGGTGGTTGCAGTGATAAATTCACTAAACAACCCCTGGGTTGTATATTTACAGTGGGTAATATTATGTTAAGTAAATTATTCCTCAATAAAACTTAAAACAAAAATCCAAGCCTGATGAAGAAAAATCAAAAACAGAAAGATCACAAATAAAAGATGAGGAATTTAAATGTCTTCAGAATTCTAAAATAGGAACACCAGGATCTATAAGACAATGTTAACATTGTCTTACAGATGTAAAAAAAAAAAAAAGATTTCCACAAAATCATTATACCCTGACATTTCACTGCACAAATGTGAGGAGAAAGTAAACGACTTTCACACAAGAAAGGATTCAAGGACATTGCTTCCCATGTACCCTTGCCACAAAGGCGCTAGAGGACAGGGCCATAAAAAAAGGGCACGCACACATACACACACACACACACACACACACACACACACACCCTGGTAAGGTATGCGTGGCAGGACAGTGCTCAGCAGTCATGCCGATGGCTATGTACCTTTCTGTATGTCACAGGCCGGAAAGCTGAACACTACACCTCCTAGCCTTCCTTGCAGCAGGGCTCTTTGCGTGGACCGGGTTCCTCCAGTTAGACGCACTGGAGTAAGATTTGGGCTACAGGAGTGGAAACCATCTTTCGGCAGTCTCAGCTCTCCAGCTGGTCTCACGGCAGGGGGACTAGCCAGTATTTCTACAAGTGTCCCAGGTCCAGCTGCCATCAGCTTCATGAGAATCAGGAGACAGCAAAAGTTTCTTGAAGCGAGCAGTCCCTATGGTGGCCCCCTGATCCCTGCCCCTTCTAATGTGATGAGGACACAGCTCTCTTAGAAGGTCAGGGCAGTGCCCTGGAGGCCCAGCCTCAAGCCCTCCCCTTCAGTATGCCCACTAATTTGCAAGCACCTCATCTCTATTTTAATCTCTTTCTGTTTAAAATAGCTCCTATGCTTTTTTCTTTTTTTTCCCAAGGAAAGGAGCAGGTAGGTAGGAAGAATAGGAAGAAACATTTTATTTTTATTTAGTTGTTCATCTTGTTTTATTTCCTGCTGGCCCAGGATGTAAATCCAGGTCCCTGGGATGTTTGTGGATGCGTTTGTGAATGCGTTCGGGCAGAGGCAGCAGATCTAACCGTTACTCCACCAGAGTGTGCCAGCTCCTGTGACTTTTGTCTCCTCCCACTGAACTCTTGAAATGCATCATTGTTCGCAGGGAGACACAGGGAGCAGCAAATACCATGCCAAAGGAGGTGACAGACATTTCCGGGAGTGTGGCAGGGATTGATAAGATGACCATGGGGTCCCAGGCAAATGTGCCCAGACAGACACAGCTTGGAGGCTCAGAGAGAAGTGCTTCCAAAGATGAAATCAGCAGAAAGCCCACTGTGCACATGCATGAAGGTGGTGGGCGAATCACTGAAAAGTATATACAAACAGAAGCAACCAAGAAGACTAGACAAAAGCTGTACGAGAGAAAAGAGGTAATAGCTGACTGTATTTGGTACTTAGGTAGTCCTCTAATGCACAGCGGTGATCTAGCTCAAACGACACTCTAATTCTAGAGCTGTCTGAGAGATAGGCAAGGCACCTGAGTTACTCTTTGGAGGTAGAAGAGCGGGGCTTATCTTGCTATGATGATGCACATCTACAAGAATGTCAAAATGGAAAGAACAAAAAGCAGCAATATGAGCATGTTATTTAGAGATATGGTCATGTGCAAAATCATCTGGATACCTCTAAGAGGAGAGAGAGTGGATGACAGTGAGGGGCTGGGTGGGATGGGGACAAAGGAGGGAGAGAGGGCAGGGGAGGGGAAGCACATGGGTAGGTTTGATACTAAACCTTGTAGAACTAATTGGCTCTTTAAACTGTGCAGTGGATAAACTTTAATGCAAAGAAAAGTGATTTCCCAATTGAGTAAACAAGGAAAAAGAAATGGCAGGATCCCAATAATCCGAGGCACTCTGGGTAAGAAGAGTGTCTCTCCTGCTTTGGACACCCATGGGCAGCCAGTGGCCAGGTCACTGTGAGCTAAGAGCACAAAGCAGAAAAAGTTCAAATGAAAAGGGAGCTGACATGATACAGGCCACATCTCAGTGTATGGGGGGAGTCAAATAAAAACCACGTATGAGCCTTCAGAGGTCAAGAAATTCTCTGAAATAAGTCTGAGCAAACCAGTAACAAGTGTCTCTACAATAGTCGTAGTGGTGGCAACATTTTGAGCTAAAGGTGAAATCAAGTCCTAAACTAAACTTTGCTTCTGAAGCATCCAAGAGTCCCAAGTTCCAGAAACAGGTAGCACTGATCCATTTTTCTCAGGAGGGCAGGGCTAATCCCTCAACAGTCGTGTCCCTCCATGCTGCCCACAGGGACCAGGTGTCACCAGCTCCTCTAGACATTGGGGGCTAAGTGCCAAGCAAGAGGTATAAAGCGACACATCCAGCTGAAAGATTCTATTTGGCTGACTGAATATACTTCATTGTTTAATTTTTAACTGAATGCATCTGAAAGCAGAAGAAAAACCACTACAGAGAACGGTACCATTTTTACAGGCCAGGCCCCGCCCCTGTAGCAGATACATTCGCACTTGCCTGAGCAAAATTTCTTTCTTCCTACAATCCAATTGCTACCAGCATGTTTGTGAACACTGTAAATCTGCCCGTGTTGATTCTCAAAATGAAAAATATCAGGGGAAATAAATAATCCTTTACTCCCTGCCATTCTTCGCAAAAAGAAACAGACATTTTGACTCAGAAGAAGAAACAATAAAAATCTCCTCACTGAGAATCAAGTTTCTGGTTGGAAGCGTCAGCCTCAGTAGGACCCACATGTCCTGGCAGCTTACATAACTGTCCTGGCAGATGGGGATGATCGCCACTAAACAAGGCCCTGGTCTTGTGCTATTAATGATTCCTTATTAGCAGCACTTATCTGGGGGAGGGGGTACTAGCAATCGTCTCCAGCTCTTTCTACCTGTGGCTTCATGAGCTGCTGTGGACTCCGGAGGATCTTGGTCTGCTGGACAGGGAGCCGGGAATCCTGGGTGCTCCTCGAGGAGGGAGCTCGGCAGGTCCAGGAGGCTGCAACCTCAACCACGCAGGCCTGGCTGTTTAAACACGGGACGGCCAGTTCTTGCCCAAACCCCTTTCTCGCCAAGATAGGGAGGCATTTCCAGCCATGGGCATCCATGGGCAGCCCTGGCTCTAAATGATTCAAAGGACTGAACCTAGACAGACCTGAGGAGCAGAAGGCAGAGCCGGGCCAGACCGGAACCAGGGGCGAGGAGCCAGGGCACTGGTGGCAGGAGCAGACAGACAGGCTGTGTCTGGAGCTGGCGGCGGCCCACACTGGAGCTCACTGGGCAGGCAACCCAGCCAGCTAGCCACGTCTCACCTCCACCTTAAATCAGGGACACTACTGATGCCATGCAAACCCCTGCAGCCTCAGGAGGTTTTTTGGCAAACAAGCATCACTTGGCTAATAGATCTGAGTGTGAAAGGCAGGAAACACTTCTAAATTACCAGAGAGATCTGGACGCTTTTTAACAATTATAATGCTCTTTCACGGCTTAATTTCAGATCTCTCAGTTACAACCCCGGATTTTTAGCCTTGACTGAGACACTGACTCATGAGTTATTTATTTTTCTTTGACTCAGTTTCCCCCAAGAGAAACAGGGATGAAAACCATAGACTTATTTCTACCTCTCAAATGCATCTCTCCAAGAATTCAATTCTGTTTATTTCAGGTTATTAAATATTCATTGAGTCCAGGAATCAGGTGCTTCAGGGAATTTAAATAAATAAATAAATAAAAGCAGGTCCTGCTGTCAAGCAGCTCAGATCTAGAAGGTTAAACAAAAATCCCCAAATAAACAAACCAACAGGTAAAGTAGGGTAAATACTGAAGGAGGACATGTCCCCAGGCTATCCACACACACACAATTTCTGTGGCTCTGGTTGGTGCCAGGCACTGGTTGGATGGGAGGGCTGTCCTTCCCTCACAGAGTGGATGCAGCGGTGGGGACTGGGGTTCAGGAGAGTGAGTGGCTGACTCCAGGGGCCAAGGTACAGGGAGGAACCACACACCACTGGCATTCCCAGAGTGGCCTTGCCCATGGGGTGGCCACCAGCAGAGATGGTGATGAGCACTTGGGGAGTGGGACACAGCAGCTCTGCCCACTGCCTGCTCAGGCAGAGGGAAAGGAAGGAGGGATTCGGGACTGTGCTGGAAGAGCAGGTGTTTTCAGCGTGCCCCTACAGGCAGGTGGATCACAGAGCACTTGGAGGGTTGCACCTGGAAATGGAGCAAACAGTGGGAAGACTGGCACCAAGACAAGAGAAAGGTGCCTTCTTCTCCACGGTAGAGAGAGTACACTTGCCAGGATGCAACAGGCATCCTGTCTTCCTGCTGCCAATTCCGGCACCAGGAAAAGGCTGGGGTCAGCGGGGGTGGTGCCCACCAGCCAGAGCAGAAGGAAGCTGGCCTCTGAGTCCTGGCCAGCAGCCTCACCCGCACTTTGGGTTCGCACCCTTGTCACAGAAGCACAGGCAGCAGGGCCTGACTGAGCAGTACCGAGACTTCCAGGGCCCCAAGACGCCAGCTCCAGCAGGGCCAGAGGGTCCCTAGTTTGCCTGGCTGTGTCCCAAGCACCTAGAAGAGCCACTGGTGCAAGCAGGCCCGCAGTAAATGTCTGTCAAATGAGCGAACCAAGCTGGATACAGGAAGGCGAGAATAAGCTGAGACTACAGGCAATCCTAAATACTGCCCTTGGTCTCCTTTAATCGATGAGGAGCGGAGCCATCAGAGGACGCCTGCTCTCACACACTCACACAGTAGGGCAGGAAGTCGATGGGTTCCTTGAAAACCACAACTCTGACCCGGGTCCCTTGAAGCAGAGCAGGAAGCTCCTGCTACCATGGCTCGTTGTTCCTGCTATTTGAATTTTCAATGCCCTCATAATTAAGAGCGGTGAAATTAGAAAGCAGCAGTTTATAGCTCTCCAAAGGATTTCCTTCTGAAAATGTTTAGAACCTCCATGACACAGGATATTAAGGTAATAAACACCAATTGGGAGCGGGGTGGGGGAAACATCCCAGTTTCGGGTCAATGAAATGAAAGTGGCACTCTCTCTGCGTTTTTATGGGGCTGCTTAGAATTTCTGAGGTTCCCTCCATTACTCTGCTTTGAAATTGCTCAGTAAACTACATCAGACGTTACTTCACTGACGCTCACAATCTGGCCTTCTCTGCTGGCTCCCCAGAGACTAACACAAACCCAAGCTTGAAAAATCTTTCCTTGGCACTAAAAGTGTATATATTTTGAAAGGCAACAAATAGAGGCCTGTGTCCTCTTTGGAGTGGCTTTTTGAATCTTCTGCAAACATTTAAATGCAAAAAAGCATCTTGGTAACCATCTGCAGGGCAAGAAACCAATCACAAACAAGCTATAACGAAGATTGTTTGGAATGACGACCAGTGAAGGGAACCCCACAAGGACACTGCTGGTCGAAGGTGAGTATTTGCCGTCACATAGGCACTGATGGGGGGTGGGAACAACCAACAGGGTCCCTGTCCTCGGGGTGCTTACAGTCTAGGCTGCAGTCAGATATGCCAAAGAAAGACACAGTCTGTATGTGATGCTTGTCCTGGAGGAAGTGTGCAAGCACCTGGGCTTGTCCCTGTTTCTCTGCCCAACCAGGGCAGTCCAGCAAAAGGAAGGCCACGTATTAAGGGTGAACAGGAAGGAGGAAGTGACAGGTTGCATGGCAGGAATGACTGGGCCAGGGGACAGGTCCCCTGTTTCTAGAGAAGAGGTCAGGACCAAGGCCAGAGCAGGCACCACCTCACAGGCCCAGCACCTATGGGCTTTGGACTTTGATCTCAGAACAGTGAGAATCTAAAGATTATAGAGATTCCAGTGACAAAGAGTTGCCTGTTAACAGGTAATTTCTTGAAAAACAAGTGCTTATGTTTAGAACAGAACAAAATCCTTGAAATACAAGAATAGAAATGAGCATGTAAGGAATGTTAGGTCAGCATTTAGAGTGATAGCAGACAGCATGTCTGCAGCTCCACGGAATGAGGATATATGTTAAACCCAATGTTAATGAGAAAACTACAAGGTACGAGGATATGAAAAAAAAAAAACAATATTAGGGAACATGATGTTTCTGAAGACTGCAATAAAATTCAAAACGTTAGAAGTATCAACTAATGACTCAATTTCCAAATGACTATAAACTCAATGATAAAAAAAAAAACAAGAGCATTCAAACCTCCTGGCCCCTCCTTCCTCCAGCTTACCTAGGTCTTGCATCTTCTGAATTCTCAGACAACATCAAATGCCTGAGCATAGACCTAGCAGTAAGTCAGGCGCTGCTCTGCTCACCTCCCAATGGTTAGTTACTAGTCAAATCATTCCATGTGTTCATGCCTGAACTGCCCACTAGGGCTGTGAGAGAAAGTCCTACACACTTCTGTACCGTGGGGGCAGCTGGGGACATGCCACACACACAGCCTGTAATGACTCAGCAGGCGAGCAACTGGGAAAGACACAGGACAGGATTTGGAAATAATCTGTGGATTTGGATTATAAAGATGGTTCACAATTAACTTAATTACATGTTAAACAGAGCAAATCAAATCTGATCACACTAGTGAGAAGAGACTAAGGGATGCTAGAAGGAACATTATGAAATTCAATTGTCTCAAATACACTGTGCCACATAGATGGGGGACTGTCTCCCAGTTTTCAAGAATATTATGCTTTCCCTGGAAAAATGGGCATCCTGTTACCTGGCAGACATTGTGTAGACAGTATCAACTAATTATGTTGCCTTCTTTCCTCTTACCATCAGGCAGCTGGGGCCAAATCTCTGTCTCCTCAAAGCAACTGAGGAAAATGTGCATGTCTTTGTTGCAAACTTAATCCAGCTTTACTATTCTCCTAGTCTGATCTTCTCTTTCCCTTTGCCCCTTGATTTTCATTTCATCCAGATATATCCCTACCTATGTCACTATTCCAACAGCCTTTGTAGAACTGTGTTATGAATACATTTAAATAAACTCAATGATTAAGCAAGGAGTCTTAGTGAGACACAATTTTCTCAGTCATGCAACCTTTAAACCAAAGCAAAGAAATGCACAGGTAATTCTGTGCCCAGATGCATTCTCCCATCCACACCGAGTAGCCACTAAAAGTTAGGCTGGTGTGAGGTACTGGGGACAGTGAGAGAATGAAACTTGATCTCCTGTCACCAGCAGCACGTGACTAGCGAGTTTCGGGGCAGAACACTAAACAACCACAGCGCAGTGCGACCAGGGTCCCGTGAGCAGCCGTGACACATTCAAGAGTGCCTCAGAACAGGGGAGAACGCAGAGGGGAGGACCAAGGCCAGGCCAACAAGGACCTGATAATACCACGCTGACCTTAACATACGATTTCCCTTTAGAAATTCCGTTGACTCCATTCGTAACCCAGAAGAATGGCTGCCTGTTCTAGGCCCCGATCCACTTGTTCATCCATTTTCAACTCCCAGTCCTGTGCCACAGCCAAATGTGCCTCACTCCTCAAAGATTTCAAGCAACCAGGCCCTCCTCTGACTCCAATCAGTCCCCTAGGCCTCCGTATGCCTATTCCCTCTCAGCTATATTTGCCCGCTGAAACCCTACTAAGCATTTCTTCAGTATTTTTAAACATAGCAACCACTAACACGTGTGAATTAAGTATATTTCCCACCCTCAAGGAGGTTAGAGTTTATAAGGAAGAAAACAGTAACTTGCCAAACTACCATACAGATTCCAAATAGCATCTATAAATGAACTCAAAATAAAATGTTAATCACATGGAACATTATCCTAAACTTTACTTTTCTTGATTCGAAGGTAGATTGTGCAGCAACTGTGGCTCAGGTCAGCCCTATACCACTGAGACAGATGTCGCCCATAACCCCAAACACAGGGTCAGGCTGTAACAATGAAAAGTCCCCCTAGCCATTTCCCCAGGGACTCTAAAAATGAATAGTGAGTCCAAAATCACAAATTCTTCTGACAGTTCAAGAACCATCCATGGGTTTAGTTGAGAATTAAATACTAAGCAGAACATGTTTCCTGGAGACAGGAGTAATTGAATTTTCATGAAACGTAATGCAATGTTTGTTCATTCTATGTAAACATATACAGATTGCAAGTAAGGCTAGATTAATTCCTTCAAAGCACTCTAGATTTCCAAAAACAAAATGAAGCTGTCTGTGGTAATAAAGTCTTAGAAGTCAACATGTGAAGACTTTTTCATTTATTTCCCTATACCTGAAGTGGCAGGATCAAAATGAGATGAAAATATAGGACTTTCATATGTAAATTAATCCAAAAGGAACTTTTCCAGGAAAGCTACAAAAAGCTCAGAAGGAAAGCAAACTCTGCATTCACATACAGAAATGAGCAGTGACCGAGACAGCCCTGAAGTGCTCACAGCACCTCCAGTCGTATCAGGAAATACTCCCTTTCTATCAGTGGAACAAAACTGTCCCCAAATCGTTCCTGAAGTGAGGCTGAGACAAACAATGCAAATGGGAGACCAGAGCCACAGTCCTGGAGATTCATTCAAACGCCTTCAGAAAAGCAGAGAACTCGTGAAAGAGGAGGCCAAGAAGGTCTGTCCAGTGACTAGATTGGTGGGGGAAGACCCCGGTGCCAGGAGACAGAAGTAAAGGACAGTGCAGCCGTCCAGAGTTTTTCCTCTGGCCTCCTGGCTGCTCCTCCAGCCAACAATGAAGTCAGCCCACCCGACCTGCAGGCCAAGTCTGAGCCCACTCCTGTTTCTGGGGAGCCAGAAGGCTAGGAATCAGTGTGGTGCTTTAAACAGGTGAGAAATATCAAAAGAAGAAAGCGGTTTTGTCACGCAGGAAAAGTATGTGAAATAAAGCTCTACTGAAGCACAACGCTGCTGCTGTTTCCTTGCATCTATGGCTGTCCTCGCACAAGATGGCAGAGTCGAATCACGGCAATGCCGGCCAACCTTGAAATGTTTGCTGCCCAGTCCTAGCCTAGAGTGGACAACTTTCCTAGCCCCTTGTTCCACTAATGCTCTCGCACCACGCCTGTCTCCACATGAAACGCTTCCTGAGGACTCCCACAAGTTCCGTTCATGGAGATACGTTTCCCACAAGTGCCGCCCACCATCCTCACATCTGAAGGCTGTTCTGTGCTCGGCAGCAGCAGCCTCCCTGATGAAGTGCGCCTGGCTGAACGGGATCCTTTGGCAGGCAGCTCAGCAGTCAGGAATCACTCAGTGCCCACAAATCAGACCTGTGTTAGGTTTTTTATCACACTCACCTAAAACTGCCCCATTAGACCCTGCAAATCCTCAGCCGCAAAACCTGTTAGACGACATCAGTGGGTCTTCACTTTTTTATGGCACAGAAGCCTTTGGTAACTACTCTCCCTCACCCCCCAAAAATGCCCCTACACAGAAATAGATGGGGAAGCTGACAAGAGATCTCAGGGGATTCAGGCTCGAGCTACAATAACTAATAAATGTAATGAAATCCAAAGGACAGAAGGGCTGAAGTGGAGAGACAAAATTTTGATCACTTATTTTGCATCAGACACACATTGTGTACATTAACCCATTTACTCTCATCCTAAACCAATGAGGTGCATATTAAACTATCATTTTATAGATGAGGTGCTGGGATTCAAGGACATTATGTGGTAAACGTTCTTTGTCAGCGACATCTATCTGTCTGCCCTACACTCCCAATATTTTCTGTAGAGACAAGCACATTTCCCATTGGAGTCACGTAAACCATGAGCAGTTGCTGGCAGTTGGTAAGTGTAGGACAAGAAAGGTCTATCAGATGTCACCCTTCCCTGTTCCCTAACTTCTCCCCGAGCCCACTGCTGCAGAGTATAAGTGCCACTAGTGAGGAGCCCTGACACCCAGACCCCAAAGGCTAGCAGAGAAGTGACTGCCATTGACAGGAAGAAAGGCTTTAATGACATCAACGGGTTAAAAGACAGGGAGCTAGACAAAGAACTTCCGAGGTCTGTTCTGCTGGAGGCCCCCTCTCTGCCACCAACCAGAGCAGTCCCTCATCAACCAGCTACTCACCGAGAGCACATACACTCACACTCAGACTGGATCCTGAGAAGGCCTCTCCAAGGAGAATAGAACAGCCTAGAAGAGAGAAGGGTCCCCTCCCACATGGCTTTACAGGGTTCAAAGCCTATACAACCCAGGAGTCACTTTAAAACAGGACTGAAATGTGGCTTCTTTAACTTCAGAGGCAATCTGGCTCCGAGTGTCTCTCTTAAAAAAGCCTCGCTGATGAGAAAGAAGTTGCACTACTTACAGTATTCAGGCAAACTCATTTTCTACACTTAGTTGAATTTCAAATCCCCTCCCCCCATGGAGCACCTGAAAATACCCAGTATCATATACCTATGCTGGGAGATATCCTACAATTGGCCAACTCCCAAATTATGTGAATTAAAAAGCACAATCAGATGACTTTCTGAAATGCCTTCATTTTATCCAGGGACATCACAGCATGGCTATTTCATGAAGACACTGATCTAGCCTAAGCTTCAGAAACCTTGAAAAAAATTGACACAAGAAGAAAAATTTAGCAGATTGTGTTTTTCCTCCACTGAACCATGAATGGATAATGCCTCACCCCTCAAGGGCCTTTCTGCAGCAAGACAAGGAAACAGCCAGCAACGAGCAGACCTCCCATGTTTGCAGCACTGTGGTCAGACTGTGAAGCCGGGGGTGTCATACGCCGCTAAATCACATTCACTCAGACGAGTAAACTTCGTGTTAAGTTTTTGAGAGTATAAGTGGGGAAGAAACCTGATTACCCACCAAATATACCAAAATTCTGCCACTGTGCAATTGCCCACGTGGGGCTATAAAAACTCTACACCCCGTGGGCTTTATTCCTGTTCGAAATCTCTAGCTTACTCAGGAGGCTGAAGTTCTTGTTTCAGAGAAAGAAAAGGCAATGTGGACACTATCACATCTAGGTCCCCAGTACAAATGAAGAAACTGAGGCCCTTAGGCCGGGCCCAGGGTCTCTCGTAACTGTCAGTCAGGCTAGACCATGGCCTCTACCTCCTTCCGCCTCCTGCACTGGGCAGCGGGGCAGAGGGCCACGGGACAGCTGGGGAATCCAAAACAGTTCCCCTCCACATTTTACTGTTCTGATGAGCCTGGAGAAAGAGCAGTAAGCATAGAATGGACGAGGGGCCCACCTGCTCACATACCCATCATTCATGTCATGATATGTATATGGAGTGTCTACTGTGCATGAGGCATTGTTCTAGGAACTGGGACTCTGACATTGATTGACACCAAATCATTCCCTGCTTTTGGGAAGCTTCAATTCTAGTGATTCCAGAGTTTTCTTCCAGAGATTTAGCGCTAAATTCAGACACCTTGCACTAACACTTTAAAAATGTCATAGCAAGAGTGTGAGCGTGAACATGTGTGGACACAAGATCTGTCACATGTTAGTAGCATTTCAAAAATTTCCCCAGGGAGGACTTTCCAAATCATACTCCCTAGTCCCTGTTTGGTTTAGGGAACAACCACAACACACACTGAAACCAAGGAAACGAGTTCAATGGCATCTCTAGAGAGAGAGAAAAAAACAAAGTCAGGTTCTTGGTGTGACCTGGTGGCTCGGACACTAAGCCAGTGCCTGGGGTGTAGACCATGTAAAATTCAAGGACCCGAGTTTACCACCCAGGGCCAGGAGGAACAACCAAAATGAACAAATTAAAAAAAAAAAAAAAAAATGCTTCTTCCTCCTTTCAATTCCTTCATGCCTGCTGCCTGCCTGCCTTCCTCTTTTAAAAAAAGAAAACAAACCTTCAGGCTCATTTAAACCTTCTTTCTAAGCTAGAAAGAAAGTTGGTGAGGAAAAGCTTGAAAGAAGGAAGTTCATACTGTGAGATGGTACTGGAGCAGGGAGACTGAAGCACTGTGAGCAGGGTGAGCTAAGAAAGACATGCAAACAAGCATAAGGAATGTGTCAATGGCCAGTCCTGCAGATGAACTGACCACTGTGAGACCTCATTGTGCAGGACCCCTCATCCATGGGGCTGGCCCAGCAGGTCCAGATGGGCCGCGCTGTGGCTCAGTCCATTTCACATGCTCTTCCTGTTGAAGACCCAGCAGGTTACACACACTCACCTCAGAACAAAGGTGGAAGCAAACTGCCAAGTACATCCTAAGTCTCTTTTTCACATCACATCTATTAATGTCACTTTAGTCACAGGACCAAGCCACACGTGCATGGGGCAGAGAGTCTATCCCTCCTACAGTGGGATGCTTCAGAGTCATGGGGCGAAGTACACAGAGGGGGCTAAGAAAATTGGGAACAATAATGGAATCTGATGGAAGAAATAACCACAGACCACAATGCAAATGTGCCAGATTTCCATTTCTTTCCAATCCAAAACTCTTTATGTGGAAACTCACAAACTACCATCCACTTCAAAGTGTCAAAAGCTAATGCTTGGATTATTTTATTGGGGTAACTATTTCAGGAATGAAGGAGGACAATAGGAGCGAGGAAAACAAGGGAAAATTAAGTCCACATTGATGGGAGGAAGGACTAAGGTATTAAATGACAATTGCTTTATATTTGTCAAATATATAAGATCTGTGGCCTGGCAAACAGACTGCTTTCCAGGAGTCTCCTATGTATAGAAATTATGGCCCAGACAATATGCAACACACAGCACAATGAATGGAAGACATCAGAAATATACACACACACTAGAGCCTGAATCAAATCATCAAACCTTTACTTTTATTACAAGGACAGAAATCTTGAAGGGGGTGGGATGGATTCAAACAGAATTAGAAAGAAAAAATATACCAGGAAACAAATCAAATTCTGTGCAAACAGTATAATTGGAGTCCCCCAGCAAGCTCCAAGCTACATTTCCTCGTCAAACAAGCTCATCCTAGAGCGAACCTTCCCAGCCAGGAGAAACTGTCAAAGAGAAGGCCAACCCTGACAGAACATCAGGAGAGCGAGGGGAGATGTTTGAAAGTCATTAAATATTTAGAATCCCCATGCTGAAAATATGAATGATATAGCAATAACAGCAGAGGCGTAACTACCAGAACTGAGCCTGACAAGTAGAAGGGGTATCTTCATGGAACTTGTCAACTCACATCCACTTGCATTCCCTGACGAACTGACTTTTTTAGAGAATGATGTAAAGAAACCCAAAGCTCCTCAAGAAAGAAATACATATATTCCATTTATGAAAGAGCAACTTAAAAAAAAAAAAAGGTAAAGGAAAGAAATACCACAAACCTGGAGAACGCAATTATAAACCATAAAAATGACAGAGGATTAGTATTCACAATAAATGATGACTGCCTACCAATCAATTAAAAAGAAACAAAAATGAGCCCCAAATCCAGAATGAACAAAAGAAAAACTAAGTGTCAGATAAACATAAAAATGTATTCAATCTACATAGCAATCAGGTAAAACAAACCAAACCACTGTGAGATACTATTTCATCGGGTTAGCAAAATAAGCTGAACAAATCAAATACTGAAGAGGATGTGTGGCAACAAAAACTCTCATGCAAAGCTCAAGGCAGCGCAAATTGGTCCAACTGTTTCGGAAAGCAATCTGGATATATCCTAAAAATGAAAAACACTCATGAATATTAACATGGCAAAGTCACTGGTAAAGAAAATATACCTTAAGAAACTCTGCCACCTATACAGACACAATGTACAAGAGCGCTCAGCAGGTGCAACTGTAGTAACGAAAAAAACTGAAAACACTCATATGCTCATTAAAGAATAAATGAATCGACTGGCACACTCACACACAAGGAGTAAAAAAATGAATGAATTTAAACTCTAGAGAGAACATAGATGAACTTCACAACAGTTCATGAAAATCCAAAGTCACTGAAGGATATATAGTGCATTCTGCTTGTTAAAGCATAAAAGCAGGTGAAAATCAGGTTGTTTTACAATCTAGATGGTAAAACTGTCATAAAAGTGAGGGTAATAACAGAAAGTTCAGAATAGTGATTGTTCATGGGGGGAAAAAGGGAAGATCATGACAGGAAGAGGTGGGTTCACCAGACCCTCGACTGTGTCAGGTCCTTTCTTAGGCTGGGGGCTGGATACTGGGAACAGAGATAATAATAAGGACTGAAAGACAGACATAAAATATAAGGATAAATTGTCAATAAAAAATTTAAGGAAAAACAAGTGCTTAAAAAGAATAGGGTGACTTACGCATATTTTTAGCAAAGAGTAAACAATGGAGAAAGAATGCAGGACTCAGCTTCCCAATTTCAAAACTTACTACAAACTATAGCAATCAAAACATGCAATCGAAATCACGCGCTGGCATGAGGACAGGGACTTGTCCTGTGGAATTGAATAGAAACAAGAGCCCAGAAATAAGCCCACGCATTTACAGTCAACTGATTTTCAACAGGGCATCAAGATCTTTCAATGAAGTGCTGTCCAAGTGAGGGCAGGTCTCACCTCACATAGGTAAAAGTTAACACAAATGGATCCATGGCCTAAATATAAGAACAAAATGCACAGAACTCTTAGAAGCAAAATATATCACTGACCTTGAATTTGGTCATGGATTCTTAAGCTGACACCAAAAGCAGGTGCAGAAGAAAACGAAGAGATAAATGAAGTTCTACGAGAATTAAAAACTTCGGTGAAGCAGGAAAAAGGCGAGCAGTCAACAGATTCGGAGAAGTTGTGGGTGTGAAGTCCAGAGCTCCCAATCTGGCAAAGAAAAGCAGCAGAGTGGGAATACTGGGGCATCCCGTGATGGAGATTGGAGCCTTCACTTCAGGGGCCTGAGACATTCGGAGTCAAAAACAAAAACAAAACAAACATGCGTGTGATAGGAACGAAAGACGAGAATGAAGCGATACTCTGAGGTAGGAGAACAAAAGAACTCAGGCAGGTCAGCACTCCCCACGTGTCCACAGTTCCGCTTCATAGGGTTTCAGCTGCCTACGGCCAGCGAAAGTCTGCACACATGATGTCTGATAAGATTTTGAGAGACAGAGACCACATTCATGTAACCTTTATTGCATTAAATTGTTACAGTTGTTCCACTTTATCACAGTTGTCGTTAGTCTCTTACTTGGCCTAATTTATAAACTAATGTTTATCACAGGTATGTAGTATAGAAGATCCTCAAACAATATCATTTTGTTCCATATTGTCTCATAGTAACACTGATGGGAAAAAGAGATAACCCAGTCAATGCTAAATGAAACTTTATTCATGGACCTGGTTCTATTATTCCTATTTTAAGTGAGGACTTTTGTATAGGAAAAAAAATTAGATATAGATATATAGACATTTACACACACACGTATCTAGGATTCGTCCTATCCCTGTTTCAGACATCTGTTAGGGGTCTTGGATGTTCCCCCATGGATAGGAGGAGGAAAGATTACTATATAGATCCTAGCATCCTTTCAACCACTTATAGAAACATGTTCAACTATACTAGTGACCAGAGCAAAGGATATTAAAACAACACCAGTAGTATAACCTGTCTTCACTCTCAGATGAAAAGAGTGAAGAGACTGAGAGTGGTCAGTGTGGGAGAGGATGTGAAGAAAAGGGGAATTCAAGCGCAGTATCTTGCCATGTGCATAATAATACCCATCGGAAACTTTTGCGGAGAGAAGCCAGCAACTCCTCTTCTACAAACTTATTGGGGGGAGATACTGTGGGCAATAACACATGTAATAACACTGATTATTATGTGACTAATGCAGGAGTGGCCAAAAAGACCCAACTAGAATGGATATATGGTGATTAACAATAGATGTAGATGGATATCTGGTAATATGAAAATACAAGTGTGTCAGATTTGCCATGAAAAATAATTTTAAAAACTGCAAGGTGTGACTTGATTTTTATAAAAAATAGGATTTTTACATATAGGCATAACTTGCAATTATATGCATATCTTTCAAGTTTTATTTAGGTAACAATGGAATTACTTTTATTTTCATTTTCATACTTCATTTTTTGAATTTTTCAGTGACTACAAATAGCTTTCATATCAGAAAACAAGTCTCACCATCTTATTATTCATTTTAAAGGGGCAAGAAAGACAAAGGGTAAGGAAATACTTGAACAGACACCTCCATCTGACAGCTGGAACATTTGTCACAAGGAGGTACTACAAGGCAGAACGACACAGAAGGCCACTGTTTGTTTGCTTTTCTGAAAGGGCACTGAAAGGGTGAAGACTGACTTAAAGAAAGGGAGACAAGCTAGGAGGGTGAGGAAAGAAAGGGAAAGAGGGAGAGAGAAAAGGGAGGGAGAGATGAGGAAAGGAAAGCAAAGGAGCTAGAATTTTCTGTATCTTAGCCACAACTGGTTGTATTACCTCAGAAACATTATGCTTTTTTCTGTTTAAGTCAACAGACTAAGTGCACTGTAGAGCCACACACTCACATATTTCACCACCACGTGGTCATGTGTGCGATCATCCTTTCAACTGAAGCGTCCTCACAGTTCACCCTAGAGAACATTTCCGTAAGGAGGCCATGAGCCCACCACGCTCCCACACTTTGCTTACACCAGAACTCCCTGGACAAGACGTAAAATAACAGGGCATGTTGAAAAGCAAGCAAAAAAGGCAAATTTTGAGTGAGAATCAAACTTGGAGAGATGACCTAACACAGGATGAATTTTTGGTTTTAGGGGTTTTTTTTTCCCCCACACGCTTTTTACCTGACCTGCGGCCCCGCAGCACAGCTACACAAAGAGTCGTGACAATGACTGAAGAGAAACCTGTCTTGCTGTACGCTGGTGAAGGGCTTTTGTTAAGTGGAAGTGAAGAGAGCCTAGGAGGGTACCCACCTGACCCCGGAGCTACACGCCACAGCACAGGCTCAAGCCAGCACAGAAAAAGCTGGGGAAACTGCGCTGCGTTTGCACCACGCACACATGCTTCAGATCAGGCCCTGAAGTCCTCGAGCGCAGCGCAGACGCAAGGCAGCACAGCGGAGACCAACACTAGCATCTGAATCTCTGTTCCCAGGAAGCAATTAAGGCCCTATACCTCACCAGGTGGGTCATCACGGGTTCATAGTGTATGATTCCATTCATATAAAATTCTAGAAAATGCACATGAATCACCAATGCTAGAAGTAGATGAGTTTTTGCTCAGAGTCAGGGGTAGAAAAGGGACAGATTCCAAAAAGGGCACGAGGAAACATCAGTTGGATGAACATGCTTTCTATTTGATTATGGTGATGGCATATATACACACATATGTCAAAAATGGATCAAATTGCATGCATTAAATATGTGTAGTTGACCTCAAATATACCCTGATAAAATTAGGGAAATTTTTAAACCTATCTTAAATACAAGGTTTTCAAAACATGTTCTGAGTGTGGACCACTCCTAAGAATAAATGAGTATTTGTTTACAACACTCTGGTACCCATTCCAGGCCTAAAACATCAGATACTCTGCGAGCAGACATTTTAAGTCAGCTCCTGGGTGATTACAAGACACATATCTGAGAACCATTGTTTAAGGTTCAATTCAAATTTCACCTCCTCCAGGACCCACCCCTTATCTAGCTCATGGACTAAGTTCCCTGTTGGCATCTCCCAAACTCCTTATCACAAATGGCCTTACACTACCGAGCTCTAATATATCATCTTATCTTCCCTACTACACCACAAATCGTACAGAGAGAAGCTACATCTCAGTGATTTCTGCAGCATTCTTTTATATGACACAATCTTACACACAAAAGATACTAAGGCTATGAATGGCAAGTCTGCCTGTACAGAACAAACCTGATGTCTGGTTCAGTCTTGGCACATACCATCTGTAAGTTCACCAACTTGGGTCAATAACTCTAAATGTTGAAGTGTGCATACAGGCTGTAAAAACTAGCTACCAACAAGAGGACTAGACTGGAAAGAGATTTACATTCACATAGAAAAGGAAGCATTATGTCTGCCAACCGGGCATCCAGGCAAAGAGAAATTGCATTACTCCTTGCAAAAAGGGACCTAATTTATTGCAAGACACATGTTTCAAATACCCATACCACCAATATTCTATCTGTATGTAATCCGCATAGGCCTTGGCAGAATCTTCTCCAACTCCCCCACCTACCCATTCTGCTCTCTGTACTTCTATTACAAATATTTACCACATGGTCCTGAAGTCTTTTATATGTATGCCTGTGTGTGCTCTGCTATTCTCAAAGGCAAAAAGAGTGCTTATTTGTTTTTCTCTTTTCTATTTGCTATATAGACCCTGAGAAGGAATTCAAGAAACATTTGACAATCAAATGAACAAAAAGTGATTGTTTAGAACTAGAAATTCTTCACATACATATTTACAAGGTTTTCCCAAAAGAGGCAGTTTATAAATTTTAATTAAGAGGTAAGGATAGAGACTACGTTTAAAAAAAATTATATTTTCCACTACAGAACCTTTTTTCTCTGCCAACCTATGTCCACTCTTCTGAACTTCACAGGTGCTCAGTAAGCAGGAAATTCCTTCCTGGCACAATTGTAGATCATTGGCACCTCTGCTGATAGTTTTAGATGTTCATGCATCAGCTACTTTTAGAAAAGACAACAGCGACCTGGGTAAGCCCACTGGGAAATAAGCTTGTAGTATTCAGAGGTATGACCCAGCACCACTCTCAAAACATCTTTACAAGGATCAATCCATCAAATCCTCCTGACAACAGTCACCACCCACATCATAATGATCAAGTCTAAGGAGTCGAAAGCAGTGTGAGAATGCTCTAACTTCAAGAATGAGATCTGAAATAAAATTCTATGAAAGTTATCTGGAGCATGGTTTATTCCATGCACAAAATGCACGCACACGTGCATGCACATGCGCCGTAGCTTACATGTTTTACGAGGGGCCTGTTCAAATTAGCCACCAATTTCACAGGAGACAACATACGCCATGACAGAGCCCTTCTCTAGGGGTAACAGAAATCTACAAAGTTTGTTGTGTGTTGCTCGGTTTCAGTTCTTCATTCTGCATCAGACAAAATCATCTATTTGAAATGAACTCCCAGCCACCTGAAAATCATGCAATTTGCTCTTGGGGAAGCAAAAAACAGTAGCTTACTACTATCAGGGAGCCCTGGAAAAGGTGCGCCCCACTGTCCACTGCCAGACCTTGACTACTTTCTCAGGCTCTGGAAAGGGGCTGAGAGCAGCCCCTGTCTCACAGCCTTGTCATCCAGGTGTGAAAACAGAAGGCACCTGCAGTATTAGGAAGATGGCCTTGGCATACAGGAGATTCATGGTATCTGCTAGCATCACGGCTCCATTAGCTTTAGTTTCCAATTATTTTGGCACTTACCTGCACCTCTGTAAGAACCATAAAGAAAGATAATCTACGAACATCAAATGTGTTGCTATTTAGGAGTTCTATTTTAAAAGGCACAGGGGAGGGATGGAGGGAGGGAGGGAAAGGTCAAAAATGCAGGAGACAAAAGAAAGTGGCCAAACTGAACTAAAGGGATGACATGTGCCTTGTCCTTCTCTGTGCTATAGAGACTCAATAAACAGGAAATTAGTTGTACTTGCAAATAACATCTATGGCTAGTGACTGCCGGCACATAGCTGAAAACTTTTTAACTGCAGAACATCAAAACGCACTGGAGTCTGAGAACACACAGCAGAACTCTGTCACGATAACTTCAAGTTCAAATGGCCAAGCCTACAAAGAATTCCTTTCAGAAATCCTTTTCTTCTTCCTTTTCTGTAGTTTCCCTCTCTGGCAAGAAATTTGATTGAAATTTTATGTACACAATTTTCCAAACAACTTAAAGTACATCCTACTGCCACTGTGACCCTCTCAAACACATCTGCATCTTAGGTGGTTTTCTTTTTTTTTTTTCTTCAAAAAAGTAGACTTCTTTCTTTCATTTTGTCATTTTCTTCGAGAATATCTGATATGATAATCTGATTGAAAAACAACAGTCTCATTAATGTGCAATAATGACCTGAAAACCTGTTTCAGGTAACTGTATTTAGTCCATTCCTATGTGAACAGGCCTCATAAAAACCCATCAAGGACACAGGGAAACAAGGAAGCACAATTCCAAGTGACAGCTGACACGGGAGCTGACTATTCTTAACTTGCTATCCTAGTTCTGGACTGACACCTGGGAGTCCAGGATTCCTTCAAATTTTTGTCTGGAAAAATAAAACAAAAACACCACAGAAGTATTTAAAGTTAGTTCCTACTTAACAGATTAAATCTCCCAGTATTTGCTCCCAGTATTTTGTGTTTTCTATTAAAGATGTATAAACATCTGTTAGGATGATTTTCCTTTTATTACTCTGAATATTCTTCTTCTCTTTAAAATCAATCGCTCGATCTGGAATCATAGATATAGAAATGACTAAGATCAAAGAGGTAATGTAGTTCCAATTGGTTAGAGATATTAGTTTTCGGACACAGAAGACAGCCTCTAATAATATTTCCTGTTAAGGGGACTTTATTGATAAATGGCTCTACCCATGGAAAAAATGTTAAAGGCACACCCTGGTGGCTCACATGCTAAGCCGGCAGCTGGGGCACAAACCATATAAAATCAAAGGACCTAGGTACTTCACCCAGGACCAGGAACAACCAAAAAACGAACAAAATAAATATACATGATTCTTCCTCCTTTCTTTTCCTACCTGCCTGCCCTCCTCTTTAGGAAAAAAAAAAAGTATAAGAGAACAACATCCTCAATTAATTTGTATTGAATGTTCACTATTGTAACAAACTTTGCACTAAACACTTTACAAATCTCACCTCCATTAATCTCAGGAGGAAACTGAGTGAGGGACCAGTGTGTCCATTTACATAACCAAGAGAAAAAAACCAAGACTCTGAGCTAAGGGAACTAGCCTGGAGACACACAGATGTCAGCCAACAGAGTCGCAACAAAGCCCTGTTGTTTTGGACACCAGAGCTCAGGCCTCACAACTTGTACTCACAGGCCCTAAATTTGCGACCTTTGTAACCTTTGAGTTCCCTCTTCTTTAGGGCAGACCTTCAAATATTTGCAAACTATCCAAGAATCTTTTGGGCCTGAGCTGGGCCTTCCCAGGCCTCCCAAGGCTGAATGGAGAGGAATCTGTGAGATTACTGAGTCCAGGCCCAGAAGGAGTTATGTGAGGGAAGAAAAGCAGACCCAGCCCCTGGCCCCGGGCTAGGTAACACAAGCTCCCACATTTAATGTCACCTCTCCCCCAGTTCTTTAACCCACACTTGACCCATACTCAGTCTGTACCTCTTAGTTCCTAGTGGGACCACTCTTCTCCATCCTGTTGTGAGGGACCCATGACCAACCCTGACAGGGTCATCCTCCAGGCTACACAGCAAATGTCCTTTTATAGGGTGGAGGGGTTTGGGTGTTCAGTCTACATCACTGTCCCTTGACTACTGCTTCCGCGTGAGCCCCCAAGCCCAATCCTAACTGGCTCCCTGGGGAGGATTCATACTCTGAAAAAATATTTTAATTAAATTCAGATAGTGACTTTTAATTTCACAGTTCTGAAATTAAGTTTAGAAATAATTATGTTTACTAAGCAATAGTCCTAGAGAAAAGAGTTGAAAAGATCTTCCAAGTACCTGCAGAGAAGGTTGAACGTAATCGCAGAGCTGGCTTCCCTCTGACCCGCAGTGGTTTGTAGGGCATACGCAGAGGGCAGACACCGAACATGGCAGGCTTAAGTATGCTTATATTGTGTCTTACTGTATTCACGTCATATCTGCTGAACTGAGGATATTATTCTAAGTGCAGTGAGAATGAAGAAGGAGTACACTCACTTCTGCTCTTAGAAAACAAATTGCACTCAGGTAACAGGCTTCAAACACCTGTGTGGCTGTTAGTGTGACCAAAAAACCCACTTGGCTTATTACCTCCTGTTTTCCTTACTTGCTTAGTATTTACCTAGTTACAGAGTTGAAAAAGCTTTACTTAGCTCCCTCTCCTGTTATCTTCCCTTTTATGACACCAACCAAAGACTTGCATAAGATTTCTGAAACAAGGCTGAGAAATGACCTCGCCCTTCGGGTAAGTGGCCCAACCTTTGACACATATAATGACTAAAAGCGCCCCAACTGTTAGGATGGAGGGCTACAAATGGACCACCAGAGGAAAAGAAAATTCCGGGACAAAGAGTCAATGACCTCCACACATATCCCCGTCACCTCCTCCCCTTTAAAGTCTCTCAACTGGCCTCTCTGGTCTGAGAGAGATGAGATGGTCTGGGGCAACTGTCTACCATCTCCTCAGACCACCAGCTTCCTGAATAAAACTGCTTTGTCTCTGGAGTTTTTGTCTTTGGTGGTAACTGGCCAGACCTGGGTTTGGTGAGAGGGCCATTACAAAACAACATTACAACAAACATGAAATCAGAAACACCAATCCAACACCTAAGTGTCACCCAAGGAAGGGTTCCAAAAATAAGAAGTCCTTGCAAAGTCCATGTGAGAAATCAGGTTCTTCCAGAGTTAAGTGTCAGAGGTAAGTCTGGAGGTCATACAAAGAAAAAAAGACTCTCTAGAGGTTCTTCAACGCGTATGTAAGTGATATTAACTAGAGGTGAAGGTACATGCATACATACACGAGCATGGGACTATGGGACAACTAAATGCACATATAAATGAGTACAACTCTTCAGAAGGTAAATGTGTGCATAGCTATAGGAGAATTTAATGCATAAGCAAATGAGTACAGAACTATAGGCGAATTTAAACGCATACATAAATGAGGACTAAAGGCACTGACAGAAGAAGAGAATTTTTAAGAGAGCTGTAAATAAAAATTGGGTTCTTTTCTACCTGAATTTACCAGTTGTTGCTCCATCACCCCACAGCCAAGCACTTCCAGCCATTCTCCATGGAAGTTGATCTCCATCTCGAAGGAAGGATGAGTGAAAGGAAAGTAGCAGTCTACCCACCTAATGTCCAGTCCTGCAGAGACACCAAATAAAAACAGAGTTAAAAGGCCGTCTATCCTTTCTTGTAATCAAATTTGCCCTCTGGCTAATGATACCAATTATACAACCTGGGAAAATTAACAGTAAACAAATTAATTTGCAGATATGTCAGGAGGAGACAATAAATCTTAAAATAGGTGAAAAACTGGCCATGTCTTTTCCAATATGAAAAACACTTTGTGCAATTCCAGGGCCCTTGAAAACTAAATCAATCATCTGTCAAATCCCCGCAATCATCTGGCAGAGGAAAAAATTAGGTCGAGAGCATGAGAAAGCAGGTAAGTCTGCTGGTTTTCGTAAATAAAAATTATATCTTGTCAGAGTTGAAGACAAAATATCCTTAATTCTTACTATTATTGTTCTTTAAACATACATATCAACAAGAAAACCAACTCGGAAAAAGCTAATCAACTTTCACGTTCATTCTGTATTCACTTTTTAAATTAAGCTTTTAAGAGCTAAGAAAAATTTAAATAAAGGAAGGTCAGCTAAATTTAAGCACTACATTTAAAAAGCCAAAACATTTTTCTACTGATGAATGAGAAATATGCTTACATTTAAACAAACAAAGCACAGGCTAAATGTGAGGGTGAATTTCTCAAGAAGCAGTCATAAATATGGCACTTAACAACAATGCCATTCTTATTTAACGAGGAAAAGACTAATGAATTCAAAACAAGTGAAGTCTGCACAGAGCAGAGGTTAGCTGGAGAAGAGAAACCCCATGAAAGGGTGTGTTGGCAGCTTTGGGTCCATGGAGGAACACAGACCAAGTGGGCACTGGACGCTCATGGAGGGCCCTTCCTACACTATGAGAATCTTTCTCTTCTGTCGGGTAACACTTGGAATTCCATTTCTCCAGGTCATATGCACCCTACGAATTTAAAATAACTGTTTTCTCACTCAAGACTGTCTGCCACAATCTTTCAAGCCTTGTGGAAATCAGAATGAAATGAATATAACTAATAACAAATAAA
The DNA here is from genome assembly GCA_004363575.1 of Solenodon paradoxus. Classification (NCBI taxonomy): domain Eukaryota; kingdom Metazoa; phylum Chordata; class Mammalia; order Eulipotyphla; family Solenodontidae; genus Solenodon; species Solenodon paradoxus. Next base: position 202,336 of record RJWH01000885.1, read on the forward strand.
AACTGCTTTCATCTCATGAGCACTTACCTTGCCTCCATCGCCCCATTTCACATATTGGGAAACAAGGGTTAGAAAGGTCAAGTTTCTTATCCAAGGGCACATGGTCAGTAGATGACTAGTTCTATCCTATCCCAAAATTCCTGCCCTTGACATGAAAACATGATTCACTTCCATCAAGAAAGACATTTCAAGAATCAAAGATCAGATGGGGATAAAATTAAAAGACACTGGGTTCTTATGACCTAAATTATATAGAAGGATTTCTTTGCTATTGTGTTTTTCACTCTTCAGCATTAGTGTTTTTTTTTCCTACTTTCTATCTTTGAAAAGTGACAACTGATTTATTTAAAACAGAAACACAATTAAAATTAAAAAAATTTAATACTAATATATTTTACACTTCCACTGTACATGTGGTATTAGACAAACGCTGCGTGGCACAGATATAAAGTGTACAATATGATAAATGCTGATGTGTGTATATATCTATGAAACTGTCACACAACCACCAATATACAAGGATCATACCCCAAACCCCAAAGCTTCCTTGCCTACCCTTTTATAATCGTACCCATCTGCCATCACCCCACCTCTTCTCCCCACCCCCACATTCCCAGGCAACCAATGTTTCCTTTCTGTTACTAGAGATGAAGTGGTATTTCCTAGAAATTTATAAAATGGAGTCATATAGAATGGAATCATATATCTCTTTTTCTTTTTTTTTTTTCGGTCTGACTTCCTGTACTCAGCGTAATTATTTTAAGATTCACCCATATGGCTGCACATATAAGTAGTTCATTCTTTTACATTACGGAGTAGATTTTTTTTTTTCCTCACTGGGGAAAAAAACCAGGTCTCATACAGGTCATTGGGAAATGTCTACACGTCCCTAAGCAGTGTAGCCTTTACCTTCTGGAAGATCCCAGATGAGTGGTGGCTTACTTGTGAGTGTATTCTGAGCAGTGATCTGTACACCAATGCACTTATCCATCTTTGGGACCAAAAAGCCCCTACAATATTCTTATTAAAATCACCAGAGTCCAGCTGGCAAACAGAAATGTGTGATGACCTGGGAGTACAGAGGCCCATCAGACAAAACGATTTTATCATTCTTTTAACTCCTTACTGGCAAGCACAAATCACCTTCTGAAACATTTGAAAAAACAAATTTTGTACATATGGGTTTTCATATTTGTCTCAAATTCTGCCGAAAGTAAGAGAAGTACTCAGGGTCAACACAGTTTCATAATCATGTAACTAAACATCTCTAGAGTTATTAAGGTCTTTACAAGTTAATTTTCCTTGTATGTCTTTATTTTGTTCCTTTAGACAGGCTAAGCAAAGAGACTTTAGTTTCCATAGTTTTATTTCTCATACCTATAAAATCTTAGTCAGAGAAAGAATTTTTAAGATATTAGTAATCCTGCAAAATAAAAAAAGGCACAGATTAAAGTAATTCTATTATCAGTGTTTCATAGTGCGAACTAAAGCCCTTCTCATAAAGTCTGTGGGAAGCTGATGCCACAGAAGCAGGATCTTCACGCTCACCCAGCCCAGCTGCCGGCCCTCAAAGCACAAGGATTGACCTGAAAACTGACATGATGACCTTTCCCCTTGTCCAGAAACTTCTTTTACTCAAGGACTTTTGCTTGGACATGAAAAAAAAAATTAGAACTGGGTGCATCCTGGTGGGGTAGCAATGGAGTCAATTGCCTCTGAAGGACACAAGCCACATGCCCCTGAGTTCCAGTCCTGGGTAAGGGGATAAACCACCGACATAAACAACTAAATAAAATAAAAATGCTTTTTCCTCTTCTCTCTTCCTGCCTTCATTCCTGTCCATACCACTCTTAAAAAAAAAAAAAACAAAAACAAAACTAGAAGTGATTGTGACCTTGAATTAAAATTTCTCACATTGGATAAATGATTTTTCCAGTTATAAAAACTATGCTAACAAACACTGCTGTCTAACTTTAAGGTGTACAGCATGGTCTGACTTACATCTATTGAAGTGGCTATGGCAGTGAGTTTAGTTAGTATCCATCATTTCATGTAGATAAATAAATAGAAAAAGAAGCAAAAACGTCCAAGTCATACAGCTTCATTATACATTAGAATAATCTCATATTGTGGTGAAGAAAATTAAATGCAATGTATTATATGTATCTAGTGGAAAATAATACCAAAGCTTTTTCTTTCTCTTGTTTTTTTGTTTGTTGGTAATAATCTACTAGACCATATTTACAAACGAAACTTGGAACTTTTTAAAAATTGCCTGCTAATTCTGTGAGATTACTGCAGCTTAATTTTTCCCTCAAGCCACGCAGAGCAAAGAGCACCGCAGGATAAACCTGGATTCGAGTTTCAAATTTCTACTGATCTACAGTGGGCAGGTGAATTAACCTCTCTAAACCCCTGCTGCTTCATCTCCACTGTCTGCAAGGAAAACTATTCTACTCTGCACAGAATGTGAGGGAGCCAGGATCCAGACGCGGTGACTCAGGGGCTAAACTGCTGGCTGGGGTGTAGACCATGTAAAGCCCAAGGACCTGGGTTTTCAACCCAAGGCCTGGGGGTCAGGAAAGAACCTAAACAAATAAATAAGTTACTTAATTCTCCTCTTCCTTCTACCTTCCTTCCTTCTGTCCAAATGCTTCTTCCTCCTCTCTCTCCTTCCTCTCTTTAAAAAAAGAAAGGAGAAGAACTTAAAGTCTAGAAGCATTTCCTAAACTGGGATCTCAGAAATGGTCAGTGAAGATTCCCTCAAGCTAGTGATATGAGCCCAGATGAAAGGGTTGGCAATTGCTCTGATTCCCCCAATTCTGGCAGGAAACTGCCTGTCCCTCCTGGTCCCAGGGGCAGCAGAGACAGGACTGCATCTACCAGCTTGGTGAACTAACCACTTGACTTCTAGGCCCTCGCAGGTCCATGGGGGTGGAGGGAGTGTGTGTGCGTGTGCGTGTGTGTGCGTGTGTGTGTTCTCTTACCACCAATCTCCGACTCCTATGCAATGTTGCAGTGCCTACCCTCTCTGATACATCATAAATATCCAAAATTCTCACGAATGTCATTTCATTCCACCTCAAACCACCACATCACAGATCTCATATAAATATAACACAACGATGCATTTTCCTGACTTACTGACTCTTTAGGGAACTCTTCCTGTTTCCCATGCTCCTTATATTTACAGACGTGACACTGCTATCAGAACCATCTCTCAGCGGTGTTAGAATCTGATTTTTGAAGGGTTGATGATTCAAACAAGAGCACACACCAGTGATTTTATATATCCTACACCAAGGCTACCCTCCACTGAAGCAGATCATTTTTAAAATCGACTCTACAAATATGCAATTAATCATCACTGCTGGACATTAATTTTTCAACAGGTTGTCCCTCAGAGAACTAGCAGAATGCAATGCTCCAATGACAAAGCTGCACTCAGGCTTTCTGCACAAGATAAGCATCCAGGGCAGGAAATGGAGGTGGGGAAGAACAAGAATGAAGGGCACTCTCTGGTTAAAAACAAATTCTTAAAAATCTGGGTTCATTCCAGAGGACCATAGCCCACATGGGGAAAGTACCAGCCACCATGGCCAACAGCACTCGGCCATTCCATCCCTTCCACCTCTGAGAGAGTCAAACATGACCCACAACCCTTTTGACCAAATGGGTAGTAAGTAACATACAGCTTGTTTTTGTTTTTGTTTTTACTTTTTGGATTTTTCAATGTTGTTCTATTTTATAACTTTAAAAAATTTTTTTGAATAGATATGTTCACAGGGTTGAAACTGAAACAGTGTCAGAAAATACATTTCACTCTAACAGAGGCCTGTGAGAAGGCTCCCTCTACTCGTATCCCAGTCCACCCCACCTCCGCTTCCCATAAGCAAACTTCTAGGGTTCCCCTATCTCCAGGGGTCAGCAACAACACACATGGCTTCTACTCTCCCTCCTTTCTTATATAAGAGACAGCATCTTGTACTTGAATCTGCACCAGGTTCCTTTACCTTTCTTTACCTATTCGCATGTTCTGGGGGCCTCTCCTGAACCCCCACAGCACCACCTCACATCTTTTCTGACTTCTGCATATCCCACCAAGGGGTGATGATACCTCTGAGAGCCCTGGTCACAGATGTTTGCTGTGAAAAATGATACTGCACCAAGATGATGGGTCACAGAGAAAATGCTTTTACAATTTTAATAGGCTGCCAAATTGCCCTCAAAGGAAAGTGTAGGCACCACTCTGCGCTCCCGTCAATTCAAAACTTTCAAGGGGGCCAAACACAACTAAGCAGTGAGGGAGTCCAACCGGAGCTCAGGTCCAGGATGGCCAGCGATGAGGAAGGAGGCACATGGGAGGCTGGGGCATTGACTCAGCCCCAGAGCCCAGTCTCAGTGGCACAAAGTCTCACATCACAGTGCCTTCCCTGCCTGGCCCACCAATCCGCGGTGCCACGTGGTGATCTTCAGAGTCCCCTACATACCTGCACATGCAGAGTCCTGGGCCCTGGAGTCTAGGCCTGCAGACTGATAGGGGGATAAAATATTCCGACTACAAAGTAAATGCTAAACACCACCTCTCGCTGGTCACACAGGGAAGGGGCACACACTGCTCTGGTGTGAGCCTCCAGAGCACGCAGCAGAGCTGGTATTCTCTCTGCTGAGATGCACATAACAGAGTGAATAAACGGGCTGTGCTTCTCCTACCATGGACAATAGTGCAGACATCCCACAGCTGCTAGCTTTCTGCTTGCTGGAGAGACTGGTCTGTCGATGTGATTCCAGCTACTGCCCTGGGACTCCCATACACAGGAATTCTTTTGATTAGGATGCAGGTCTTACGATAGCATCCTTTCTCTGCTTCACAATGGGGTCAGAACTGGAGGACGCACAAGTGAATGGCCTCTTTTTCTAAATATGGGTATGAGGTCAGAGGCACTAGAGTAACTCACTCTCAGTTTCTATAGGGAACAGAAGGGAAACCTAACACGAGGTTTGGACTGGGGGTGAGCCACGTCATAGGCACTCTAGTCCCCAATCCTCCTCACTACCCACTGGCAAGGGATGGCCACACAGTCAAGCCTGTAGACAGAAGGCGCACACTCCACCCTCCACAAACCTGCTCACAGAGTTGGGTGACTCAGGTGTGATGCATGAAACGAACAACCACAGATCTAGGATCAAACCCAACTCCGACAGCTCTTTAGTCCAGAGACCTCAAGCAAGGGACTCAACCTCCTACTACCTCAAGTTTGTTCAAAATAAGAAGGATGCCTGCCTCACAGAATTCTGGTGATAATTCCATGCAGAAAAGTACGTAATAAACCTAAATGCTCAGTGGGTGACTTTGAACGAATGTCATTGAAAATCAAACCATAAACTAAAATATTGATAGCAAAATAAAGCTCTTCCTCTCTTATAAAAATATGAAGGAAAACAGACATTTCTAAATTGTTTGCCTAAAGTCATCAATATTTGCTGTCATTACTAGGGCTGAATACTTGATGTGCCTTTTAAAATTCAGTCCTTACACTGATGTTGACATAAAGCCTGCACAAAGCCTGCACAAAGCCTGCACAGTAACTGCTATTGCTCCCACATTACGGATAAAGCAACTGTGACTGGGACATATCTAATCTAAATGTACAGTCGCTAAATGCCAAGATCAGAATTCAACACCCAGAATGTCAGGTATCAAAGCTCTATGCTGCCCTCCACTGGAGCAGGCTGTGAAAACTCCACTCCCACTCAGTGTCCTGTGCCAAGGGCCCTCGCAAAACCAGCAATGTCCTCCCTCTAGTACATTGTGATTGTATGACAGAAAGGAGGGAGGGAGGAAGGGAGGGAGAAAGAAAGCGTCAACCAAAATGGGACTGGCTGAGCTCAAAGATAAGGTCCCTGGTCAGAGCAGAAGAGAAATATAAATCAGTGAGATGCTAAAGCACAGTGTGCCGGGCTCCGGCGCAGACCCAAGAAGAGGAGGCAGGAGCTGGCCTTCTCGGGATCTGTGGAGGGCTGAGAACTTGGAAGTCAGACACTGGCATGGAATAAGCAACGTGCTGATAAAAGAAGCATGGCCACAACTGTCACCAAAGACAGCCTGCTGGGTCTGCTACATCTCTAAGTCAGTGCTGGTTAGCACATCTGAGGGACCGTACAAAACCCTATCAACCTCCCTCTGGTTTCCAGCCTAGAGAGCTAGGTGGAACTAACTGACAAATCACCTAGGGGAGAAATAAGCAGGCAGCAGAAGTCAGAGGCAGAGGTTGGGAGGAAGCAGAGAAGGAGAAAAATGGAAACAAAAACCTCCCCCTGGATATACTCCTACAAGCCAAAATTCTAAATACATGAATAAATCGAAGTATGGTCAAAGAAACCAACAAATGAATATGAATTCTTTCTAAGTGAAATTAGTTTTATAAAACATTCTGAGATTTTCAAATGTTTCAAATATCCTGAGATAAATGAAAGCACAACCCACCGATTTGTTGTGTGCAGTTTGTTTTCTATATGGCATTCCTTTGTAAATCATATCCAAAGGATGCATCTTCAGGGTTTTATCTATCTTCCAGTTAAAGTCTGCTTTGAGTGAGAAAATGCCAGCGTCTTATTTCAAAAAGTATCTTACACAAACATTAAGCAGTATCAGAAAAGCCAAGAAAGACACAGAAAAGGAAAAGATGAGGAAAATATAAGACAAAAAAATGAGAGTAGAGAAAGATGTAATAGATTAATAGGAGAAAGAAGTATTTAAAGGAAGAAATAGTCAAAAGTGTCAACTGAGAGACACTGCCACATCTGGACAAGATGGAACAATGAACCCATATATCCTTCCGTGTGAAACACTTAAATCGAATATGTGAAATAAAACCACCTGAGACAGTGAACACAGTCCAGGACACGGCCCTGGACACAGGAGCCATAAGAGTGCCTCGGGAGGGAAGAGTACAGAAGAGCACAAGCAGGGGACATTAGCAGGTGTCTGTACAAGTCAGGGTGACCAGAGTGCACAGGAGAGCAGAGCGCTCCCAGAGCTGAAGATGTGCAGAAGACACTGCCTGGGGATTCAAGCAAACACTGCTGGTGCATTAGTGCAGAGGAAACCACATGCAAGGATCAGAAGGAGTGAGGCCAGGAGGGCACAAGAACCAGGAAGAGAGCCATTTCCCAACAGCCACGTGGAATACCTCCTGTTCGTACAGTACTAAGAGAGCTGGGAAAAACCAACCCAGACTAAATCTAAATGCTACATGGGTCTTGTCTTCCAAGGTTGAGAAAGAAGACCCCAAAAGATCAAAGCATTTCTAAGAATTTCCATGGGTATCATTAGTAATGCAAACATATTCAGTGCATTACAAAGTAAAAATAACAGGATCTGGCATTCTAGAGAAAATTAGTAAGCATGCAGAGAAGAGGGAAAAACCAATAGAGTGGAGAAAGCTAAACAGCAGCTCACCCAAACATTTCTGATGATAGAACTAGTAGAAAAAGACATTTAAATGTATAAAATAATAGTATTTGGGATGGTCAAGAAGCTACAGGGAAGGCTGAAAAGTCTAAATTAGAAATGTAGAAGACATTAAAAAAATAAAAGGTCCAAAATGAAACAAATGACTGAGGTGAAAAGCAAGGCAGGGGTAATTAACAGATTAAACACTGAGGAAAAATGATGACTGAACTTGAAGACACAACAATGGAAATGACACAGAATGAAACACAAAGGGGAAAAGCACTGAAAGAAAAGTCAACAGGGCAACAGTGAATGATGGAAATGTGGTCAAACGCAATGTAACTGGAGTCCCGAAAGGAAGGAAATGACAAAGTATCTGAAGAAATAAATTACCAAATTCTCGCATTTGATGAAAAAAATAAGCCTAATAGGTCCAAGAAATTCAACTAATCCCAAGCACAATAAACCTAAAGAAAATTACACCTATGCAAATCACAGTCAAATCACTTAAAACCAATGACAAAATATCTGAAAACTTGTCAGAGAAGGATGTATCATGAAGAGAGGAAGAGAGGAACAAAGGCAAAAGCAAAGATGATAACAGGCAACATGTAATGTGAGCGAGAAGAGAAGCATTATCTTGAAAGAACCAAAAAGGAGGGAAACTGTCAATCTGGAATTCTTCGCCCAGTGAAAATATAGAACATAAATAAATAAAAGGCAATGTAAAGTCTTTACAGACAGACAAAAGCTCAAGGAATTCATTGCACAAAGACAAGCACTATGAGAAATATAAACCATAGCCCTTCAAACAGAAGGAAAATACTCTCAGGTGAAAACCTAAACAAAGAGACAAGAAATGGTAACTACTGGATACATACAAAAACATCTCTTTCCTTATTTCGAAAATCTCTTTAAAAGTGAATCAATAATTTAAAGCAAAATAACAACACTGCACTAAGGAGTTGATAGCATATAAGAGTAAAATATGACAACAGTAGCACAAAGGTCAGGAACAGAGAAGTAAGAGTGTGTATAATAAATAAAATTGTAAGATGACAAGTCAAGTCAAGTTTCTCTCTTTCATCAAGTGATTAGAGAAAGTCATGGTTGAAAAAGGAGTTAAAGTGGTTGATAACAGAATTCAGATAACTAACCTTGGGTTGATTATCAATCCCTTAACAGGGCTAGGGTTAGAAGAGAAGTGACATAAATGAATCAAGAAGTGAGCTTCCTGCAAAACCAAACGTAGAGGAGGACTTTCCCTCTGCCACAAATACTAACAGTTTTCAGGCTGCCTTTAAAGTCAGACACCTGAGGACGTAAGGCAAGTTGAAAGAGTAAGCAACAGAGCTCCTGGCACACTCGTCATCCTGATCACAGGACCCCAAAATCTTACATACGTCTTTCACTGTACCTCAAGGTCCCCATAATTTTATTTCATTTAACATAAAATCTCAAGCAATTTCAACTTTTTATTTCTGTAGAGCAGGGAACCTGTCTGCTGTCAATTCTGTCCAGTCACCATAGAAGCATACACTCTGTTAGACGCCTTAAAATTATTCTAATTAAATTCAATCACTTTTATCTCAAACTTTCTTCAAGAAGTTTCCTCCTACCAATTCCTTAAGCCAGAAAGATGAGTTCTAGTACCTATCTTTCTCCATTCACCAGACAGCTAAGAGAAAGTGGGTCTTTGATTCCCATGGCAATGTCCTACTTCCATAGAGCCCCACTACTAGGTACAACACTTCATCCCCCGTTTGATAGCTAGTGATTTCAAGGTTCAGAGAGTTTCACATGTCCGTCAGTTTTCACCTGAAAGTGCAGGCTGCTTGGACTGCACTCCACGACACAGTGGGCAGAGGCCAGTCGCCGTTGCTGGGAAAGAACAACGGAGTCGCTATTCCACTTTCTAGGCGTACGCTGAGAAAGACAACCATCTTCCAATCAGCAACACGAAATGCCCAAGAGAGCTCACTTAAAAATTATTAAAGTGAAACGTTTAATTTTTTAAAAAACTATTCCATTTTAGGAACTAGAAAAATCGAATTGTTTTTCTCAATCACTTTCACTTAATTTATAGTCACAAGGATTCCCAGGTAGAGAAAAATATAAGATATGAAAGACATGATCCTTGTTGCCACCACCAACTGACCACACTCCTCACTAGACACATTCGTGATTGTAGAATGTTCTAGAATGTTTACTTAGATGGGATCCTATTTCAGTCCCTTCGGTGACTGGGTTAATAAGTTGATTTGGGGGAAATCAACCCCCATGGGAAGAAGAGGGTGGCAAAAAGCTGGGTTAGAGGGAGAAGTCAATGGACTGCTATCAGGTCCAGTAAGGTCTTAACTTTGTCAGAGTCCTGTACTTAGTCCATCAGAATGTCCCTTGGTAGGCGGTGGCTCAAAATGCAGGGGCTTGATGTTCCTGTCACAACCAGTCTTTGGATAGGGACAGCCCTGGGAAGGACATGTCCTTGGGCAGGGAAACGCCCCAGCTGAGGAAATGGATCTACAACAAAGCTGACAGCTGAGGGCCGGCCACCTACAATCCTATCAGCCAGGGTGCCTGGATGGGTGCCGGAGGTGAACCCAAATGACCACAGCCTTTTTCACTTTAAACGAAAAAGGAAATGACTTGCTCAAGGCAACATATCGCATCAACAAGAGAGGATCACACCCTGGTGGAGTGCTGGTTGGTTCCACTGTCCACAGCTGGTGCAGTTCGCGTACATCACAAGGATCTGAGTTCATGTTCCAGATCCTGGGGCAACAACCAAGATGAAAAACTTGCTGCCTATCTATTCACCTTCATTCCTACCTGTACCTTTCCTTTATAAAAAACCCAAACTAGTTCATCTAAACTGTGCTATGAGGCCAATTTTTATAAAGGAAAACTCCAACAATTAGCAAAGACACTGCACCAAAGAAGGGCTGAAACCCTGAAGGACAGAAAGAGAAATTGAAAATTAAGAAATTCCAAAACCCCAACCTCAGCTGCTCTGAAAGAAATGATTTGCCAAATGCAGTGCAATATAGAGCAAAAACAATTTAGAAATACTAAAAATGACAAATTCCACAAACATAAAAAAAACATCTAAAGGGTTATTTTATTTCTTTCTAATTCTAAACTGATAACCTGTCTTATCACAGCCTTAGGATGCTAGTACAATTGAAATGTTAGCAGAAAATAATAAACAACTTCAGAGTAGGGAAAAAGAAAAAAAACCCTGAAACTAAAGTAGCTGTAATAACAACAAATTGCCACAGGAAGAGTGTGTTCTAATTTTTAATTTTGCTTTTCAAAAATGAAGGAATGCAATAGGATTAATAAAAATGGAAAAAAGAAAATGCTAAGACCATAAAAACAGACATAAAGAGTTGGTGAATAATTCCAAGGTCTGCCAAGGCTGCTCCCATTCATTAATTAAAGAAAGACTGAATTGAGTTTTCACATGGTCTGTGGTATCCACACTGTGATTGAATATGACACAGCACTAGGACCTTACCCGAAGCTGCCTGGAGGGAGCCAGAGGAAGGCAGACAGAGTTGGCAGGCAACTCCTACAGAGAGGTCCAAGTTGTTTTTAAAAGTGACTTTCGTAGGTCTCCTAGTCTCAGAAATACCATCAAAATAATTTCCTTCTTTCTTTTCAAAAGCACTAACCTTTAACGTGAACTTAAAAGTCAGAATGCCTGAGCTAACTAAGCCTGTGCCTCAAATACATCCCAGTTGTCATTATCATCACTATTACTTGAAATGACATCCAGAGTGATCAGATCTATAGCCAGATTCACCAAGATGTTTCAGAAACCGGACCCCCAGGCCTCCCCCAAATTCAATGATGTTCTGAAACGCCTGAAGTAGGAACGTGACAACGTGTGCTCAGAACACAAAAGAAACAGTCAAGAGTCTTGAGAGAGCAGATGATATTTGGGGTGCACCTCAAGAACACGGCACCTGCTTCCTCAACACGCACTGCCCTCTTACCTTGCAGATCATGAAAGGGGCCTGAGTTGGGGTCACCTCCTACCCACAGATATTATAAACATGCAAATACAAGTTTACACTTCTGGCGACAGCTCCCTCAGCAAAATGCAGTGGAACAAGGCGCAGGTGTCTTTAAGGATTTTAGAGTGTTTGGCTATGGTGTGACTGGAGTTTAAAAAACCATCTCAGGGTTGGAAGGAAAGAAAAACTAAAAGGTTTTGTTCACAAATGAGACTTTAATGCATATGAACACCCTGCATTTTCCAAGCAAGCAGATTCTTTTTGTTTTTTGGTTGTTTTGTGCTTTTTTTTTTTTTTTAACCTTAATGCCATTTCACAGTTCTGCTGACTAGGTCTTTAAAAACAAAGACTAAATTTGAATATCTATAAAATAGAAACTCTCATGTGCAATGAAATCAGAAACCTCAAAGTCATAGCCAATGGCAGTCAAGAATCAAAGCCAGCATTTGCCTGAAGCAGAGAGGCTACAACTTCACTACTGTTCAAAAGAAGGGTCTTCGTTCTCAGCCACCAGTGTGTCCACATCAGCACAGTCAGAAAAACCACATACTGCAGAAAGGGCTTTTATAAACAAAACTCCTCTCCACACTTCACTGCATGGTTCCAAAAGTCAAACACAAATATTAGAAATAAGAACATGAAGGAAAGTCCAGAGTCATAGCCAAATTCTCGGTATCTCCTCATGGTCTACACAGCGTCAGGCATGCTGGCGCTCAGACAGGCTATGAATTTGACTGCAGGTCATGATGTCTGTACAGCTCCAGCTCATCTCAGGAGACACAATCAAGACAAATCAACCATAACCCTGGGCTCTGAGTATGTGACTACTTCTTACATGCCCCGTTTATTGCCTTGTCTGAACTTCCCTTCCCTCCCTTACAACTTCATGTTTTTGCATATTTACACACTTGCATTTTCTTCCTACAAGGCAACTTTCACATATGGCATTGGTATTTTATTCTCATAGGAAACAAGTACGATCATCTCCGCTTTTAAAAGTCAGAAAACTGAGGCTTAAAGCCTGCTCAGAAGAGTGGAGGAAAGAAGTAAATTTAAAATTTCTGATTCCACACTGGTCATGAATTTTCCTGATAACCATTCGTCTTCCTTTGTCAATGCTGGTCAGCTCACACCACTTCTACAGGGAAGTTTTCAGGCACAGGCTGAAACTGGAAAAGCTAAATTTATACATAACAATTTATATGTTTCTAAGCATAAATGACTCCATGTTTCCTGTGTCCCCGGGAGAGGACCTCCTGACTCGTGGCTCCTTAAGCAGGGATTCTGTGTAGTTCAGTCACTACTGAGGTGCCCGCACCCTGCTCAGCTGAGTCAGCCCCATCTGGAAGAGGAGAGAGGAACACCTGGAAGGGGGAACCCCTCTGGGTGCAGCACGTGCCCCTGGAAAGGTTCCTGGGTACTGGGCGCAGGACATTGAGCTAACACAGGAGGCTAAGTTAGAATTCTGCAGGTGGAGGGACACTAAACTCGGGGGCGCTGGGGGAAGGAAGTGGTGGGGGGAGAGTCAAGAAAAAAATAAAACAGGAGAAGAAATACAAATAGTCTCATGAGAGAAAGGAGGCTCCTGTCTCTTCAAATCCACTCCGTTTTCTAACTACGAGGCAGCTACCAAATCACACAAATAGAATCATTTAATGAAAGAAACGTGTAAGCAAGGCATAAGTCAGGAGGCTCTCAAAGTAATTCTCTCTACAGTTTAACGATGGAAAAATTCAAATAAGCCTGAATCTTTCCTTGAAGTTGTTGAAGAAAACATGTTGATCTCTGAAAACACTAGAATCCTCTCCACTCTAACCCACCTAAAGAATGGCCGGAACAAACCCATCCATCTCCTGGAATTCCAGTGAGATAGATTACAGTACTGCAGAAATATCACAATTCCTTTATGTCATCAAAGTAAAGAGAAGCCAGCTATAATAGAATTTGTGCATCAGCAAGCCCTACCTGAGATGAGTTTCACTATTACATTATGCCATTTTAATATGAAATACTCTAAACCGAGAGAAATAAAAAATCGCATCTACTATTGTCTTAACAAATCATAACATTTGATGATATTTAAGTTCATATCTTTTTATTTTAATAAAACACTACAACATACTGAAGTCTGGCTTGTACCTCCTCCCCAATATCATTCTCCACTCTGAGAAAGAGAAAATAACATGAAGCTAATGTATTCTTTTGAAAAACTGTATGCAATAAAGAATATGTAGGATTTTTTCCGTGGTTCCTTAAATATTACATGAACTGTGTATTTAACACTAAAGCAGGCTAGATATTCTAACCAAATTTGCTAAAACAGGGCAACAGAGGCTTAATTAACCCTAACAAGAATCCTTCTGAATACATATTGGAGGTAAGGGGGAAATCTGGAGGTTTAGAAAACAGAGGTGAATCAAGATCCATAGCTCTCAAGTTCCTGCTGGGGAAAGGGTTAGAGGGACTCAAATAAAAGGCTAAGACTGGTACCATCACATTTCTCTATATTTTTGTAAGCACAAATAGGTATTAGATGTAAAATTGCTTCACCCCCCCGCCCCCCCTGTGAGAATGACAGAGGAGAGCGACTGTTGGCTTTCACTAGTTATTAATAAGGGTGAGCATCTTTACTTATATTCATGCTAGCTACATCACTTGCTACCTTTTTTTGGCCCAGTTCTCTTAGTTTGATTTTTACTTATTTATTTGGAGTTCTATATGTGTGTATAAATAATTTTTATTGATGTAACATTGATTTACAATGTCATATGTTTCATTATAATTGGACATCTGCAACTATTATACCATGATTATCACCTATAGTCTAGTCTGGAGGAATTTTTTGCATGAGCTGAATGCCTATCTGCCACACCACTGCATTCCTATTAGAATGACTACAATTAAAATGCTTACCACCTCGAGTGTTGCTGAAGATGCAGAGAAAGGGAATATTCATCACTACTGGCAAGAATGTCAAATGGTACAACCACGGCAGAAATCTAATCAGTGGTTTCTCAGAAAGCAAAATAAACTGACCCTGTGACCAAGGTACTTCAATGCTAAGCATTTACCAAAGAGAAATGAAAACCTATGTCTATATAAAGACTTGTACAAAAAAAGTATAGTCACTTTACTTGGAAGTATAAGCTGAAACAGTAGGGCTAAATTTCAGCAGAGCTGTTAAATAAAGCAGTTTAGGAAATAGTGATTTAGCAGAACAGAACATAGGAAAGGAAGAAAATGTGTCAAACTTATACCAAATTAATGATTCTGAGCTTTATTATGGCATGCAAATCTAATTTTTTTTTTGAGGAAGGGTTCAGGCAGGAATAAAGTCGGGCAGACAAGGGAGAGAAGGAAAAAAGCATCTTTACTTCAGTTGTACGTCTTAGTTCCTCCTCCCAGTACCAGGACGTGAAACCAGGTCCTTTTGGGATGTATGTGGACTACGCTCTAGGACCAACCACTTAATCAGGGCCTGCCTAATTTTTTTTCAAGAGAGTAAGGAATAGAGAGGAGAAAGAAGCATCTTCATTTACTCAAATATTTATTTACTTTGGTCACATTTACTTATTTACCCTGGGTCACTAACCATGGTCTGCGAACCAGCATCTCAGCCTCCTGAGTCATCAGGGTGCATCCCACAAATCTAATTTTGTTTAATATTCTCTGCCAAAATAAACTTTATTTCCTGTCATTTAAAATGTGTACACATATTTATATACATACATATAGATGTAGATATATATATATATGCATGTGTGTATAAATATAATTGTTAAGTAGATTTCTGTTTTGGCAGCAATAAGATTGATTTTTAAATATTAAAAATACAGGAAAAAACTGGAAACAACCCAAATGTTTATCAGTGGGTGAATGGATAAACAAACTATGGAATGGAAAACTACTGTGCAATAAAAAGTCATCAAAATACTTAAGCTCCATGAAACAAGTCAGACGGAAAGAGTGTACATTCTAGGATTTCATCTACGTATATGCAGAGGTAGTGGGCTAGTCAACAGTGGCAGAAAGTAGACCACTGCTGGCCCAGGTGAGGGGATGGACGGAAGGGTGGGGAGAGGTGGAACGGGAGGAAACTTCCAGGAGTGACGGATGCATTAGTCACCGCGGTTCTGCTGGCAGTTTCACAGGTGTTCACGTGTCAGAACTTACAAAATTGTGCAAATGTACTCAGCTTATTGTGTGTCAACTTAGCACACTGTACACTTAAGAATACATCATTTATTTTATGTAAGTTATACTTCAATAAGGCTGCTGTTTCAAAAAGTTCAATAGAAATGAGAAAACCAGGCTTCTGGTTTCTAAACCTCTTTAAATGTAGGTCACAATGAAGGAACATCTCCCAACCCTCTATGTACATCTTTCTAAGAACAAACTGAATTTTATCTCGAGTAAATTAGAAAGAGTAGGATGGGAGAGGAGGGATTACTGACAAAAGTGTTCTGGGAGGAAATACTCCAAGGCAAGTGACTAAAGCGCAAGTCCAAGTCTTAAAAATATTCTTCCCATAGGAAACTCACTGTTACTATTCACCACTGCTGGTCGTAATCATCATGTCAACAGTGTGAAATTTTCTACTGATCTACTCGCATGATTGAGGTCCTGCCCCTCGATGAAGTCTGACCTAGCAACAATATAGTTATACCTAACGCTAACTAGCCTTTCTCCCATTGATGACACTGATCTTAATCCATTATTATTCTTATGAAAGGTTGTAATCATTTTTCTTTCTCTAGCTCATTTCATTTTCATTGACCCCCACTACTCCAGTTTTCCAGGAAATCTGTAACTCCTACCTCACTAAGGAGTTGAACCTTTAAGCTACAACTTTAACTAAACAATCTAGTACACACAATCTGTCTAAAGAGTGCAGGAAGAAATAACCTAAACATTTAAGCCATAAGACAAGGGCATCTGAGAACCTACCGTCTCCAAACAAATGTGTCATTAGCCCGGTAAGTGTCTGCTTGAGGTCAAACTCCACGAGCTTCGTGGCCTCCATGGTATGTGTCTCTTGTTTATGGGCAGAGCGGAAACTTTGTTCAAAGAGCTGCAGGTTTTCTCCATCCTTTATGCCAGCAAATAACTATAAGTCAAAAGAAATAACATAAGTTTAAAAAAAAAAATAAAAAGTATCCTGACTAATCTCTCACAAATAACATAAGGTGTACAATCTTTAAAACAGCCAAATATACACCACACACACACACACACACACACACACACACACACACACACACACACACTGGATGAAGGTGGTCAAAACGTACAAACTTCCAGTTATAAGACAGTAAGTACTAGAGATATAATGTACAACATGAGGAGCATTTGAAAACTGCTGAGAACAGATTCTAAAAGTTTTCAACACAAGGAAAAATTGATTTGTGGAAATAGAGTCAGTATATCTTAAACTACACAGTTGCCAAGTCAATTATATCTCAATAAAAATGGGAAAAAAGGAAAATATTTTTTAAATAAAAAGGACACTATAACATGGAAAGAAAATACATTAAATCTTATATTCATTGAAAACAGTAGAAGTAACATTCATTTGGCATGAGCAAAAACACTTTGCTGCATGATACGGAGAGTCGTTAGGAAATGAAGACAATGCTCTGATCTTTGCTCATCTCTTTTTTCACTTTTTTTCGGCTATTCCTTAAAAGAGACATTACTCTTAATTCTAGTGGAAGCACCAGTGAATCAGGCTACAAGACACTAAAACTGTATCCCTTCCATTGCTCGGTAGCCTGAGAATGTGACTGTGACCTAAACCAGGTAAGAAAGAACAGGAGAAATCCTGTAAAGTCCATAAGGGCAGGAAATATGTTAGACTGTGTTATCCTTTCTCTCCAAAGTCATGAACAGCTCTGAAACAATGTTTGCCATTTACTATCCAGGTAAAGCTCAGGCAAAGTATATGGTAATTAAGCTTTAGGTAATCATTTACAAAGAGGGGATAAAAACACTAAATTCAGAAATTTTATGATAATGAAATAAAATAATACATTAAAATGCAGAGTACCAGGTGTGTGAAATGGGTAAATGAATACTACTCAGTATTGTTACAATCACCATTATTAACCACAGCATTGCTAGTGAGAAACAATTTATTCCTAAAATAAAGTGTCTCCATCTTTCCCTTCTTGGAGTCATCGAGATGGAGAATTTCTCATTCTTTCCACTTGAAGTCCCATGCAATAAAAAATAAAAACTGTTTAAATAAAAGAATGAATCAACTGTTATTTCTAGTAATAATGGGTTGGAAAATTAGAACAAAAACTCCTTATTAAAAAAATAGTAAAATCTATAAAAGCACTGAAGAAGTAACACAATAGAGAGGCATTACTATACAAAGAGACAGAGAGAGAACAGGAAGCTGTGAGAAAGGACTAAGGCCATCCCAAACTCCTGTTCCTAGCAAGTGTCTAGCTAAGTGTCTAGCAAAACAAAAAACAGTATCTCTTCGAAACAGATTCTACTATTCTAGGAGTCAAATGATTTCTACAAGAGCAAAAGATAAAGCAGTTACCAATGTCTTTCAAAGCTTTATCTAAATATAATTTAAACAACTTAAAAAATAATATGAGTATTAAAATCCATGCCATCAGAGTTAATACTAAAAATGCACAAATTTCAAAATAACTCTATGTAAAGAGAAAAGGAAGGAGGAAAAGTTAAGTGCGAGATAGTAATCACATTATTCATGCTGCCAATCCCACTTTTACCTTTGAGATAAGAAGCAAGGACCATCTGAAAAAAACTGAGGGAGAAAAAGATTAGTGAAACTAGTGAGATGTGAAGTTGACCTAACACCACAACCATAAAGAATAAATGACATTAAGGGTGAAAATTCAAAGGA
The DNA here is from genome assembly GCA_004363575.1 of Solenodon paradoxus. NCBI lineage: Eukaryota > Metazoa > Chordata > Mammalia > Eulipotyphla > Solenodontidae > Solenodon > Solenodon paradoxus. The sequence continues at coordinate 220,694 of RJWH01000885.1, forward strand.
TCCCAGGAGATGTGATCAGGAACCACAGAAGAGACTTAAATGTCTCTTTTAGATGACAGTCTTTAAAAGATATCTTTTCATTGGAAGAGAAAAGACGTGAGAGAAAGTGAAAGACATCCTTTGGAAATTGGATGGGGAAAATTAAGAAAGAAGCTGAAGAAAATAATTTAGGGTTACATGAGATTTAAAAAAGAAGAGGAAGAAGAAACAAAATTATAGAGGATTTCCAAAATGATTCCCCAACTCTCAGCAAAAAAATCTTAAAATTTCATTAAAGACTCTGAGATTTGCTACACTAACAGAGGGGGGCACCAGAGATCTACACAATATTTGAAACAAAACATCTACAAAAATAAACATTAAAAAATCCAATAAAACTATAATGACAAAAAAATCAGGAAGCAAAAAATCAGAAAACTATCCTAAATAATTCAACAATTAAAAATCTGATTGTCCTCTGAAAATCAAGAAAATTAAGCTGAAGGAAAATATAAGGTGATGCTTAAAAAATAAATTGAATAAGCTCAAACAAGCATTTGAGGATATAAACAACTCCTTGAAATAAAAACTCAAGTTAAGAATAAAAATTAATGAAAAACATAAAAATTGAAAAAACAGTTGATAGAACTCAGGAAAATAATAGAGTCATAAGTGAAGTCTAAATAACGAAGTATGTAAGGAATAAGGACTCAGTGAAGAGTTAAGAAGAAGTACTGAAGAAAAGCAAGAGAACAACCAAGAGGAGGCCAAGTTATAGAGAAAAGAGTCAGAAAGTGGCAGAAATGGAAGTCAGGCAAAGAAGGAATAACATTATATAACCGGAGTTCTTGAAAGAGGGAAAACAGTGGAATGGATCAAATGGGCACCATAGAAAATGAATACTGAAAAAAGAACATGAGAGGACCAAATACATGACATGATCTATTACTTCAAAGATGAAGAGAAAAGCTCCTCAGGGTCTCTAGACAAAAAGATTAAAAAGTATCAAAAAGCAAACCAATTAAACTAGAGACGGACTCTTCAAAAAGAATACCTAAGGAAAAAAATGAAGCCATATTTTCAAACAACTCAAAAAACAAAAGTATGCAGCAGGAATTTTATATCCAGCAATTTTGTACTTTAAATATATTCTATAGAAAAAGTTTTAAACATAGAAGAACATAGTGTATTTCATAATGAGTTCTTTCTAAAGAATTCGCCAAAGCATGAACTTTATTCAAGCAACAAATAACTGGAAAAACCTGAGCGATGACACTTTAATGTATAAAATTGTAGAGTTGAGACTAAAAACTGGAGATTAACTAAGGAAGATAAACATAGTTGTTATATGTTGTGAAAAAGTAGAATTAATGTAACAAAAATGAGAGAAAAATAAGTTTAAGCTCAAGGTGGTATATAGTCAATGGTTGTTATACATATAATAAGTAATGGCTTAAGAATACCTTGAAGTCAAATTAGAGTTAAATAAGAAAACAGTAGAATAAAGGCATCTTGAAAGTTGTAAATTTAAAAGCGACCATTAAAACAACAGCACTCTGGCATGGCCTGGTGGCTTGGTGACTAAGTTTACGGCCTCTAACTGGCACAATCCACGTGTATCCCAGGGACCTGGTTTCACGGCCCAGGACAAGGGAACATCCATGATAAATTAGTGGCTATAATAAATAAGCGCTGCTGCTTTCTCTCTCTTCCTGCCTGCCTCCCTATTCACCTTTATTTCTGCCTGCACCTTTTCTTAAAAAATGAATCAGTTTTTTTTTTTTCAAAAAAAGCTTTCCCAAAATACCATTGCCAAGACCAAAGTCAAGAAACTTACTTTGTTTTCAAGGCTAATGAATTCAGGTCTTACATTCATGTCTTTAATACATTTTAAGATGATTTTTTTTTTTCTATTTTGAAAGATAGTGGCTCTGTTTAAAATGTGTTGTCCAGTGTTCCCAACAAAAAGTGACTGAAGGGCCTATCCTTTACTCATTGTATATTTTGAGCTTCTATGTCGCAAATAAATTGACCTGACGTAGTTTTGGCTCTCTATTCATTTCCTTGATTTACATGTCTGTTTTATGCCAGTGCCTTAATCTTTTCATTGCTATAGCTTGGTAATATAATTAGACATTAGGAAGCGTAATAACTTCACTTTTTGTTCTTCTTTCTTAAGATTTTGGTTACAGTGAAGCATATATAAAATCTTTTAGTTGCAACACTCTAAGTCCATAACAACTTCAGATCAAACACATTCTAAATTTATACACTTTTACTCTTCCTCATTATGTTTTTGATTCACACTTCATATCTTTTTATCTTTTGTATCCAACAGCAAATTATTTCAGTTATGGATATTAGACTTTTATCTTTAAACTTTCAGTGGATTCATAAGTGATGAACCCACTACCATTGTATTAGATTATCCTGAATTTAATTATATATTTACCTTTATACTGAGATTTATACTTTCATGTTTTTCTGCTTCTGCCTGAAGAATTTCCTTTCACATATCTTATGGAGTCAATCTAGGGGTGATGAACTCTCAGTTTTTGCTTACTTGTAAACCTCTTTAGCTCTCCAATTCTAAAGGACAAATTTGCAGGTATAATATTTTGGCTGACAGTGTTTTCCATTCATCAGTTTGAATATATCATATTATTCCTTCAGGCCTGCAATGGTTCCACTGAAAATTCTGCCAAATACTAAAGGAAGTTTCCTTTTAACAAGTAATTTTTCCCTTGGTGCTTTTAAAATGTTCTCCTTAATGTTTGACAATTTAATTATATAATTTAATGTTTGTCTTTTTAAAAACCGCTTGGTTTCCTGAATCTAAATGTCTATTTCCTTTTCCGGGTTTAGAGATGTTTTTCAGTCATTATTTCTTCAAATAAGTTTCACTTGACTTTCTCAATCTTCTATTTTTGGTGAAGATATATCTATCTACAGAGAGATAGATAGATAGATAGACAGATAGATAGCAAATAATGTTCCACTTGATGATGTCCCTTTTTAAAATAACTTTTAAGTTATTTTCACTTTTTTATTCTTTTCTTCAATTTGTTGCTCTAACTGGGTAAGTTTCGATGCCGTCTTCAAGTTCACAGTTCCTTTCATTTGTTTCATTTAATCTGCTGTTGAATACCTCTAATGAATTTTTTTTCAGTGCAGTTATTTTTCAGCCTGTGATGTTTTCTTGTTGCTTAATTATATTTTATATCGCTGTTAAAATTATTGCTTTGTTCTTGCATTGTTCTCCTGGCCTCAGTGAGTATTTTTATGACCAACATTTCGAACAACTCCATATCATATAAATCACTTATCTCCATTTCATTAAAGTCTTTTTTTTTTTTTGGAGGGGGATATCTTGGGGTTTTTGGTCAAAACATGTTCTTCTGTTTCCTCCTTTACTTTCACTTTGTGTGAAGTTTGAAGAAGTTTGAAGAAGCAGTCTTACATAGTTAATAAAACTTGTTGTTCAACCCAGCACTTGTCCTTGTTTTTTTCTTAATTCTTTGTAATTGTCCAAAGGGCCTTTGCTTTCTGCAGCTCCAAGAATGCAAAGGTGTGCCAAAACCTTTGCTACTGCAAAGGGAAGGATTTCCGTCAGCCTTTAGGTACAGACTGATTGGAAGCATCAGGTTTTGAAGTATGTAAATATACCTGTTTCAGAGGAAAGCTTTAAGATGGGCATTCCTATCTGTTCCCTCTGAATTTTTAGGCGATAGCCAGTTAAGAACTGTTTTGTTTTGTTTTGTTTTGTTTATGCTACTGTCTCATTGACATCTTGAACACCAGCCCCCATGGCTATTAGAGTTAGGTTGCTCTCTGGGAAATATCCACAAAATACTGGGTACCAGACAAAGATTACCCTTTTTAGAAAGACAAATATCACTCTGGTTCCATATCATATGCCAAAATAAGTGTCATGTAAAAAATTAATGAGCACCAAAGAGAAGAATTCTTTCAAACACTGTTATTTAAGGACACTGAATGTTTAAAACAAAAATAATATTTAAAAAGGAATAAAAAATTCCTTTTGAATGAACAAAATGAAAAATTCAAAGTGCCACTTGATTAAAAATGAACAGCCCCCATTCCATATCACTAGAAAAGGTACCAGAAATACAGTAAATTTCTCATGAAATGCCATTCAGTTAGACATTTCCTAAGAATACTTAAATTTTTAAATAATCTGAGAACAATAAAATCTTTATGGTTAGTTATACACATACATACATACATAAAAACACAATATACATATACACAGGTTACCAACTAGGAGTTCAGGTTCTTGCTTCTACCACATAATCAGCATGACAGACACAGCGGGTACTAGGCAAGTGGAAGATTTATTTAGCAAGTGAAAGTACATTTCTCCAGAGGAGGAGAAGTGAGTCAGGCTCGATTCAACACCAACCCCTGTCCCTCTCAGGACACACATTTTGTAAAGGGTATCCTTTTGCTGTCCCTCCCCATTCCCACCCCAAGGGCTTTAGTGGGTGTTCCTGAGGGGGGTTTCAGGTAAAGGGTGGAGACCTCTTGGAATAGGTGACCCCTTACTATGCATGCTCCTTACCCAAAATTAATTGTTATAACGTGGTTAATGTAGGTGCCTAAATACAGAGGTTACTCTGAGTCAGTCAGGCTGGGCCCAGCCAATTAGTTTGAGCCAGCTAAGCTGAGCTGCCTTCTTGCTGCTCTTTGACCACAAGAATGTATGTGCTGTTCTCTCACTGGTCAGAGTTTTATCTGACCACTGCAGGTTCTCGTCTGCCAAGGAGCACTCCCTTTCTCCATTCCAGCCTTCCCTAAACTAGTCTACTTAACACACACACACACACACACACACACACACACACACACACACACACACACACACACACACACATATATGTATCATTACATCATCTATGTGTTCTTCTGCATTCTGAACCTTAAATACTCTCCTTTTTTGCATCAATATCATTATGCTGTTACCAATGAAAACTGGAAACCTCACCCAAATTTCCACTCAAGTTAAGAAGAGATACTTAACAATGTAATAAGTCAGAGAGTTAGTTCAATGTGATTTTTCTTGGTTTTCATAAGCTAAAACTGAGGGTCTCCATTCCTAGAAACAAAAATAAAATCAACACACTGTCAGACTAAAAGCAAAATGCTCAAGGATATCTCATCAACCCTGCCCCTTCAATAACACACACTAAACACATTGCTAAATCAATGATAGATGAGTATCAGGACAGTGAGATCCTGACTGAGGATGACCGTCTAGTACATGTGGTCACAACAAAAGAGTGCCTCTCTCCAAACATCATATTCTTGTCTGACAATATTATGCCTCATGCTTATACGGTGTATTTTATTTTAAAAGCACTTTCCAAATCTGTTCATTTATCCTTTACATCTGCTACTCAGTCCTCCCTACCATTAGTCCACTGTTTGTCACCCATAGTCTTCCCATTTCTGCTACATCCACTTTACGTAGATGTAATCTAAATCTCTGAGTGTATCTCACCCAATGTCCCACAGACAGCATATCATAATCCCCAGATTCCACAGTTAGCAATTCATAATTATGGAGTCTACTAGTGATTCAACTATTCCTTGTGGTCAGTCTAGTTTCAATAGATCAATCAGAAGCACTGACATGTTCACGTATGTATGGAAAGCATACTAAAAACAGGAGAGGATGGGGATGGTTGAAGCAACAAACCCAACAGCCACTGATGTTTCAAAAAAAGCAGCACACATTCTATTAAGATTTATGAAAACCTAAAAATAAATGTTTTAATACTTACATAGTAATTTAATTAGGTACTAGAAAAATATGTAACTCCTATATCAAACCCATAATTCCGCAGGTTCTATAGCTAAGACAATGCTAAGACAAAGCAGTCAGTCACTTTAAGAATACTTCTTAAAAACAGTAAAAGTCTAATAGATATGCAATATATAGACTGACCAAAAAAACCCACAAAAAACCCACAAAAAACCTGTAACATATATTACAATTTGGAAAACCGTGAATGAAAGAAAAGCAGTAATTCAGAAGGCCATCTGCATAACACACCTCAAAAGAATCAAACCAGGTTAAAAAGTCAGTTCTAATTTCTCAAGGAAATACACAATTGCAGCTGGAAAGGACTCTTGGAGATCAACTAAGGCAATCCCATATGTCAACACAAAATCCAGAGAGGTTAAGATCACTTAGCCAATTACTTACCAAGCTGGGCCAAAAGGTTCATCTAACCCCTGATTCTCAGATCTTGAAGTGGCTGTCTCTCACTTAGCTTTGAGAAACACCTACTGTTGATGAAATTAAATTAGATTTGTATTAACTGTACACAATAGGCTCTGTCATTTGTTTTTCTATCAGGATTTCCTCTATTACTCTGACATTTTCTTAAATATCCTTGAACAAACCCAACTGACCCAGAGCACTAATTCTATCCCTACTACAAAAGGCTTACAGAAATTAGGACAAGCAACTCACAGATGAGAAAAGCACAGGTGTAAGAAATTAATTGTAATCAGGTTTAAGAACAAAAGGGTACTGCAAAAGCCAATTAAATTTAAAATGTATAAGTCCAAAGGATTCATCATAATGCGCAACATTTTTAAAATGCACCTTAAAAAGCAAATAGAAGAATAATATATGTCAATGCAAAAATCCTATGAGCAGACAAGTGTAAACGGAATTTGAACAATAGAAAAATTTCACATATTTTATTAGGATTGGTGTGTGGTTTCCAAAGTAATCATATTTCTCTTCAGCCTCTTCAAAGCAGTCTTTGGTCATTAGTTAAATCTATATAATTCGTCTTGTATGTTAATACAATACTTAATTACTGCCTCTCTCTCAGTTCCTGTGACAGATACAACGAATGACCTTTAACCAATTTTGCTGCTGCTATTGCACACATTGCTATTGGCTAAGTTATTGACACTGTATTTGTTTCCTTATTGGATGCTTACCATACTTAGTATATGGTTTCATTTAATCCTCATAATCCTGACTACTCCCCCATTACTCACATAAGAAACCTGAGGCCTAGAGAATTTAACTTGTCACTGTTCTATAATAAGTGGTAGAGCCTGAATTCAACCCCAATTCTGACTTGTGACCTCATATTCTAAGTCCCATGGTTATTTCCATGAGGGCATACATATGAGCATCTTCTTAGCTAACTCTAGAAATCCTTTGTATACTGACGTCAAAGCAATGATCATCTACATGCTGGGAAGTGAAAATTCAAAGGTGCCTGTGGAGTACAAGATAGTTATTAAAAGCTCTGCATGACAAAGAGGATTTCTGTTTTAAAGATTCTGCAATCTCCTAAGGCTGGGACGTGCGTGCCAGAGAACCAAGTTCCACCTAGTGGAATGGCTCAGAACCACTCCCCAAAGACAACAGGAAACATAACTTAAAGAGAAGGGACAAGCTTATTTAAATTTTTTTCACAATGACTGCACTGCAGATTACAAGATGCAAACACTACCTTTATTTACAAAATTATCTGCAAATTCTTCATGGTTCATGACCTTTCTGACTAGACTCTGACAGGCACTGAAAGAGTCATCTAGTTCTGTGTTCTGCAGAGCATGAAGTGATAACAGAGTGCACCAATCAGCAATGACAGCATGCAAATAAGATGAGTCTTTTTATTCCAAATTAATTAGATTAAAAACTATAGGGCAGGAGATAATCAGAAGATGGCGATCTAGTAAGGGCAAGATTCAGATCCTCCCCACAGAACAACTAGAAATTCATCTATGCTCCAAAAACATGAAGAACACTTGATGATTTAGTAGAGGGCAGGGTGTACTGATATATATCACAGGAATAGGGAAATAGCACATGTGGGGAACCTACACATATGAGTTTAATGTGGAAAATCAATACCATAATAAGAAAAATAAATAAGGTAGGGGAAAAGTTTCACTAATATATTTAAACAAAAGAAAACAAACAACTATAGGGCAGTAGAAAATCACTGACTTCTTGAGGCAAAGAGGATAGGAAATGTGTTAATGCTGCTGATGGTACATGATCTTTTCACCAAGAAAACTCTTCTCATTATTTATCCATAATCAATCCTTTTAAAAAGTGTGTGTGTGTGTGTGTGTGTTTACCTAACTGCATTTACAATTTACAAGATAATAACAGTCCTTAAATTAAGACACATATAACTAACACCAGGGTCATACTGACCTGATGAAATTCCAGTCAATAGCTGTATTTTCTGTAGCCTTTTCCCCCTCTATTGTATGACTTCTCAAAGAGATACGAAGTGAGGTGGAGGGGAAGGTAATCGCAAAGACACAGTAAGGGGGATCGCACAAAATATTAGCTCAACACAGTATCTGAATTATCAGTAGACAAATGCTCCTCCCAGTATCAAAGACAACTAAAGACCACAGCAAGAAGATATGGAAATGAAGAAATAAAAATAAGTGTTGGTAATTGTATCTGAAAGTTGGCTTACTAATTTTGAGTTGACATCACAGCTGCTATAAAAGGCCAATAATAAAGGAAACTGGGTTGGGATAGACAGCAGCTATCTGTGCTGTCAGTGCACATTTTCCACAGACCTACAGCTAAAGGAAAGAGCTTGTTACAAATTATATAGAGGTGCTATATGCTCCTCTGAGGTCAGAATACTAAACAGAGATGAAATCTCAAAGAGCAGTATTTCAAGCACTTCTGAGATAAGACAGGCCACCATGATTTCCAACCTCCACAGGAGCACTAGTAAAGAGCGGTGTTCCAAGCACAACTCAAGACCAACATCACAGGGATGCACACAGCAGATGCGTAGTGCCTTTCTTCTCAATCGCTTGATTAACTTAAAATCACTACTATAAGCATGTGCTGAGTCAAGAAGGAATCTTGGTAAAGGAAGTTTTAGCTGTTCTTGCCTTTAACTTCAGAGGTGATGCTAATGAATCTCAATCCTTAAAATGCCTATGCCATCTGTATTACTGTCACCAGTGGGAAAAACAAAAGGTTCTTTTGCTTTCTTCTCTACTTGAAAAGAGAAATCATCAGATAAGAAACTCCTAGACAACTAGTCTTCCATTTACATTCATAAATGATTTGCCTTTGCAGACACGCTTCAATCCTAACAACCACTTTATTTTAAATAAAAAGAAAGAACAGGGGCACCTTTTCCCCCATCAGACTCAGGCTTTGCAAACCTTCCCCAGTGTCTTGGATGTGTCCTATCACTTTCTGCCTCCTCAAAACACTTGCTCATAAAGCATTCTGTCTCTCATCTGGCTCCTGCATGTCAGTAAACACATGCAGTGCTTCCCTTTAAACAAACAAAACTGCCCCTAATACCACCACAGGCATTCCATGCTACTATCACCCTCTCTCTCTCTTCTCCACAGTTAAGCTGGTTCCCATTTTTGGTCTTCCCAGCTTCCCTTTCTCTCCCCTGTGGTTAAATTTTTGTGTTCCGCAGGCCTCATTTCCAGCCCCATGTACTTTTCATCCTGTTCTCTTCCTGAGATAAACCCAGAACTGCAGTAACGTCTCTCTGAAGATGGTTCCAAATGTCCATCTCCACCCCAGACAAGTATGTCATGCCCCAACACATGTGTGCAAATATCTACTGAACATTTCTACTTGCAAAGCTTCCACTTAGACATATCCCAACTCAACTAGTTTTCCTGATACCTCCTAAAACTTCTCCTCCTGAGATCCCTGAAACAAGTGGTACCTAAGAGAACAAACCAAGAGTTATTTTCAACTGCTCTTCCCTTCCCCACAAGCAGTACCAAATCCTGAAAATTTCACCTTCTTTACACGTTCAGGTCCATCCTTTCATACCAGCCTTCCCTGGCATTTCTTTGATGTGGCCTGCATTTATTCTCTCATGGATGGACGTGAATCATCTTCTAACAAGCCTCCCCATCTCCAGTCCTGCCCCACCGGCTCTATTCCACAGGCCCCTTGGCAGAGTCCTTTTTCTAAAATGCCAACCAGATGCATCACTCTGAGGCTTAAAAATTATTACACATGCTTCATTCTTCTCACACTAAAGCACAAACTCCATAGAAGTGACTTCATGAAGTCATTTACATCTCCCTCCCAAATGTCATCTCCTGTCCTATCACCATGGTTCAGCTGCTCCAAAACAGAGTTTTCAAATTTGCAAGTCAAACTCCCAGGACACAGCACCCCAGCTCTGCTGCCTGGTAGCTTCACCATTCTGCATCAGATTCTTTGGGAGACTGTGTGCAACTACCCCAAGGACAGAGATTCCTTCCTGCTGTGCGGGGCCCCATCTCCTCCACTGGGTGACACGCTGTAGTGCTCTTCCTGTTTTTTCCCATCTCTCTCACCTGGCGACCAACAAAAGGAATAGCACTTATTCAGGATCTTAAGTGACAAAAATACTGCTTACGATGAGGGGTCTAAAAAACACGTCATCCAAACACAAGGACAATCTGTATCTGGCTTGGCTCCCTGTCTCTGAGCAGATCATCTCTACACCCCAGGGACGTGCCAGTCACCTGGAGAGTGACAGATACAGCCAGTAACTCTGATGAATACAGCCCACTGCTTATTAAGTCTTGGTTCCCAGAGAGAAAAATGAGTAGGAAACGCTTCTAAAAATAAGCACACAGCAACTCGCAGGTCTTCACCTCCCCTGAATGCAGCAAGCAAATCCAATTACGTTATTCAAATCCAACTAAAGCATTTCTGCAAATGTGAAGACTTCAAATCACTTTGGAGGAAGGATTGGGATGTCTTAGTGAAATGAACAGACAGGCATATTAAAGGGATAGTAGATCCAGCCAAGTGGATTTCAGCCGCTAATTTCTACCGCTTTTTAATTTCTTTCCGTGGCACCTCATGTGGGAAGACCTATATCTGAAAGGGCCCATTTCAGTGCAGCTCTGTCCTGGGGGCTCTGTGGGAAGTCCATTCTGTTCTAGCTAATTGATATTGAATCAGTTTTGTTATTCCCGGGATTTTCTGTAACTCACCGTGCGCCAATTAATCGAGTTACAGAGATTAGCACTAAGGAGGGAGCGCGTGAAAACTCACGCTGCAAAAAGTAGACTTTATCTTCTCCCTGCTGCTGGTCTCATTTCCTCTCCTTGCCACGAGCCTTTGTGCCAGTGGAGCAGTGGGAAGAGATTTCAGGCAGCGAGGTTTTGATGATGATGTAGCGGTGATTGAAACTGGTGGCTGAAAAGCAGCCAAGGGTGCTACAGGGGACAAGAAATTCAGGTTCAAGGGACCAGTCCCTCTGGTTCCAGTCCGGGCTTTCTCCGAGACCCCTCCCTTCCACACAGACCCCAAAGCTTCATTTGCTTTCTTTCTTTTTCCTTTCTTTTCTTTTTTTTTTTTTTTTTTAAGGAAAGGTGAGGGCAGGAATGAGGCAGCTAGCAGAGACAGGTAGGCAAGAAGAGAGAAAAGGAAGGAGCATTTCCTTTCATTTATTTAGTTGTTCATCTTGGTTATTCCCTTCAGTGACAGGACATCAACCCAGCACTTTGGGAGGTACACAGACTGTGTCATTTTCAAAGGCAAACAGGATTGGACAACATGGTCCTCCCAAATCTCCCCTCGTATATGGCTCCATGACTGAAAACTCAATTTAAATATCTCATAGGGACTATGTAGTTCCTCACTTAGTAGCTACAATGCAGGTTCTCAAGGAGCCATGTCAGGAAAATCCTCAGGACAGCAAGTGAGCACCTGCAGGACCCCCAGCAGCAGTGTCGTGGAGGGTCACATGGCTTGTGACTTCTCCCGCCCCTGACGATACTCCTACTCCCTCCTGGGTATTTGGGAAATCTGGTCCGCTGTTTGGCTGTATTTAATAAATGTATTGACAAGGCATAATAGGACAAGTTACTTGCTCCTTTTATTTTTGATTAACTCTGACATATCATGACAAGTGTATTTTTTCAGCACCTTTCTCCTCCTCGGGGTTCTCTGAGGGGCTCCAGTGGGAGAAGTAGATTCACATTCTGACAAGCTCGGCCCAAACAAGAGAAGACATCAGAAACTTCAGTCCGTCAAAGCAAGGAAGTTGCATGAAGCTGCACGCAGACAACATGAGGCATTAAATGTCTGGGTGTGTTGAGCCAAAAAGTAACAAAGGTAACAACAAAAACACCCCAGTGTGTTGTGAACGGGCTCTCATGACAATCACCATTTACAGGAAGAGAAAACTTCATCCATTCTGTCGTTGACTCTTAAATCGTGAGCTCTCACTATACTCTTTCCAGGCCACAAAGACAGATAAAACAAGAGAAAGAGACTGCATTTTCCGATGCAGGTGGCGAAACAGCTGATTCATGATGCGACTGGGTGAAATATACAAGTACCAAGGCCCCATCTACAGTCTAACACCAACACTAAAGAAAGATGACAGAAGACAGATCACTAATCAGTCAACAGAAAAATATCAGTGACTTTAAAAAAAAAAAAAAGTAAATCTGACCTAAAATGTGAACCCACAAGATATCTTGCGCTGCTGATATACAGGTAGACCTACACATAATCAACAAGAAAAAGGCTGACATCTATTTTTAAGATGAATTTCAGGAAATGGTTAGTCAACATCTGCCAAGCACTGCCTGATTGCCAGGCAACATGCTAGGTTCTTTAACCACCCCTGTATAAATTAAGGAAATTGAGGTACAGGCAGTTAAGTTAACCTATCTAGGGTTACCAGAGAGTGAGCTCCAGAACCAGGATTTGACTCTTCTTTCACCAACCAAAAGTTCTTGTCATTTCCCGAATGAGAAGCACGACCACCAAGAAACATTTTCCGTATAGGATACCAAGGCCCACAGATGGGCTCCAGAACCGACAACCCTGACGTTTTCAAGTTTGAAAGATAGAAATATGCAATTCCATACTTTCACACTTTTATGCACAGGTGATGACTGCTTACTAGAAACTGACTGAGTAGTTTACTAGGAGTTTCTAAACTGTGGCACCCACAGAACAAAAGAAAGGAGTCATGAGGATTGACTGGGGATACTCAGTGGCCCACTCCAGAGACCCCACTGATGGTCATTCTGTGTCCACTTCACTGGGCGGCAACACACCCAGACAATGATTAAACATCATCTCTGTAAACATCTATGAGTACTGCTGGACGAATCAGTAGACAGAGTAAAGCAGACTTGCCTCCCCAATGGGAGTGTGCCGTATGAAATCTGTTGGAAATCTGAATAGAATAAAAAGCTGAGTAAGAAAGACTTCTTTCTCTACCTTTCTGTCTGAAAAATGGGAGCAGGCCTTCTGCCTTCAAGTTCAGATTTGGATTGGGATCCACTGCACCAGCTCCCTGCTTCGCAGGTCCCCGGACTCTACCCCCTGGAACTACCCCACTGGCTGTCCCTGGTCTCGACTTCTTAGTTTTCAGAAACATGTGAGCCAGTCTTTCTGAAACACACACACACACACACACACACACACACACACACACATTCTACTTGGTTCTGTTCCTCTGGAGAATTCTGGCTATTACAGACAATGTCAAAAAGTTCCTATACCTTGGGAGCACATTTGAAAAGTTGGAATCACCAAAATTCACAAATAGAAAACTATCAGTAGCTCTTCAGTGATGCCCCAGATTGACTGGTAGAGCCTTTTAACAACCAATCACTGTTTGGTGTATCATTATGGATGAGTTTATTGTGGGTTACTTGACAAACACTATAGCGTATACATAGTGGAATCAGCATCTAACAATTAGAATCAAAATTTTTATTTCAGATACTGTGGTTCAAATAAGAACTGTTGCTACCAAGATGGCCAAAACATATCGATACATATTTCATATGATCCCCTGACTGATGTGAAATGACACATCATTGCTATCACACAGTTCTTTTTGTACTGAGAAGGTGAAAGTCTCCGCTTTTCCAAAGAAGCCTCCTTCATAAATATTACAATCAATGAATCATCTAAAACTCAACACATAACAGGCCTCCATGAGTCAACCTTTCAGTGGATGAACAGTTAGACCCACTCCCCCACAAGAGCCAGGCTACACAACTCTTTACCTAAGTTCTACCTCCAGTAGCAATCTGCCTCATGACCCTTTTAAACACAGACTATTTTCATTTCTTGGATCTGAAATGGTTACTACTTAAAAATGTTTCCTGTCCAGGAGAGAGCCTCTGAGACAGGCAGAAATTGTTATCTTGGCTTCCCAAACTATATTCACCTCACCTGCCTGTTCACAGACAGCCACTGACTCCCAGCTCCTGATGTTGACCCTGATCCTCAAATCACCCCAGTAGCTAATGTCTGGTCATTCCCAGGCTGCATTCTCTGGTTCTTATCACTAACCTAAGCCTAATTTCTGCCTTTAGTTATGTAATCCACCACCAAACATCATCTCAACAGGGCATCACGGTCACAGATTGAGTAATATCAAGAAGCAGCAGAAGCAGGAAGCAAGACTTGGTAAGAGATTCAAGAACAGCAATTTCTCCAACTTACTAGACAAAGGTTTAGAATTACTGAAATGAACACTCAACTATCTCCTTGATACTGACTTCTAACTTAATAATCAAATCCAAGAGCCTATTATATCCCTTAAACTACACACAAACGTGTGTGTGTGTGTGTGTGTGTGTGTGTGTGTGTGTATGTGTAAGAGTATCCAAATATCTCATTGGATTCTCAGCTGGTAAAAGGAAAATGTCAGAAATCATCATCAAGTAAAATGTTATCCATAACATACATTATAGTCTTTATACAGCTGAAAGACAGCATTGTGCTTAGAGGATATATCTGGTTAAAGAAAACTCTTTTATCTTTCAAACTCATTCATAGTAAAAGGTCAATGATTTCATACAGCCCAACCCCAGGATGCCAGGAAGATGGCATTAGACAGTGAATACAAAGACTAAGCCTCAGAAAACACGATACTTAAATACCCCTGTGAAAGGGCCCTCTGCAGTCAAAGAGCAGGAGTGCCATCTTACAAGAGGAGTAGACTCAGGCAAATGAACATACAATTCAACAGGATTCGAGGATCAGAAGTTGCTAGCCAGTCCTGAGACTGGAGAGCAAAGAAAACTTCCTCTCATTCCTACCCCACCTGCACCTACCATGCTGAAAATGCAGTATCACAGTACTCCTCTCAGACAAGCAGCTTTTGGCAATGAGCACCCGACAAAGAAATGGGGTGTCTAGTAAGGTGCAAAGTCTACTGTGAAAGAGCATAATATCATTGTGAAAATATTTTTGCTACTTTCACACATCACTTTAGTTAGCACAAGAAAATACTGCAACTGTAATTATGTGAATGCAGTAAAACCTAATGAGGTCCTCTTGGCCCACAACGATGTAGTGTAAATGATGATAATCTTCCTGAGGTCTTGGAGAAATGAGATACAAAAGTTATTCATTCTTTTTTCTCTGGAGGCAATACTGCTTCTTCAGGAGCCCCAGTGTACCCTTCAAACTGTCATCTATCCTTCCTGAGCTCCGTGTACTAAGCACCAACCCATGCTATGGCAGTACTTTCCCACTATGAAACACCTAGAAAAATTTAGAATCAAGAACAAATCTTTGTCTCTGTAAATGGGACTTCCCCTAAGAACCCATTTACTGGGTGAACAATCTCTCTCCCTGAAGCTTCAGGAAAGGCAGCAAGCTGACAGGGGCAGTGATCAATTTGTTGTCTCTGGGCCACAAATCAACCCACAAACCATTGATGGCTCTGTGAAAACTGAGTTGGGTCCTTTGAATGGTGCCCCCTTGCCAGCTGATACAATGCTAAGCTCTGTCAGTAGAGGGCTCTGGAGAGATCTTACAAAGAGATCCCCAAGGGCTCCCTAGTCTTCATAGCTCTTCAGGGCAGTCTGCTTCCTGGAAGACACCTCCGCAATAGCTTTCCCTGGCACCTCAAATTTTCAATGGAATCATCTCACTTCTGTGCCATTTAGTGAGCCAAAGCTGGAGGAAGAGGGGCCTTCTGTGGGGGCCCCGAGTCAGGGTAGCAGCTGTTCCTTGTATCTACTAGTTCTGTCCTCTCTACAGTTCTTTTCCTTCTTATAGTCAAGTCCTCATTACCTCAGTTCTCCGGGTTACAATGCATATTCTTTACATTATGGTTTCTGTCTTATGATTCAGTCCTGACAGAGCTGCTGCTCTGGGAAGGCAGAGGGTGAGGAACAGCTGAGAGGACGACAGGCGAAGCTGACACGGGGGGCTGCCACGCAGCTAACCGTGTTCGCTGCCATCTTTGCAGAGCTGAAGCTGGCACACCAGAATGAGGGAGATATCCGAGGGCACGTTCAGCACCTGCACTCCGTGCAGCGCCCTGGGTTAGAGACTGGAGGCACAAAGACAGAGCGGCGCCGTGAGGAACTGACTCACCAGTGGGATACCCATCATACACACACTAACAGCTCAGGGCGGCAAATGCTGAGCTGAGTGCCACGGAGTAATGCTACAAGCTGGTGGCGAAGTCTCAGGCTAAGAGGCTATTTATTTAATCTAGTGATTGCAAGAACTAACTGCAGGAGTCCTGTGCCACAGAAAAGTCTGATCTCTTTTTAAATGGTTCTCCAAACCCCAATTTGTCATCAACAAAGGAGTATTACTCAAATCTAAGATATCCTGGGCCCCTGGCTGTGACCAGTTGCCTTTCACTTCCCTGTCAAGTGATATACCTAAGTAAACATCTGGGGAGGGAAAAAAAATTTAAGAAGAAGAAAGTCATTCCAATGTAAGTGGGCCTTTGACAGGCAGAGCTCCTCCTAAATGATTTCAAAGAGGAGATTAAGGAAATGTGGGGATTATAATCTATCAAAGCCAAATAAAAATGCCTTCAATAAAGGCCCTCCACAGGAGGCCATTAAGGAAGCTCAGTAAGCACTCGGCAGAGAATAAAGCCCGTCACTCTCTGAGAGACAGAGAAGCAACTGGGGTAGAGGCGAATAAAGAGCTACCCTTGGCTCGCCCCAGAGCAACGGTGGGGAAGCTGGGAAAGCAGTCCAGGAACAGGAGGGCTCTAATGAACCATCTGGAAAGTGGGGGAGAAGACGGAAGGGAGCAAAAGGGAAATTCTCTAATGATGAATGAAAGTGATTTTCTAACAAGGATGAGCCACAAATGACGCTGAAAGGATGGCTGAGAATGAAGGCAACCACTCCCCCAGGGCAGTCATTACCACAAGAGGCGCAGTCTAGGGGAGGAGCCCAAAGCACACTCTTGCAGGAGGAAATGCAGCATAGCGGGGATTATTTTTGAAAGGGGTGAGGGATGCAATGGGCTGTGAAGCTGACACGCGCATCTTGATGAAGTGATATTTCAATAATGAGCTGTGGTCAAAATCAAATCAAAAGCTTATATCTCTTTACACCTTGATGCTTCGCTAAAAACACTGCCCTCTGTTTCTGTGCAAATATTCATGAATTATATATTTGCTATAAAATATTTACAACTTCTCCATAAGATAACTATGTCTTCATTTATCAAGACCTAAAGTTCTGAATTACAGAGCATGGTAGAAATTTCCAAAAAGTTCTAAGAACCAAGAAAGGGTTGGCAATACTTCATTTTGCCAAGTACTGGCATTATTTTTAAAATACTATCACCATCACTTCATCAAATAAAGACTATTTTAATGCTCAAGAAAGTAGAACAAAATCATCTCAAGACAAGGAAGAGTCCTTTAAAGTCAATAAATATATCTTTATAAAAGTAGCTACACGGCTCTTACATTTGCAACTTTCCTGTAAGAGCAACAGAAACATGGCCATGGGCCAGGGCTTAACACACTCCTGTGAGAACTATTAGCCAAGATGTTAAGTGACAGATACACAAATTCATAAGTTCAAGAAGGGGAAGCATTTAGAAACTTTTTATATCAATAAAGACAGAAAGAGGTAGGATGGCAGGCTCATCAGGAATAACTTAAACCCAGGAGGAAGTATTGCTGCCTACATTTGTATGTGAGAGAAAAGACCCTGGAAGAAGCTAACTGAGAGGAAGTCATCAGAGGCAAAGGAAGATACATTTAGGAAGTAAAGACTTCCACCAAGAAAAGGGCAGAATAAGAATGTCTGCTTCCTCTGGGCCCCTCACAGTGTCCATGGGAACCATGCATGGGGCACAGCTACTGAAACAGGACAAGACACCTCCAGGGACAAAAAGAAAATACAGCTTCTTTGAAACTGGTCCAGGTATGTTCTTTTAATCTGATTAATTTGACACAGGATTTGTATGGGCTCCCTCTGGTGGGTCTATCAAACCCATGAAATATGCTCTTTTTTTTGCAAAACAAACATCTCAATAAAGTACTATACAACTTACTTTTGAAGCTGTAAGAATGGTAGCTCTCAAGCTATTTAGTCTCAGAAATCCTCCTGCACTCCAAAAGAACATAACGTTTTGTGCCACTTGCAGACAATGATGATGCCTGGTCCCTTCACTCTCCCTTCATCTCACAGGTCATCATTGTCTGGATTTGATTGTTTCCCATTCACATGGATTGTTTTTCACATCGATCAATATATGTACCTAAACCCCTGTATGTGCCCCCAAACTGTATGTATGATTATAAAGTGTGTGTGTTAGAGTAAGAAAGCGAGTTAGAGAGAAAAAACAGGAAGCACATGTACATAGGAGCAAGAATTCGATAAGTGCGTGATATTGGGAATATTATGAACTATCCACTGAAAAGACAACATATTTTAGTATCACTCATAATTTACTTGTTTCTATCAACACTGCATTAAAACCTAATCTATGTTGCCATAGGTATCACTAGATAATTTATGCTCATTGCTAGAAGTCCATTGTTCGTCTTTCAAAGAAAAATTACCAGATCACAGAGCACACAATGTTTTTAAATTGGAAACTACCAAGTAACTCTACAGTATGTTATCAGTATATATACTCCCAATAGAAGGGTGAAAGATTTATGGTTCTTCTAGACATCTGTTATTGCGGGGATTATTAATTTTTGCTAATCTAACATCCTTTCTATCAAGATTCTATTAATGTTCTTTGACCACTTTTCTTTCTTTGAAACAAATGACACAATAAATCATTCCTATAAGAAGAATATATCACATTTATTTTATTTCTCCCCACCCCTGGACCCAAATCTCAAAACCAGATCCCAAACTGGGGTCCATAGCTTTCCTAGCCTGCACCTTATCTGCCTAAGCTACAGAATGGGAAAGGGGGAGTGAATCCCATTTAAGGAAAACTAAAAAAAGTCATACATGTGAGCTCATTACCCTTATCCATTTTCAGACAAGAGAACAATACTGAAAACTCTCCATAGCTGTCCTCATTCCCCAGCCTGGTGACATTTCCTCTGTGGTTCCTCACGGAGGTAACAACTGAACTGAATTTTTAAATCATTCACTGCTTTCGTTAACTTTTCCACATATGCATGCACCACTAAATAATATATTGGTTACTTTTTCCCACTTTTAAGATTTACACAATGAGATCATATAATGTAAGCTTCTGCAACTCTGTATTTTTAGCTGGTACTATTCTCTATATTCATTTTCACAGACATGATACTCACATACCACTGTATAAATACAGCAAAATTTCCCTTATCTGTTCTACTCTTGGCAGAAATACGGGTTCTTCCATGTTTTGGTTCATAGTTACAGTGCTAAGAACACTCTCTGCTGATACCATCATTCAAGCACATATCCAAAGTATACATGAGTGGAATTCCAGGAGTGGTTTTAGATTCTTCCCCAGTGTTCCCCTGGCGCCACATATTGCCCGACACTTGGTATTGTCTAACTTCCCCTTTGGGAATTCTGTTTTTCATACTGAGACTGTTTTATATGACCAACAATAACCTCTATCAGTATATGCAGAACACATAACTATCTCCACCCAACCTGCTGTCTGTCTTCTAACTTTGTCACTGGAGTCTTTTATTAGATAGAAATTGTATCTTAATGTAGTCAGCCTTAACAAACTTTCCTATAAGAGTTTCTCAGGTTCAGGGATTCTTGGTTTAAGATAATTACATCTAATCCCCAATAGTAATAATAAAAGTCTCCTATTTCACAGTACAGAGATTTCTCAAAAAGTTGAGGATGGAAATCCATATGATCCCACCATCCCACTTACGAGTGTTTACTCAAAAGATACAAAAGCACCCATCTGCAGAGATGTATGCACCCCCGTATTTATTGCAGCCCTATTCACAATAGCTAAGAACGGGAAATTATCTAGGTGCCCCACATCAGATGGTGAATAAAGAATATGTGACACATAGACAATGGAATACTACACAGCCCTTAGAAGAGATGAAATCCTGTCATTTGAATCAATATGGAGGGATCTAAAAGGGATGATGCTATGTGAAACAAATCAAAAGAAGAAAGATAGATACCAGATGACCTCGCTCATAGGTGGAATGTGAATAGACAAAACAAAGGAACAGAGGAAACAAAGCCAACCCTTGGACACTTGCAACAGAACTGAGGTTATCAACAGGGAATGGGACAGGGTAGACGGGCAAGTGGTGGCGGAGCCCACGGGACAGTGGAGAACACTTGGTGATATGGTGGAGAGCAGGGTGTGTTGACATATATCTGAGAAATGGGGAACTTATACATATGAGGTTATTTTAATGTGTAAAATCAAAAGTATTGCAATAAAAAAAAAAATGGGAAAAAAAATCTATTTTTTTCTGAAAGTTTCAGAGACTTTCCTTTCACAACTTATACATTTAATTATGGTGTGAGACAAAGATCAAATTTTAGCACTATACAAATAACAGTCTCTGAAATATTCATGTAGAATCAAGCATCTCTCCACTTAACATCTATTTTGTAATAAAATTAATCTGCAAATGTAAATAGAGCTATTTAAAAGCTCTCTATTAGACTAATCTTAGGCCAACACAAACCATCTTAATACTTAGAGCAGTGAACTCTTAAAGCCTGCAGGATAAGGCATGTCTATACTGATGCTCTTCAACACTGCTCTGGCTTTTCATAAACTGGCTCTTCCTATGGATTTGAAGATCAGCCCTTCAACTTCTCCAAAATACTCAGCTAAAATTTTTATTCTATTTGCATTAAATTTACAGATTTGGGAGAAACTGCCATCTTCTGTGATAGTATTTTCCTATGTAAGAACTTGCAAACATGGTGTCTATCTTGTTTCCTCTTTTTTATACTTTTTTATAATATCCTTAAAAAACAAGGAAATACAGGCAGGAATGCAGGCAGGCAGGCAGGCAGGCGGGCAGGCAGACAGAGGAAGAAGAAACTTTTTTTTTTTTTTTAATTTAGTTGTTCTTCTTGGTTGTTCCCCCACTGCCCTGGGACACAAACCCAGGTCCTTGGCATGTATGTAGACTGCGCTTGGCTGGAGGTGGCAGACCTCGCCACTACTCCACCAGCACGTGCCTAATATCTGACAATTTTATCCATTAATAATTTTAGTAACTCATGGTCGAACTATTTTTCAAAGTGTTAGTTGATAGTAATAAGTGATATCTTCATTCCTTTATATTTTCTAACTGGTTACTACTTGTAGACAAGAAACATTATTTTTTCTATACTGTCTTTGTACCCAACAATTTGCTGAACTATCTTATTTAACAAATGATCTGGATAGTCTATTCAATTTTCTTCTAAGTAGAACACCATTTCATCAGCAAATAAAGTAGTTTTATCTCATTTTTTCCAAAGTTTCCACCTTTCATTTTTCTCTAGTTTAGCGCATCAGCCAGAACCTCCCACACAATGATGATTAGAAGCACTGATGAAAGATGATCCTGAACTGTTACTAGTTTTGATAGAAGTGTTTACAATTCACCAGCTAATTATGTGTGCTGTGAATATTTGACAAATACCACTTATGATGTTAAATTAGTTCTCTTCTAATCCTAATTTACTAAAAGTTTTACTCATGAGTCATTAATATTACCAAATGCTTTTTTAATGTACTAAAACATTAAATGCCACCAAATTATTTTACTGCATCTATTGAGATAATCACGCATTTCTTCTTGTATCAATTATTAAGGCATATACATGAATAGTAATGTTTGAAAATCACACACCCATGAGTTAAATTTGCAAATGTTTCATTTAATTCTATATCTTCATTTAAAAAGAGAACAATGTATGTTCATAAAAATGAAAATTCTAATTCTAAGTTCATAAAATGAGCTTGGCAGGTCTCTCTTTTCCATTCTCTGCAAAAAATAAGTTTTCATATTTGGTAAAAACTCGGGTTTTTAATCAAACATCAACTTGGAATGATGGGAATGAGGCTATTAAGGTCATATTTAATAGTTTTGCATTCCTATTGCATGTAATTCATGCTCTTATATTTATTACTGCATGCCTCTTGGCTTTGTATTTTTGTTTTTGTTTTTAATCTTAACAGCTGTCTTCCTCATGCTCTCAGGGACCATCTAATGACTCTTTGATCCTTCCTTCAGTCATGGATGTCAGTTAAACATTTCTTTGATCGACTAGCTGACCCGATATTTTCCTTTAGCCTTTTTCTTTAACCTTTTATTAGGAAAAATTTGAACATATGCAAAAAACAGAATGGATGATTCCTCTTGCATCCAAAACCCAGCTTCAATAATTATTCATTCAAGAACAATCCTTTTACATTTACCTCAACACCTATTCTTCCCGTACTATTTTGAAGAAAATTTCAGACATCTTAGCACATAGGTATTTATGCATATGTATCTTGAAAAGAAAGTAACTTGATAAAGATACTGTACCATTACCATGCCTTGAAAAATAAAACACTGAAATTTAAATAATAAGTGAGCAGTCAAATTTTCAGTGGTTTCCAACTTGTTTTCTTTAAAGATGCTTTCACTTGATAGGATCTATACATTTTGAGTGGTTGCTCTTTCTTTTAATCTAGAGGCACCATTCCTATCACTTTGATGTCTCAGCAATTTATTTGAAAAAAAACTGAATCATGTATCCTACAGTGTGGCTATCTATGGAGAAGGAACAGTGTGGGGTTTCCGTTTGGTGTGGAACTGATGCACGGCCCTACCGTGCACACCACTGCACAGAGAAGGTACAGCCACTCACTGAGAGCATGTGGAGCACCTGAGAGGTCCACTGACGACAGGCTTGAATATGATGGCTTAAACATTTAAATACTTGCCACTGCTTAAACATTCCCAAGTATTTATTTTCTCTTCCTCTATTTTTTTCACCATCTGATTCACATTTTGAGCAGCAATGCTGGACCATTTCCTGCAGTCTGAATATTGCTTATTACATCTCCATGGGTCATACCCATTTCCGGCTTAGAAAAAAGAAGTGCAGCTCACTGCCAGTTTTCACTTAATTTTACATAAACAAACACTTTGAGGCTGAAGGAAGTCTGTTTTTCAATGTAAAAATAAAATATAAAAACTCGTCTTAAAGTTATTTCTAAACAGAACTTGTCTCTAATCCTAAGGAACAAAAATGATCAGTATTCAGAGCATAACCCAAGCCAGCTAATAAAGGGCTATTTCCATCAAATTCAAAATCGGAAGGAGGCCGGATCATATCTTCTGAAGTACTATGTGAAAAATCACCAGAATCGTCTATTTCAGAAAAATCGGATTCATCAAATGAATCTTCAGCTAATAACTGTTGTAAACAATGTTAAATTCATGCACAGGAATACTACATTTTCTAGGATTTCACATTTTCAGCGATGGAGAATTGCTGTATTTTGTAAACGGAAATACCAGTACTAAAAACAAAATCCTATCAATAGAATGACATCTTTTGCTTCCAAAAATTATCCAAATATTAGAGCGATGCAAAAATAAAAATCAAGATATTTCATGGCAAATTTGGGGGTAAGGATAGGGCTGTAATCCGTAAGTCAGGAAATGGATTAAGTTGGTTTTCTGTCCTCTCTGTATTTTCTATAAATTCAGTAGTTCTGTCGAGAGAATTGATCAGATTCAAATTCAGAATCTTTGGCAAAAGATGGTAGTGGGCCTTGTACCCTTCCTTCTGTAGATACACAAGCCTGGCTGCCCCTTTCTGTGATGCTCATAGCTATCAGTAAACAATGTTGGGACGAATACCAAATGCTGAAGCCTGGCTCCTTAAGATGGTTGTTCAGTTTGCTCTCTGAGGGAGTTTCTTCTGGGTCCCCACAGCATCCCTCTGCTACCCCAGGGCTCAAACACAGGGCTGGTCTTGCAGCAGTCCTCTGAATGCTTTCCGCAGGGGAGGATGTGGAGAGCTAGTCACTGTCAGTGCTATAGTTGTCTGTGGTTTGGGGTTTTGCTATTCCAGCTGCCTCTCTTCTTTTGTAACATTGAGGGATATTCAACACATGTGCAATCCATGACCCTTCTTTTAATTGAGAACAATGTTTTCTTCATCTTAAGTTGAACTTTAATTCATTGATTTTCAACGTTTAAAAAAACATATGCAACTAAAAGTTTTTAGTAGTACCTTGTTTTAGTGCCATCGCATCTATTTGGTTTTCCTCTTAACTGATCTTTGGGTGTAAGTGGAGTCTACCAAGTTTCCACATCATTAAGTGACTGTTTTCCCGACATGTGAGCAGTCTGAAGGTAGTATTTTCATTGGTAACTAGTGATAAGCAATTTGTAAATTACTGTAATATTGCTTTATAACCCAAGAACCAATGGTTGTGCATTTTTTAATTTCAGGATATGAAAAGTTATTATCCTTTTCTTACTGCTTTCTACATAAGTTACATTGTATCAGGTATGTGTGTGTATTTCTGTGTTTCTATACACACACAAATATAGTTACAGAATTTTAAAAATCAATACACAGCAAGCCTGTGAGTCATGTTTTTCAACTGTATATATCTTTACTCAGTTTGGCTTATTTGAATCCATTGATTTTTCTTTGAAGTCATTTAAAATCTATTATGATCATGACTTTGCCAAACTTAACTTTGGCTTCCTCAGTTTCTGTCTATGTATTAAGGCTATGTTGATAGGTACAAAATCATTCATAATTGTAAAGTTTCTTGGCTAATGCACTGTCCCTCTTTATTCCAATTTATCACTTTCAATAAATTCTATTTTCTTTATAGTGATACTGCTGTATCAACTTTCTTTTGGTATTTGATTTAAATATCTTTTACAAAACTTTGTTTTCAACCTCTGGTATGGTTTGGGTTCAGATTTTTCTAATTAAAAAAATGTCCGATCTGATAACATAGGTCTTGAATTTTAACCCATTTAAATGTGAATATAATACAGTTTATCTTTCTTTTGAAATACAAAGGGTTTTCTTCACAATAAGGTAGGTATTTTCATAGTTTGTCTATTTCTATGCTAATCATTCTTTTAACTTTCTTGTCAGTCTGTATTTGCTTTCTTTCTTGCTGAAAATATACTTATTAGGAAATTATTATGATTACATAACAGGAAAATTGTAAAAGAGAACAATAGAAATTTAAAAATTCCATATATAGTATGAGTCAAGCTATTGAAAACACCATACCATTAGGGAAATAAACTGAAAGAAGGAAAGAACACTTTCTTGAGAATTAAGATTGGGCCAGACAACACTTTAGGTGAGGTCAGGGGTTCAGAAAACACCACCCCATCTCCACACCATTCTTGGAATTAAAGTTCCACATGGCTCAGAAGCACATCCGCCTACACAATGGCTCCAGGAAGAGCAGCAGAAAGCAGAAGGTTGAGCAAGAGCTGAGACCAGAGCTCAAGTTCTAGCTCTGCCGCAGACGAATGGGACAGTCTCGGTCAAGTCACAGGCTCTCAGCTTCAGAGTCCTCAGACTTGAAATGAAATCATCTACAGTTTTCTTATTAAAAGTAGTAATGGAACCATGAACATGGAATTAATTTATCAAATGATAACAAGAGATGCATGTGTGTGTCTGTGTGATTTTTTAACTATAAGGTGGAATAGGGACAGTGACATTATCAGAACAGATTAGCCATGCTGCCACCCACTCAGCTGCACTAGATCCAAAACAAATATGAAGCAAGTTAAGGATTACTTCCCCACCAGGCTTCCTACATCCCACCTTCTACGAACCTTGACATCTCTGGCTCTAAGAGCCGGTGTGGGGCTGGCAGCTTTCATTCCCACTTTGGTGGCACACAGCTCACAAATCAGTGAGTACTTTCTTGAGTCCTTTTTAATGAGGTATGCTGGCAGCACATCTGCCTGCTGTACGACCTGAATGTCACATTACTGGCACCAGAGCCCTTCCTGTACATTAATTGTAGGTGACATTCTATCACTGGGTCCTATTTCCCAGGCTTCGACCTGTCTTTGTTCATTTCCTGAAAAATCTGTATCCATATTAGCAGTCATTATTCCTAACTTATAAAATAGTCACCTATTTCAGGTAGCAGGAATGCTCATCTGAGCAGCTTGGAGAACAAGACTTGATGGTATTTTGTTGTAAGGCTAATCTATTATTGCAGAGCACAGATTCACAGCACAACAGCACAACCCAATGCAAAAGACTTATTAATACAGCAAAAACAATGGGTACTTAATAGCCTAAAGAGCCTAAACTACTCCTTTTGAGGTTAACAACCCAGTTAACCTGTTGGTGGGAGGGCCTTCTGTGACAGTAAGTTTCGAAGAAGTACTGAAAGTATTTTGTACCTGCTTAGTTCCATTTACATCTTACATAAAAATGAAGGTGGTTTAAAAGTATATGAATGAAAGATAAATGTTCTGCAGGTCTTTAGGAAAGAGACTCAGTCTTTTAGGGACTTTCATAATTTGTCCAGAAAAGATGTGCACAATATATTAGGATAATAGCTAACAGATGCAAGGAGTTGGGTGCCTTTGAGAATAGCCATAAAAACAAATTTCCTGTTCAAAAGGACCTAAATATTCAAACATACACTTCAAGAAGAGCGTAATGACATATAATAGAAAAAAAAGATATTAAAGCATCCACAAATGCAAAGCAGAGGAAGAAGGTAAGAACAGAGCTTGGGGACAGGAACAGAGACAAGCCAATCAATCGCCAGTCCCCTCTACTGTGTGGAAATTCATGCATCTCAACAGTGTGAGCATGTAAGGAACTCCCGCTAAGGAGAACTGCCTGACTGTGGGTTTCAGTGCTGTAGCTGGATTGCTACAAAGAGGATTACGTAACCAGAAAACTTTAAAAGAGAACAGAAATTTTTCAATTCCATACATAGTATGATTCAAGCTACTGAAAACACCGTAGTCATAGGGAAATAAACTGAAAGAAGGAAAGAACACTTTGTTGAGAATTAAGATTGGGCCAGACATAGTAGCAACACTTCAGGTGAGGTCGGGGGTTCAGAAAACACCACCCCGTGCCCACAGCATTCTTGGAATTAAAGCTCCACATGGCTGAGAAGCACATCCCCCTACACAAGGCTCCAGTCACTCTGGATTGTGGGTAAAATCGAGCCACAGCCTATGCCTTCCTGAGAAGAAACCCGGAAAAGGGCAGGAGGCTATCGACAGGACAAGGACAGACGGTGACAGCACAGGCGAACACGGCTCTACAGCTGTAGCACAAACCAATGACACTGAGGCTCGCCTGTACAAAGGACATCATGGAGGAAGAAGCGCTAAATGCCACCTCAGGTCAAGGACAGAGCGCTGGTTCCACTGGAGTCACCGGAGTCGCTGCACAAGAACGCCCGCGTGGTGGGCCTCACCTGGTGCTTGGAGAAGAGCCGCACGGCCTCCAGCTGGTGGAAGATGGGGTAGTGCTGGCAGTCGATCTGATCGCGCCGGTACACATCCCCCACAACCAGGAAGGCGTCCAGGCCCGAGCGCATCAGGTCCCACTGGTGCGCCGACGTGTGCGCGCGCAGCATGTGGCTGGCGTTCAGGTAGTAGTTGTCGCCCTTCTTCCGGCTGGGGTGATCCGCGGGGATGAGCAGGCTGTCGAAGTTCTGCCAGGTGGTGACCACTGGGGACAGGCTGTCATAGACAGAGAAGAGTGGCGTCCCATGGCGGCCCACATACCGTTCGTAGAAGTGCGCCTTCACTCGCTCCTTGATCAGCCACAGCGGGTGATGCCGCTGGTTGTGCAGACTGCGGCCCACGCAGGAGAGGATCTTGTGGGTCAGGTTGCTATGGCCGTCCTGTGGGTAGGACTTCCCCAGCAGCTCCACTTCGCTGCCAACAGCTCCTCCAGAGGCCACGGCTGAAGCTACCGGCCTCGAGTTGCAATCCTGATGCTGATGGCCTGGGGAAACACCACTGGCCTTCCTCACCAGGTAGACGCGTGCAGGGGACACTCTCCTGAGCGCCGCGGAACAAACCATTGTAGAGATGTCTCTCACAGCTTCTGAAACAGCACACATGTGAAGACTTATCAGTTTCACCCCATCCCTCAGGTGGTAGTGCCCCCAGGGGCCCATGGCATATCTGTCCCCACCATCTCCTCCCACAGCAAGAACGCCTGCTGCCAGGGGTTTAACATCCACTGCTCACTGTCAAAGACACCTGGATCAAGTCACTTTTGGTGACTTGATCAAGTCGTTCCCTGGCCGTCTAAATCATGGCTTTCAGGAAATGTCCTGGGACATGTCATGTCACTACACAAAACTCTAAATGTGACAACTTTTTTTCCCAATACATTCTAGAAGTGAAATAAAATAAATACATATATGAGAGGAGTCATCAGAAAGACAGAACTTGGTCAGACCCTAGCAAGGGCCTTGCATAAATTAAAGCGAGCACGTGATTAGATACAGGCCTCAGAAGCAGGGCAGAGGAGAGATGCTTTCAACAGTCACACTACCCACATCTCCCATTCATCTTCAAAACTATACTTTTGACAGAGCATGACTTCTGGATAATTCCATTATCTTACAAAATGACATTAACACTTTTTTTCCCCCTTGATATTTCAAATAAAAGATACCACTTTGAGTGGTAGTTATTTTTATTTAATATTTTTTAAACTAAAAATGAAAAACTGAAGGAAATATAATAGGAAGTGATAGACTTATACCACTGTGGACAGATGAAATTATTTTTATAAATGCAAATCTCTTCTATTCTCACATCTGGTCATGTCATTGAAACAATATCACTGTTTCTCTCACTGCTTTTTCTTTTTTTTTCTTCTGTTGTTTGTTTTGTACAAGAATAAGTTTCTACCCTGACTGGGAAAAGGGATACAGCAGTTGAGAGATAAAATTGACAAGATCTTTTTCTTTAAAATGCCTGGCATTTTAATAAGAAGAGCCTCCAGTTTCACAGGTGGACGTCATCTCAGTGGTCCTCCAGTAAAAGCTGCTCATGTCATAGGTAACAGCAATGACCTGGCTAGAGCTGTGTCTCTTTGGTCCTGGGAGAGTCACACAACAGCGAGGCATTCCAGAATCCCACTATCCCAGAAGCAAGCTTTAAATCAACTCACAGGTGTCAGTAATGAACACCATTCAACGGCAATCCCTATGATCATAAATAATTTACTGTGAACTTGAACTAATCAACCCCATCATTAAAAATGTGACGTCTGTATCTCATTGGCTACTTTAAAGCATACAACTATGTGGCGATTTTACTTCCAGAGTCCACAATCATACCAAGAAAATACAACACGTCATGATACTAAGCTGCATTCGGAGGGATTAGCTTGCTCCCCTGGCTATCAGAAGTACATCTGGTAAATAATAGGCAGCAAGTTCGCCTGATTAAAGATGAACTGAAAACATCAGGTTGCAAGGTAAATTATCCTGTCTGTGTGGTTGCCTGACACAGTACCTCTGTCGCAGACTGTGTCCCGTGAGAAGTTTTCAACTCTATCCAGAAATTCTCTGGATATACTCATTTCTTGCACTATCTTTGTCAGAGTTGTTTCCAAAAGTGCTTTGGCTGAGTTTTAATGGAGCTCTGTCTTCCTGTCCACAGCCCTTAGTGGTTTGTCGCCGCATTGGAGATGAAGTTTAAGTATGCACACGCCACCTTCTAGACCTCAGCACAAAGTCACCCTGCCAGTGCATTAACTACCTGGCTCAGCACCCTTATGGAGACTCAAGAAGCATTTCCTCCTTCCAAAGAAATTTGCTGTTCAGAAGCCTACTCAGAAAGGTGCTTTGGGTGCAACTGCTCAGAGGTGCTGACTCTGACCCTCTTCCTCCTGGGGCCCCCATATTGCACAGCCTGCGAGTCCCACTTGGGGTTACATCCAGAAAACAGGATGCCTCAGCGGAGAGATGCCCTTCTCACTCACCCGCAGCTCCCCGAGAAACTTGAACTTCCTTGTCCCCATTTTCAGATTTTAATCTACTGGCTCAGTCTCTGATTACAATCTCCACTGTCACTTCTCCCCAACCAGAATGATGTGTTTTTTTCTGTACCCAAATGGCTATGATCACTTTCCCACTTCCATCTAAGAAGTAAATTCTTTTATTTTTTTTGCCTCTGTCGAAGTTTCTCTACAGGAAATAGTTCATCTAGAAAACACTGGAGACTCGGGAAAAAAAACCATGGCAGTCATACTTCTGTTGGCATAGTGTCCCCACCTGTACCTTCTCATTGGTATACAAAAACTGGCAAGGGTGTGAGATGACTTGTTAGCATGTCTGTAGAAATATGTATGTATGTATATATACATGTGTGTTTGTATATCAAATTGTCACATTGCATAGCTTATATATGTATAATGTTTAATTTATTCATTAAGAAAAATTAAGTTTAATTAAGGTGGCTGAGGCATCCCTTTATCTGGCCATGGATTACACACACGTGGTTACTTTTAGTTCTTCAAAATGCCTCCTAACAACATTGCAGACTTTACTATAAATCTAGTACACGGACTAAAACAAGTAAACGTCTGCAGTCTGAATGAATGAATGGTGTAACACTTTAAAGTCTTCCTTTCAATGTCTCTCAGCCTTGTGAGTGAGAGATGCTAAACGGTGCATGAACTCCCCTGGATTGGTAATTTCTCTAAAGTACAGGTAGTTTACTGGAACAGGCCAGAGAAATCAAACATGACCCACATCAGCTCCCAACCATAAAAAAAAAAAAGAGATCAGCACATTCCATTAACCTCCAGATGCAGGACTTAAACAGACTCTACTAGGAAAAATGATGCTTGGCTCCGTCATCACACCATTTACAAATTTTACTCTACCAAATAATGGCGGGGAAGTAGCCAACTTCCATTTACTCATAGGAGAGTATTTTGACATCCCTGCTGAGCAATCTGAATACAAAGAATATGTCTCTTCAAAGGCAGTTCCCATGTTACTGGGAAGAGTGCTATTTGTACAACCTTTCTAGAAAGCAATTCAGCATTACCAAGAGACTTAAAATTGCTCACACCCTTTGACAGTATAATTACCCGTCTAGAAATTTATCACAAGGAAATAATGTAAATGAAGACAGAAGGTAAACACAAAGAAGTTCCATTATAGTATTATTTATAATAGAAAAAAATACAAACTATAAATGTCCCCCAACAAGGGAATGATTAAACAAATTATACTAGAACCATAAAATAAAATATTATGTAGACATAAAGTATAATGGTTGCAAAGCGTTTTAATGATAACTATATACTTATAAAGTGATAAATTGGATATAAAATTGTGTGTATGATATGATCTTAGCTATGCAAATATATCTACCTATAAACACATACATACTATATTTAGAAACCCCGAGAAGAACTATGTAAGATTTATCCCTGGGTACTTATTTTCCATTTTTTATTTTTATATTTCTAAGTTTCCTAAATAGTCATATATTATAGTTCTAACTAAACATTTTATTCTGAAATCACTGAATAATTATTATTAGAAAAGTTATTTTTAAGTATCTGTCAAGTTGAGCTCGAAGCATTTTAATGGTCTGTATTAAACCTATTTACAATTATTTCAAGAATAAATGGTAGATTACAAAGAACTTTGCCACAGATGGTATAATTAATGACATTCAGTGGCCAACAAATCAATTATTTCTGATAACAATGAAGATAGAATACTTGGCATACAAAAACTTCTTTGCCTTTCCAATTTTCTTTCCCTAGCTATAAATCAACTTTCTTTGTCACGATGCCAATCACTTGATGCAATTTTCCTAAGACTTTATGATTTTCTAGGAAATAGATAATACCCGATTCTATACAAATTAATGTTTCCCAATTATGCCTCATTAACAAAGACTTTAATACCATTAATAGATATCAAAGCTAAAATGTTACTTTGCATTCTAATCAACAGAAAATACTTCTTATCTCTAAGGAAAATCTTCATAACAACATTGTTTACACTAACAACTATGCTGTCTATGCAGCTCATCCTATGGGGCTGCAGGAGGGTCTGAGAAAAGCACCGTGCTGTTGCTGTCACCTTGTGCCATCAGCCTCCCTCTGGTTATCTAACGAGGGATCATTGTCAAGTGCTGGGCAAGCCCTGACATGCAACCTCTAAAAGACTTGTTCTGGACAGTGGTGGTGGGTGTGGTGTGTTACTACATATCTGATGAAGAATGAACCTGCACATCTGAAACTTACATGGAGTTCATTGTGTTGTAAATCAGTATTAACTCAATTCAGAAAAAAGAAAAAGCCTGCTGTTCCTGTCCCCTGTGTCTAACATGGGTTTCATTACCAACACACTCAACTGAGTCCCCTTAGTTCTTTGCTGTCTCTAATCACTCACTGCTGAGAGTCAGGAATTAACTGATGATACATTTCTTACTATTGTGTTGTTGGGGATTTTCACCTGCTCTGATGTGTGTTTTCCACCACCACCAAACAACTGCCTAATTCTCTGCAGACACCAGCTGGCTGCCCTATAACTGAACTCAATCCTGACACCACCTTTCTGGAGATGGAGTCGTATCCCACAGCTTAAGGGCTCAGTCCCACAAGACTGCTCTCTCTCCACACTTTGGACACCAATTATCTTGGGAAGACCAGGTTACCAGTACTTATGAACCAAAAGCTATATATCCCTAACCTGAGTTCCATTAATTTGCTAGAATAGCTCACGAAACTCAGGAAAAATTTTTTTTTTTTACTATATTCCTGCTTTTTTAGAAAAAAGATAAAACTAGAAGGCATGCATGGGGCAAGGTACATGGAAAGGGGTGTGAAGCACCCACATCCCAGCACCTCCATAAGCCTGTCCATCCAAACCTGAAGTGCTCTAAATCCATCATTTTGAGTGATGGAATCTTCAGGACATGGGTACAAGTGATTACATCACTGGCCACTGGAGAGTCAATAAACTCAACCTCTGGCCTCTCCCCATCCCAGAGCTCTGGGCAGTGAAGCTTAAAGTTGTAACACTCTCTTCACCTGGTTGGTTGTCCTAGCAACCGCCCCTATCCTCAGGTCTTCTAGAGACTGCTTGCCAAATATCAGTTCATTAACATAAGCTCAGCTCTGGTAGAAAAGGGCTTGTTACATGAATAACAAAATACACACATTTCACTTTTATGGCTATGGAGTTATTTCTGGAACTGGGAAAAAAACTAAACAGTGTTCCTATGGCTCTTAGGTAGGAAGGTACAAAGGATTTTAGCAGCTCTGTGCTAGAACAGAGGCTGAAGACCAGACACAGAATTATTATTATAAATCACATTACTGCTGCATCATGATGTCACTATCGCCATCAGTACTCTCCTCATGTTTGGCTGAATTTAACTCCTTTCCAGCAATTTCCCCATCATTCAATAAACATCCAAGAGTGACAACATTATCAAATTCAGCATTTAGTCAGCGTATTTACCTCAGATGAACTTCTGGCATAAGAGGAAAATTGTGACATCTTTTTATTAGTGACATGAAATCCTTCAGTGTCCTCTTTGCAGATTCACTTTCAAATCAAAATCGGGGTCAACTATTTGTTAGTATTGATTACTAACGTCACCTAGGAACTCCATAAATAGCTTTTTTTTTTTCACTTAATTCCGTGTCTGGATCCTGGTTCCGTATGTTCTATATGGTCTGCACTTAAACCACCTTACCTACCTGAATCACAGCTGGTGTGCCAATTAATAGCAGTTTTAAGTCTGAGTCATTTCAAAGGAGCTTGGAAGCTGAGGAACCTATTGACTTAGGTAAGCATGCAATTGTGTTCTATTTTTCATGTGGCATGTATGTTTTCCTCACGGGGCTTAAAACACCAGCCTCTACTATAGGTACCAAATTGTTGGGTAGGCAAATGTCTTGTACCTTTCACAAGCTGCAAAGTTAGGCTGGGAGGAGCTGCTGTCCAGGTATAATAAAATCTCACTAGTTCTTCAAGTACAGCTTATCACTGAGCTAGAGCTAAGCATGCATTATTATAAATCACATTACATGTGAGCTTGTATGACCAGAACAAAGTAGTACTGAACTAGTCAGAAAATCATTTCTCTGGTCACCTATGCTCTCTTACATAAGTAATAAGTCATAGGCCTATCAAGCACCTTGACGTAGGGTTATCCCCATTCTTGGCCAACTTCGTCTTCAGTGTCTTTATAGCGCCAGAAAATCCAAGAAGTCACCTTATGGTTACCATCCTGAGAACTAGAGGTGTTTTTTTGTTGCTCATGCTTCATATATTCTAGAAATCTAGTTCCAAGTTAATGCTTCTTCATCTACACTGCAAATCTAATCAGCACTAAAGTTTTTAATGAATATTAACAAATTCATCAAAGTGATTTTCAATTTGCTTCTGACAAGAAAAAATGAAACTTTCTACTGAAGACTTTCAGATACTTTACACCAAGAAGATTCTTAACATTTCTGCAGCCAGTCTCTGAATATTTGCGCTCACCTTTGTTGGTCAAGGGCCTATATATATATTGTTATTTCAAAACCATGCATCCCGGTAGCTGAGCAGTTAAGTCTGCTGGCGCAGTCCACATACATCCCAAGGACCCAAGTTTGAGACCTGGGACCTGGGGATTAACCTAGACTCAACAACCAAGATGAACAACTACTTCATCCTCCTCTCTCATTCTGCCTGCCTGCCTCTTTCCTTTAAAAATAAATTTCAATTAGTAGCACAGCTTTAATTCAAACTGCCCAACACACTATAGTAATGCATAGTCAATATTTGCACTATTAAGGCTACAGAATGTTATCTTATTTGTTGCTAGTTCTCAGTGATCACTGTCCCTATAAAAATTCCCCAACTCGCCTGCTTCTTTAGGTTATATTTGATGAGCTCCTACAAATAAATACAGGATGATAAATAGACATTTGATAACCAAATTCGCAATAATTCTATTTTGTGTATAATTGATAATGATACTTAGAACTCTTCCTTTGACAGTACACAATTACCTCTTTTTTTACATTTTTAAAGTGCAATTTAATTCAGACACAACCCTCCCCCTCCCCCCAAATATCGGGAAGCAATAGAGATCAATATGACCGTCCGTGCACAGAAATAATTCACGTTAATCAGTTCAGATTTTACTGACAAGTCAATGAATCTTGCCACCAAATTTAAGAACAAACTTTCGATTTTCAGAGATTTTTCTGACTTGGAAATTTTAAGCACGATGGTGTGGGCCCCGACTGCCCTAGATCTTCATTCTACCATTTCATGTTGGCTGGACCAAATCTGGTCCTTCCATCAGCTTTTCTACCTTCATCTCCACCCCAAGTTGTCCGCCCATGGAGGCCCATCTATTAATGTGGCCATGGCCCTCCTCTGCTGAAAGATGCTTAATAGTCAATAGCATTAAGTCTGGATGACTTTACATCCCAACCACAAACGACCTGTCCTGCCTCTTAGCTCCTCCTCAGCAAAAGCACCATATTTCTATTCTCAGGCACTTAGGTTTTGGGGAATAATTCCAGAATGTGGTGTGGCCATAAATATCTTTTCTTTTATTCTGATATATCAGCACAGGTATGTTAACAGGGGTGTGAGCTACATGATAAATAAAAACTGAGCCAATTAAAGTGGTTTCACCTACTTCATAGGTGATATGGATCAGAAGGGAAACAAAATTTAATATATCAGAGGAATAAAATATCTCATGATATGTTAGTAGAAGGAGCCTACTCTGAATTCAGGAAATTTGGAACATTTTAGAGAAACTAAGATGGTGGGGCTACATGTTTACATCACCTGAGCCACAGATGTTGAGAGGCCAGGAAGACAGTAGAATCTTGGTCAAATAGAACAAAGGTCTTACAAGTTAAACTGCGCAATCCCAGTGTCTGGTCCTGGTTAACAGGCCCAAGACTCTTTCCTCCTATAGTGAGACTATAACAAAACAGGCCACATAAAGTGAAGTCAGTCATCAGAGAGAAGCCCACATATTATCTAAATAGTTCTACCTTGGAGGGGAGGTATTTTTTGGTGCAATACACAAAAAATAAGAGTTTGGACTTGCAGAAGAACAGGCATTGCTTCTATAAATTCTGTAATTAACTGGGCACCAGGAAAATTTGTCCAGCTGGCCGGGTTGAAATCAATATAAATAACCTTGATATTTAAAATGGAAATACACACACTTTTCATGTCAAATGAACCTGGCAGCAATTATCTGTGGAGACGTTACAGCTCTCCCACCAGAAAATAATCAATGCAGGGTCAAGAGGACATTGTGTTTTGAAGTCATTAATTTGCAGGGACATGAAATGCCTGGGAGAACATTTTCACACACTTGTACTAAGGTTGTCCCACACTCTTTCTTGAGTTTTGTCCACGTGGACACAATTATTAATTTTCACAGCATCTGGTGTGTCAACATCCTAGAAATGACTGCAGACTCTGATAAACACCTTGCTTTTTTTTTTAACCTTGGGCATTTTAACAGCATTGAAAAGAAAGTGAATCAAATCTTTTCTCTAAGGAGTCACCACAATACGGTTTCCAGTTCATTAAGCATAAGTGACTAAAGGAAGGCCAGCATTGAGCAGGAAGTGGTAGCTCCATGAAGCACACAAGGGCCTTCAACTCAGAAATCCCAATAGCACATCCATTCATGGAAGCCCTTACAAAATATAGATGAGGCCATCCATGGCCCTTCTCTGCTGGAAGATGCTTACTGTTCACAGATGCGCTTACCGTGTGTGGGGATGAATGCCAGTAATTTTCACCTTCGGTGACTACTGAGCCACTAATGGACTCAACAATGTATTTAAGATATGGCTTCATGCCACCAGCATGGCACTGGGCTTTGCTGCCTGGGGCACAGCACATGGCTTCCAGAATTGGCAAAAGCCCAGGTGCAAGATTAATGAGCCCTCCATTTGTCAGGACAATTATGCAAGAATCTGGCAGCTGCAGTTAGAGGGCAAGGCCTATGAGAGACAGTGCCAGGACCTGGGGACAGGAAGCTCAAGGAATTCCGACACCACCATCTTCTTTTGCACTAGTTACCTTTTTGTAGATAATTTCTTTTATTAGCATTAAATGGTGGAGTGGGGATGAAACAGAATAAGCAATTCTAAACCAGTCATTATCTGAGGATACAATGATCCCATCCAGAAGAGACTGTCTTTTCATGGCAACAAATTATTTGAGAAAAGACCATCAATACCACTCTTTCCTAATAAATGCTACATTTTCTAGAATGCAAAATGTGAAAATGTTCAGTCATGCTGGAAGTTTCTTAATTATTCAAGAATAGAAGAGTACCAGAGAGAAAAGTGTCCTGTGATGGACACAGAAACAAATGGAAAAATACAATTTTTTATTTTTTAAAACACAAATCAAGGTACTCAGTTCCCAGAGAAATCAATGCTACTGTCATAAGTCAAAGGCTAAACTTTATAATTAAACAAAGGCATGAGGGAATGACTGCAGACCAAAGACTACAAAATTAATTCGAGGATTCATTAGTAAGTGTCTACAGATATCACCCTGTTTGGAATTGTGGATGAAATTCCAATGATTCTCTTACTACTTTTTCACTTAAGAAACCATCAGTTAAAATTAAGTTAATGTTACCAATATTCATTAGTATGGATATTCTTCTAAATATGCCATGGAAAAAATTCCCTCAATGCAAGTGAAAAACAACACACCCACACACTTTCTAAAACAAAAATACCGAACTCATCTTTCTGCTCTTTAACATCTCATCAAAGTCAAGAGAAACATCAAAAGTGTGAGTTAATCGCAACTCAGATCAACCTGCTCACCATCATTTATTTTTGTCTTTAATAAAAGGTATATTCACTGTAGTCCAACATATTTGGAGAATGACAGCATAATTAATTATCTACTAAATTCAGTATTTAAATTATTTACATAATAATCTTACTAATTTACATGCATATGTCTTAAATTTTTTTAAAAAATATTCAGCTAATTAGAAAAAATAAAAGTTTTAACCCAGAAATAATTTAGCAGGCAGAAGAGTCACAGCAAGTAAAATTAAAGCTTGCTTTAAATCAACCCACTAAATTGCATATTAAAAACTATTTAGGCAATTAGAAATATTACTGTTTTATAGGACAAATAGCCTGCAGGCTAAAGATTCTTTTCTGCTAAATATTCTAAATAAACTAATTTTGTCTAAGATTCTCCAAAGTTGCTGCATATAAAATGCTGGAGTCTTGATTACAGTAGAAGAAAGTAAATTATGATATAAAAAGATTTTGTCAGTCTATAATTCCAAATTTATTAAGTAATAATTATCTATTATTATCAAGTTAACAGCCTGAAATATTTCTCTACTTGCAGATGGTGATGTAACATCACCTCTTCTCTGCAATTTTTTGCTTTACTCTTGTTACTGCTTCTTTAATTTAATCCTCATACAACACTATGAAGAGTATAACTGATTTGTCCAATGGCATGCCTGCTGATGGAAGTACTACAAGGCAGTATCAAGACTTCAGACCAGGCCACCTGATTTACCTGGTTTCTCCATGTCCCCACCACCTCCACTGTGCCCTCTCCTGATACATACCAGCATACCTTGATTTTTCCAGCAATTCAGTTCTGGAAAGTTCCCTGTGATTTTTCTTTTCAAACTGAAACACATCTTCCTGTTGACACGATTTGTAATTCCAAAGATAAAGTTTTATCCCTTTGAAGCCATGTCTTATCCTCCTTACTTCCTCAGATGTGACCATGACCCATGGTGGATCTGACTTATCTGTTTTTCCCCAACTATTTCCTATATGCTTGTCACTCATGCACATAAAGCATCCACTGCACGCCTCTGTAGGATGCTGTCCATCTCTTAGATACTACATTTTCTCCTAGTCTTAGGCTTCCCTGGTTATTTTCTTAAGGGTGTCTTTTGAAGAACGAAATTTTTGAAATTTTCAACAAAATGCATTATCTTTTCTTTCATGAGTCTTGCCATCTATGATCTAAGAAGCCCTGGTCCGCTTCAAGTTATGAAGATATTCTAACATTTTCTTCTAGAAGCTTCAAGTTAGGTCACTAGTCTCCATGTTTAGGTCTCTGATGCATCTTGAATTATCTATCTGTGAGGTAGGAGCTCTCTGCCTTCTGGTCACTTCCCAACATAATCTCTGCTGCTGTTACCCAGGCTCACCAGTCATTCCCCTAATGCATATAGGCTGAAGGCTGTGTCCATATTCATTCTATCCTTTCTTCACTCTCTCCCACAAGCATTTATTGAGTACTTATTATGTGTTAGGTGCTAGACTTAGCATTGGATATATATTAATATTGTTCTCTGCCTGCAGTTCCCAAACCAGAGCTCCTGAAACCCTTGTCACATCCTGAATGACAGGGGCACTAGGAGGAATTTTTGTTCTATTGAGGTGACTCTGGATGGGCTCTTGGACGTGACTGGTCCAGAAAGACCAAGGGAGGGTGAGAAACTTGAAAATTTTAGCACTACCCTTCACCTGCCAAGAAGGGAGGGGACTTCTGGTTCCAAGATAGCGAACTGTTAAGATTGTGGGTTCTTTTGCCCCCAAAGAACAACCAAGAAAACATGTATTTAGCTACCACAATCTGTGGAAGGAAAATGGCCCAGCATCTCCACAAAGAGGGGACACGC
The DNA here is from genome assembly GCA_004363575.1 of Solenodon paradoxus. Taxonomy (NCBI): domain Eukaryota; kingdom Metazoa; phylum Chordata; class Mammalia; order Eulipotyphla; family Solenodontidae; genus Solenodon; species Solenodon paradoxus. The sequence goes on from RJWH01000885.1 coordinate 260,584, forward strand.
ACCACCCTGAAAGGTAAGAGAGGTCAATCTGTCTCAGTGCCACACCACTCTGTTCAGACATGCTGGGCTGCAGGGAGAAGACTAGCAAAACCAACACTAGCCCAGAGCTGAAGGGCTTTCCCCCACCATGAGTATTCCCGTACCTGGGAGCTGGCTTTCAGTCACTGAGCCGCAAGTCAGTGCACAGGGTGGAAAGAGGGCTAGTGCCCCATAAATGGAAGAGTCACTTCCTCAAGGTGCCTAAACCAGAGGCTGTCACTATGGGAAATCCCCCAGAGGAAAGCACACACCCTCTCAGCCATCAACACACTGGCACAGAACTACTGCACATACTGCTGTATTTCCACAGGCAGCCAGAGATAAGACAGCCAGGGCAATAGCATGGGAGTGTAAAGTTTTTTCCTGGCAAGGAATATTTCTTTCTACTCCTCTCATAGGGAAAATAATTTGAAGGGCTCTATCAAAATGGGAACTCCTGCCAGGCTACAGTTACAGCAAAATAGCTTCCAGTCTGCTTGGTACCTCCTGAAATTCCAACCCCAGGGTTCAGAGCTTGTTACTGCCCACTGCTGGAACTGTCACTTTTCTAGAGCACTAGGAACTTTCACAAGGGAGGACACTCCACTAACCACAGCTTCACCCTCTCTTTCTTCTCCGGCCTCTCTTGTTCATGCCTGAGACTCTGGGGGAAACTTCTGTATTCCCAACACTAACTCTAACCCTGTTGGCTAAAATCTTAGGCATCAACAAAGGGTTCACCTTAGAGCTTCAACAAATTGGACAAGTGTTAAGATCCCATAATCAAAGGAAGCCCAGAGTTCCAATACCCAAGTCTATTCAGTACAATCAACACCCTAACACAAGGCCTTTACATGAGGGAAACCTAACCCATAGAATAAACACAGAATGCCAAACAGATGAAAGCGACAAAAAATATGCATGAAATGATGGACCAAAACAAATACCCCAGGGAAAATCTGAATGCAACTGACAAGCAAACTACCTGATGAAACATCAAAGGAGAGAAAAGGGCTGGAAATGGTACTAGCTGATCGGGCCAACATGGGGAGCCACCACGAAATCCCAATAGCACAAGGCTCAGAGTTTTCAGGTGGGTGCACACATCCACATGGGCAGGCAGTGCATCCCGACTCCACAGGGACAGACACACCTGTGCTCAGGACACTCCCAAACCCAGACAGCTCTTCATCTGATGAGCATCAGGAGGCTTTATCATAGCCTGTAATAAATAAATGTTTCTCTGAGTTCTGCAGTCACTCTTGCAAATTCATCAAACCCAAAGTAGGAGTCAGGGGAACCTCTGATCTATAGCCAGTTATCAGAAACACAGTAGACAATGTCAACATGCGATTGGTCACTAGAGAGGGGACAGCCTTGTGGGACTGATCCCTTACCTGTGGGATCTGATACTCTCTCTAGGTAGACAGTGTCACGACTGAGGGAAATTGAAGAATCCCCAGCTCGTGATGCAGACAATAGCTTGGTGTGGGGGAAACCTCCACTCATCTGGTAACAAGTGTCAGAGTAAAGGTTCTTTGTGAAAGTAAGAGACATACACAGGAAAGAAACAGAATAGATCAGAACTGGGTCAATGGCTGAGTTTTCCTTTTACGCAATATAAGATGGCACAACCTCTTCAGAACAGAGTCTGGCAAAGTTTTATAAAATCAAGCATACAACTAGCCTATTATCCAACAATTCAAATTCTAGAGAATTATGAGCTCATGCATGTAATTTTATTCACAAGAGCTCCCAAAACAGACTAACACAGATATCTAAAAACAAAAATAGTGGTAGATTCATATAGTGAAATACCATCAAACACACAACCCTCACACTATTGTACAATGTAGTCACTCTCAAAAACACTGTGATAAGTGAAAGAAATCAGTCACAAAAGAGTTTATATAATGCAATTCCTTTTATGTAAAATAATTTAACATATAAAACATGTCTACATTGGAAAAAATTGAAACAATGCCTTTTTCTGGAAAGTAGGAATGGAAAGTGCTCAAGGAGGGCATGAGGGGACTTCTGAGGGGTGTTGGTAATGCTTCAAATTTCACTGGAGATTTGAATCACAAAGATATGCACATCTGATAGAACTCAATAGTATACTTAAGATGTGAGCGTTTCACTGCAAGTCAATCTTACCTAAAGAATACAGATTTAGATTAATTATATGCATTTAGGGAAAGTCATCAACTTACCCTGAAATCTATTTTTGAAGAAAAGATGGATTGGATCAGATTGGTGGATGGATAGATGGACAGAGGTGAAAAAGTAAGCATAGAGATGTGTTCACTGTAAGATTTATAAGTAGGTGGTGGATGTATAAAAGTTAGCTCTAATATTTTTTCATATTGTACTATATGCTTGAAAATGTTCATAATAAAATAAGTGGGGAAGAACGTAAGAAGGGGATTGAATACAGAATGCGAAAGCATACTCAAGAGTTGACTCTGAGCTGCCACCACTGGATTTTCAAGTGGCTACAAAAGACCACAAAAGCAAGTGACTTGGAAATGAGGCCATATACATCCCAAGGACCTGGACTCATGTCCCTGGCCAGGGAGAACCACCAAGATGAACAACTAAATAAAAGGTTTATTCAAAAATAAATAATAAATTTTAAGAGTTGACTCTGATCCCCTAAATCTAACTTTCAGATTCTAGAGTGCTGTGGAAGGGGCTCAAGGGATGACGAGTAGACAGGAAAGGGGGCACAGGCCCTAATAACTCCACAGTAGCTCTAACTATGTATTTTATAAACTGCCATTTCATGCAAAAACAGTTTAAGCACTTTACGACGCAAAGCGCACGCGCACACACACACACACACACAAACGCACACACACGCGCGCGCGCGCACGCACAAAAACACACACACACACATACACACACAGAGAAAATCGCTGCTGGGGGTGATGTTAGTATCACCCACAAGCACCAGGGGCCTCAGTGAGTCTTCAGAAATGGTTGAATAAAATATGCAGCCATGGTCTCATATGTGTGTTCACAGAAACCAAACACAGGAAGGGATGCTGACCATCAGCTGGTTTAATATTTAATATTTTCATTTTCCAGAAGGGAAAGTTGGATGCATCCAGGAAGAGACTTCCAGGTGTCAGTCCCCCCAGCACCATCCCCTCTACCTTCCCACATGATGCCATAATCCAGCACGCCCTGAAGATTTTTTAATGAGATTTCCTAGATGTTTTGGTGACAGTTATTTGAAAAATAAGGCCTGTGCTTCACATGACAAAATGCCTCAAAGGGAGAAAGGCCATTTTCTTCACAGCTGCCTGTGATAGATTATAGGCCTATATTCCGATTTTGACATTTATTTGAAATTCAGATTCTCTTGTCTGACCTACTATGAGCTGTGGAGATAATTAATATAAATGTGAAAATCTCAGGGTAGAGAGGGAGAATGGAGGGAAAAGAACATTCGAAAAGTTCAAGTCACCTTCCTGTGCATTTCACAGCATTCCACTGTCTGCTGTTTTTGAGCAACGATTCAAAATTGAGCTGAAATGATTCTATTAACTATTCTGACCAAGACACGTGAGCCTCTCTCACACACATGGGTCTGAGAAGTTGTGAGTGAAGTGCTATTCTGGGTGTACTCGAGGCTTCCCTTTTAAATTTACCTGGGGATGGGGTGACTCCCCTGTCAAACAGACTCTGACAAGCTACCGGTTGGATAAGCCATGCAGTCCTGGGTCTTTCTAATATTTGTCAAATATCAAAGTAGCAGCTTACCTTTCTGATTTTTTGTCCTTAGATCAGGAAGGACATGTCTAGATGCCTCTTATCTTTTTATTGACACCTCTCACAAAAGGCATGGTGGCAGAAGAGTGAAGAATAAAAGAGACTCTACAGCTCCATAGCAAAACCGTGGTGCTGGTCAAACCAGAAGCTGAGGGGCAGCCTGGCTCATGCACTAAGCAGGGGCTGGGGTGTGGACCATGTAATGTCCAAGTGCTTCCTCCTTGTCCTTCCTTCCGTTCTTAAAATGTTTTCTCCTCCTCTCCTGGCTAGCAGGAGTGGGAACACAGGGGAGACAACAGAAGCCAAGACCTGCTCCAAAGCCCATTGTTTTCCACTGAATTGGCTGCTGGACACATTTCTGTTCTCCAGACTTCCACCCCCAACCCCCACTCCCAGCGCTGCACTTCTTCCCAGCCACTGAGTGCTTTCTCAGTTGGCACAACACATCCTGTCCTGTGGAAGGAGGCTCTGTTAATACACTGCCTCCTCCTGAGACCCCGCTCATGGCCAGCCTTGGAGATGGTGCATTCAAGAGGTCACTGCAAATAACCCAGATACAAGAAAGCCAGCAGCCACTTTGAACATGGAATGAGATTTGTATATACCACCGACCAGTCAGAGTGACCTGTTAAAAATCCCAGAGTCTCTGCTGGGCCTGTACTGTCTCCTCTACTCCGGTCTGCCTCGGTCTCCATGTTCCCTCTCCTGTGCGGGGAGGGGCTTAGGCAGCAGACCCTCCCCACAGGGAACCAGGACCTTGCCCACAGCAGAAGTCAAGCTCTCCCCAGGAAGCAGCTGCAGAGGCCTTTCTGAATCATGATCCCACAATAAACTGGAGTTGTAGGCCACTTGCACTGAAGTCACCACCCAAAATATGGTAGCTTCTGTGTGTTTGCTGAACTGAAATCTAGGCATCCATTTAGGAGACCACAAGCCCAGACATAAGCCACGCGATCTCTGAAAAGGCGAGTGATAAGCAGGGCAGCTGGCTGGGCAAAGGCAGCGAGGTCACTGTTGAACATAGGAGGCTCACTCCTCGCGATGACCAGGGAGGATGACTCAGCAGCATTTTAGTATCATTGGAGCAAGAGAAGTGTCTTATTCTTTTAAAGGACCTGGGGAGGCAAATTTCATTTTTAAATTCTTAAGAAGTAAAACTGACACAACAGTCATAGGAGGAGAGGAATGAGAACAAGGAAAACCAAAATCTTCTCCTTCCTGTGGGTAATCCCCACCCACGGGGCCAGGCCCCTCCTGCCTTTGCCCTGGGGCATCCACAGGCCCAAACAGCCAACTGGCCCGCCATCTTTCGGTGTGGTTTTCCGTTTCACTTTGATTTCTATATCCCTACTTGGTTCTCTACTTTTTGTTTTATCATAAAATTTTTTACTTAAGTAACATTATTTTATATCATGGTATAGGTTTCAGGTGAGCATAATTATAAATTAACATCTATATATACAACGTTAAATCCACCACTAAAAGTTCAAATCCATCCTTCACCATACAAGTGACCCCTTTTACCAGACTGACCTATACCCTTCCGATAACCACTAATTTGGTTTTATTTTTGGTAGTTTATTTTATTTCTCTATGTACCACCTTTGAATGAAATCATACAGTGTCTATCTTTCTCCTTCTGAACTATTCTACTTAGCATAATTCCCCTCTAGGTCCATCCATGTTGTTGCAAGTGGCAGGATTTCATCTCCTTTCATAGCTGAGGTATCAAAATTTTATATCTTTGTTACAAGCTGCCCTAAATTACTCCAGTTAAGAGAAAGGTAACAAAATAAGTAATAATCATTTCCAGTTACTTATCTATACCAAAGAATGCAAACCTGTTCAAATTATATTCAAGGAAGAATATTCAGTTTTTGTGTACATATCCAAATAGCACAATTGAATTATATTATCATGTGGTCATCTTGCATTGAAGGAACTAAAAAGTGGAGCTTAACAATGGTTCCAATACTATTTATAAGCACCCCACAAATTGACCTTCATGCAATCAGTACTTTCAAACATTAAAAGGAGATACGTTCAAACCATCTGTTTCAGCCTAACTGGACTTCCAAGAGCTAGCTGATCAGTACACATTCCCACCACTGCATGTGAGTAAAACACAGTGATCAACAGTCCCACGCTGGGAAGCAATGCTTATCTTTGTAATTACTTAAAATAAATTCTGGGTCATTCTGACTTCTGGTCAGACTTCTAAAACTGTAATGACTCAGAGTCAATTGACAGTTCTAGGACATAATCTGACCGACTCAACATGCAAAACTAAGAGGTAACAAAGTAAAGATATGTAAGAGAATGCTATCTAAAGACTGTCCAAGAAATGAGAGGATATGCAGAAAGCTTAAAGATCATAAAAACATGAAATGAAAATTAACATGGAAGAACATTCTAGGAGCTCAAATGCAGAAGAGGCATTCATGAGTCTAGGTATATTGCTTACTAAAGAATCATCACGAGATGGTAGCTAGTTTCTTAAAAAAATGCAAAAAGACAAGACGGCATTAAAATCTGCATCACATGTGTGCTCTACCCCTTATAAAACCACCACAGCAAATTCCATACTTCTAACTATATCAACAACTTATTTTACTAATTACAGACAAAAGAAAAATTTGAGCGATGAAATGACTTATTTGTGACAGTTTGTGTTCAATATATTTTAATGGTATTTTAAAAATACATGTATGTATGCTATGTAACAATTGAACATAAAAATGCATGCTTGCCTTTCAGCTCCATATGAATCACGAACCCTTCTGCAGAGTGAACTTTTAAAACATTTCTCAGGAGTACACTGTGGCCCAAAGTTGTGGGCACCCTGCAGAGGCAGAGAGAGGACTAGAACTCAGGACTCCTGGGCAATGCATCTTTATGTTTCTTTGGCTAGGCTTCTCCCACTTTGGACTCTACTATTTTAGACTCTATAAGCTCTGGGACAGCTGCTCTGGTTACGCACAGCCCGTTGCTGACTGCCCGAGGTTCTTGGCACAGAGTCTCCAGACCCATGAGGCTCTAGACAAAGGAAGCACTGGAGTTTCATCCACTCTTACCTCCACAAAAAATGCAATCAAATGCAATTCACCTTTTCTTTCAATTATCTTTTAAAATAAAGAACATCCAAAGGTATTAGTTCTGAACCCTCAGCAAAAACCCATGAAGTAGAGAAGGAAATAAATCAAACTGTCAGCCTTGCTTCTAGAGGCATCCCTGCAGGATGGAGGCAAAAAGGAAGCAGGAAGAGAAACCGTTCCCCAGGGAAGAGCATCAGGGTTGTGGCATCTGCACTGTAGCTGAAAATGACTGTCGAGGGTTTCCAGTCACGTGGCATGATTTGGCTACGTAAACAAAATTAAAACAGTAATATCAGAGTCAAGATATGGCTAAGAAGGAGAAAGTAAAAAACAGAAATCTTCAATGGCTGCTTCTTTTTTGGTGGCCTTGCAGAGCTGGAATGTTCTGTCTCTTTCTGATGAACTATTTAGTATTTAGACCTTTTGCACCTGTAGTCATATATGGGTCTATCTTGTTTACTACAGAAATTAAAATATTTCTATCTTTTTAAAAAATCCCTCTTGATTCCACTTGCTTCTCTAGCTCCTATCCCCAATGACTCTCTAATCTTTCACCACAAAACATCTCGAAAGTGTTACAAACTTGAGTTTTTAGTTACCTCCTCCATTCTCTCACCCTAACAAGGCATTTATTCTTCCATAACAGCTCCTGTTACCACCAGTAAACCCCACATTAGTAACCCCACTGGTGGGTTCTGACCTTCATCTTTCTTGAACAACAAACAGTATTTGACAAAGTTGCTCCCTCTTTTTCTGAAACACATTCTCTTATCTTTCCTCTTATCTCACTCGTCTGCTCTTTCCTGCTCAAACTCCAAGCTCTAAATACTGAAGTGCCCCAGGGCTTGGTCTTCAAGCCACCCCTGCTGTACCTTTACACTCTAGGTCATTTTACCCACCTGCCAACTTTCAGTATCATCCACAAACTGAAATTTCCTAATATATCTTTAACTAAAAACTCTTTCTCTAAAACTGCAAATCTACTAAAAGGAACCTATTGCCTACTCAGCAATAGGTTACTGTACTTTTGTGTGTAACAGTCACTTCAAACCTAACACATCCAACACAAGGCTCTTGAATTTGCTCTGTCTCCCCTACCCTCCGTCCCCAGTTCGATCTTCCTATGTCATTCTTGTGGTGGATCAAGTTAGAAACCCTGGAGTCACCCTTAATTTCTCTCACTCCACATTGAATCCCTAAGAAAATTTTGTCGGTTCTCCCTTCAAAATGCAACTTGAGTCCAACTTGGTTTTTTTTTTGCCTATCTCCATGGCTGCTACCCTGATCTGAGCCACCAGCACACCTCACTCGACATCTTATAATTGCTTCCTCCCTGGTGTCCCTATTTCCTCACTTTCCTATTGTCTACTTCCCATACAGTTGCAAGAGTGATCCTTTAAAAACATACTCTCCTTAACCTAAGACTACCCCGAGAGACCCCCATCCTGGTCTAACCCTCCCCTCTTGAGTATGGGCAGGACTTGTATTCCCATGATTTTTTTTATGTGGAAAAGGGGGAATGGGGTTTGAAGATGTGGTTAAGGTCCCTAATCAGCTGTCTTTGAGTTCATCAGAAGGCTAATTATCCTCGGTGGGTCTGGGAGTCCTTTAAGAGGCTATGGTCTTTCCTGGGCTTATATGGACACATCAGAGATTTGCCAGCTGGCCCCCAAAAGCAAAGAGCTATGCAGTGAACTATGTCTGGAGGGAGCCATGTGGCAGTGGGTGGCCTCTAGGAGCTGACAGCCTCATACAACAGTTCCAAAGAACAAAATGCTACCAAAAGCATGTGTCTAGAAGATCTCGTGTTCCAGATGGAGAAGGCAGCCCCCTGACACTTGGATGTCAACCGTGAGATCCTGAGGAAAAGCCCCATGCAAACCATGGCTATCATTCTCACCTACCAAAATGGCGCAGTCACAGATGGGCAGGGAGTGAAATCACAAACGCGTGCTGATTTTCATGTAGCAACAGGGTATATATTTGCTGCATCCTGCTGAGTAAATGGTTTGCCATTCAGTTCGTTTTGAATAATAAAGAATTATATATATATCAAGCTTCCCAAACACACCTGAAATTCCTGATTGAGTAAAGGCAGAATTCTCATACATTCACATGATCTGGCACCCTAAAATACAAGGCACTGTAATAGGGGCACGATCATTTTCAATCCTGCAGAATATAACGGTATAAACAGAATTCCAAAAGAAAATGAAAAAAAAAAGAATTGGGGGTCTTTCATTTCCCTTTTCTATTCTGTTCTCCATGCCTTCTGAATGGGTGTGCTCTCAATAAACAACCTCATTACAAATGCTCTGAGCATTGATTTTAAAAATAAAAAGGAAACATTACAAATAGAATCACAGACAACTTTTCCAGTCTGAAGATGTGATGAGAGAAAAATCTTCCCTGGTGTGTTTTTAGAATTTTTCAAATATTAATTTTACCTTTGTTCAAATACCCCTTTCACTCTGCAGCACCTAAAATATGTCAAGCAGAAGTGAGGTGCCTGATGCCAGCAATAAAATCCACCAAAAATGAATGCTGGATGTCAGGGTAGAAGATACCCAAGGCAGGAATGTGAAGATAAAAAGTGACACTCAAGTCCCATTCCAGCAAACACCACACTACAGGCAGCCAGACTCTACCCACTGTCTCCTTCAAACAGCTTCTCTCAAACGACATGAAATCTCTCCACGTGGCCATCTAGCCAGTAAATGAAAGTAAAACAACACACATCTATAAAATTCAATCCATAAAACATTTCTGCATCCATTCTGTGTTCTCTATGCCCCCTGCAGGGTCTCAGGCAAAGAGCTCCTCCTCCTTCCCCAATGTCAAGTAAATTTACAGTCATAGCAGCCCTGAGACAGGAAGGACAGAAGACGCAAAGCCTTCCCTTCAAGCAGGCAGCTCCCAGGAAATGGCCCCAAAGCCGACAATAGGAGGTTGAATGTAGCCACTCCTGAGGCTCATTTCTATCTTTCTTTTAACAATGTGGTGCTGTTGAGCTCTCTGATGGTTTCTAGTAGTAGGAAGTGTATGCTAAAAATTATTTTTGAACCATCAAATTCCTGACTGATTTTAAGGGAACTGGTTGCAAACTTAATGAGTTCATTTGTTATATAGGAATCATGGAGATCAGCAGAGAAATGAGAGAATGCCTGTGAAGAATTCTGAGACCTTAGGAATATACACACATACTGGGACATCTTTCAATTGCTGACCTGAGGATGCTCTTCTTGACCCAATAAAATATACACAGTGTGTCTCGAGTGTTTCCCAGCTACATACACTGCCCACTCTTGGCACACACAGCATCCTGGGTGTTGGAAGGTATAACAGAAGAAAGGCCCAGGAAAAACACATCACAGAGGTGACTAGGTTCACCAAGGCAAAATACTATCACAAAGTGTGTTGGCCTCTCATCAGTTAATAGTAAAGCCAACTCACCATCAACACTGGGTTAATGTGATGACTGAATGTGAAGCACACCTTAGGAGGAACTCATCAGATACCTGTTATTGATACTATGATTATATACTCTTATTAATCATGATCGAAATGCAATTATCTTTGATTGAGCTAGTAAGGAATTTTTATAAGTGAATTTAAGCAACTTATTACTGAGATGAAGCTTCCCCAGTGAAGGGGTCATTCCTAAGAAATCACACACTGGCAGCAGAGCACAGCGTTTTACACTGGGAGACATGGAATATTTGTGGTCACCAAGTCTTAGGCTATGTTTGCATTTTTGCCATCTTGTCTTCTTTTTCTCATCCTTTAGATATATTTTGACAAGAAATTTTAAAAATCAATGAAAAAGTCATTTAAGAAACCCTTTCACGTTAACACATTTTTTTTTATAATGGCAACTCATACAAGGCTCAAAAGAAAGCAGGCGTGACCCCGGCATGTGGTGTAACTGTTAAGGTATTATGTTTGAGGGGAAAGGCGCATTCAGGGAAGAACAGTAAACACACAGGTGTCACGATCACTATGAAGATATTGTTTCTGAGGAAAAGCAGCCTCTATAGGAGAAGCCAGTGAATCTGAGATCACGCAGGAAACAGCGTCGAGCAAGTTCCAGAGCACTGAGGCCAAAATACCGACTGCCTCCCACCCAGTCACCCCACAGCCCAGCAGTGCCCTGCCACATGTTCGCAGGGGAACTATCCACGTGTGTCAAACACACAGAGTACAAGCCACAGAGCACTGAAAACCAGAGAATGCTGAGCTACCCTGGGCCTTGGAGAGGCTCAGAAAGCCCAATCAAAGAGGGGAACTGAGAAAAATGCTGCAAGACAAACCAGCTGGGGACATGCTTATAATGAAAAACGTTTTTATAATAACAGATATATAAAAACCATAAAAGATCAGAATAAACTGGAAGAGATCCACCTTATATGGCAATACAGAGAAGTATAAATGTCACTCCCAACGGAAATTTCTACAGAAGGACAGGGGAAAAGCTAGGCCACGGGCTTGTAAAAATAATCACCAAATTCATTTAAAAAATTAAACAAGTGACAGAGTTAGTATTTCAAAATGACTAATAAGAAAGCAGCAATAATGAAACTGGCACCAAAACTTAACATAGCAAATAGATTCTTAGAAATTTAAAAAATGTAGTACAGTGTCCTAGACCACTGCAGCAATTAATTACCTTAGGAATAGGGTTAAGAGATTGACTGAAAGTATTTGAGAGAAAAACGAACTCATTCTCACTGCATACCTTGTGCTAAAAATAGACTGTGGAGAGTTCTATTATATACTTTTAAAGAAAAGAGAGAAGAAACATTGCTAATTCTTTCCCTACCTTGGGGCTAGGAATGACTTCAAATTAAGTCAATGAAAGACACGTAAGTTTGACCACATGAAAATTTAAGAGTTTTGATGCCAATCACAGGTGACTCGAGCTCTGGGACAGAGATGGGCTCTTTGAACTGTGGATGGCCTTTTCAACATCCTAAACCATGTAAGGAGTTCCTCGCTTCATTTTAACTAGAGATCTGGAAAATATAAGTATACATTTTATTTCAAAAGCAAATCGAGCTTTTGAAAACAGTGTGTTTGCCCAGCGATTTATGAGATCCCATGTATATATGAAGAAATATCTCTGGTTTCAAAAACACTTTGAAAAGACTCAAAAGTTCCAGTTACATGAGTAAGAAATAAAATCCCTGAGTCTCTTAAAAGCCATCAGACAGCCATATCTTTTCTCTTTCTGAGAAAAAGGTGTCCTATTTTATAACTCTAGAAGGATACAGCTAGAGCTACAAATTTGTTCCTGCACTCTGAGCTTTCTTAGCAAAAACAACCTTATCTTGCAGTTTGTTTTTAACCCCAAAGGAGGTAGTATCTGATAAATGAAAATGAAAACAATAGGGAAAAAACAGCTGGAAATTAATGGCTCAGCTACATTTATGCCTCTGTAATTTTTCATATTAAGTCTCAAAAAAAAAAAGATCTGCACTACAGAAATGGGTCCCCAACTTCTCTAAGTTTACACTAAAACACAGCAAATGGGGGTCGCACCTCTGAGAGAACCATCCAAACAATGAAAATCTACTTCTGTCTCTCCTCTCTAAAAGGCAAAATACTTGCCCCATATGTATAAAAAGAATGTAGTTAACAGCATAGGTATCCATAATATACTACACTGATTGTACATATAAATACTACCACTATTTGGCAATATGACTCATAAAAATTAGGTCCATATTTGTATATCAAATGTCACAATTTTCCCTTCCTAGTTTGCTACATATTCGCCAAAACCTAAAATCTCCAGCAACAATGGTGAAAACTCATTCACAACACTTCTACACATTGAATCAATATAATTTTATTTCACCGAATAGTACTGCTAGAGTAGTACAGAAAAATGACTTACAACTAATGTTTACTGCTCTGTAAACATATTAATTTTCACCTAAGAATATTTGTTCAGATGAGAAAGGGTTTCAAACTGTATTTGCTTGAATGATCTCTATTATTTAATCAATTCTAGATTTCAACATTAGCCAAAAAATAACAACAATACATGTGTGCAAGATGCACAGATTTAAAACACATCCATAGAGAGCTTTGTGGACATGGTCCATCAAACCAGAAAGTTTCAGCATTAAAGAAGTACTAGCAGGGGGTCGCCTCCTGGGCAGCTGCGGGCCCCACACTTACTCATGGCTGTGCCCTCTTCCCTCTGCAGTTTCCAGAAGCGGAGCATCCCGCTGAGTGAGCGGAGCTGAAATGGACAAGGAATCTGCAGGTACATGAGTCCCAATAAAGCCACTGCAAGGATCTAGAAAGGAGAATTTTGGAAAACTATCCCTTCCTAGGGTACAATCGTCCCAGTGGGGAGCTGATGCTCTCAAGGGCCAAATGGCAACAGATGGTCACAGGACATAAGAGGCCAAATTCAGCTCCATCAACTCCACGGAGATCACTAAATTATAAAAGGCAGTAAGTAGCAGGGCACACCGCGGTAGCTCAGGCACCGAGTCAGCCACTGGGGCATAGAACTTTTAAAGCCTTAAAGGTCAGAGCCCCGGGTTCATAACCCAGGGTCAGGGAAACAACTAAAAATGAACAAAATAAATAAAAATGCTATTTCCTCCTCTAGTCCTGCCTGTCTAATTCTATAAAAAAAATTTAAAAAGGCAGTATCATGTTCCAATCCTAATTAACAAATAGAGTCCTTGCTTCTTGAAACAGGCCTTGTAGAAACTGGGGGCCAGTGGCAGTAGAGAAGTTTCCACATTATCACCAGATAAACATGACTCATCTGTCAACTTGCACATTTTGAATACTTTCTATTCCCCTGGGGAGATGCATTAGCTTTTCACTGTTTCCCTGGTAGTAAGCGATCCACAACTACTTTGTTTAAAAAAAAACAAACAAAAAAACAGGCAAATATTATGGAAGAGAACAACAACAACAAAAATATGTGATCTTTAAAGCAAAGTAGCTGAAGTATAAAATAAATTTTCCACTTCAGACCACCTCTTTAAGATGATTCAGGTCCCCAGGCCAAGGTGGGATTAGTCCCTCTGGCATGAGGGGCTCTTCAGTGCAAAGTTCTGACACCCAAGTCAGTCCACTACAAGGTTGGCTCATGCCACTACTGAGCACCACCCGAGGATGACAATGAGGGTCCTTGGAACATAGTTGGACTACGCTCAGCTGGAGGAGGCACCCAAACACCACTCCACCAGGATGCACCAAGGAACTGTGCTAAGCCTTTAACACACATTTCCTCATCTACAGTGGCTAAGTCAATAGACAGAAGAACTTTAAGTCTATACTATCAGACTTTAATAAATGGAATTTTTGTAGATAAATCATGCATGGAGTCATAAAATATTAATATGTAGAAGTGTTAACAGTAGAAAGTAAACTTCCAATGCCTCCTGTACTTCTTAAAGGCTTAAAGTTTCTACCTACAAACTGTGTGCACACACATACACAAACACATCTATCTCCACAGACTTCAGTTTTACACAAGTACTGTTTTGTACCTTATCTCATCAGTTCAGAACGTACATCGATGATATTCCACAAAAGTCCAGGAGTGCAGGCAGACCTAGCTCACTCTTTTAAATGGCGCATTTACTCCGATGTAAGCCCTCTAACATAATCGCCATGTCTCTGCTGATGAACACTAACAATACGTCCCAATATTTTGTCAAAATGTGCAAATCTATAGACCATCCTTGTATACAGATGTTTGCACACAGATACAAGCACTTTTAGGATAAAGTCCTAAAGCTTGGACTGCAAAGTAAAAGGCACTATGCATTTTAAACCTGGACATAAAGGGCTAAACAAGCAAACAAGTGGATCTCCCGAGCGGACACTGAAAGCTACTGTTCCCACGGGAACGTTCTGGTATCATAACCCTGCACCCTCGGTAACACCAACCAGAACAAGCCACACAACCTCCAGACAGTCAGAGAACTTTACTGTGACAAAGCTGCAATAAAAAATCTGTAAGATTTTGTTAATCCTACTTCATGAAAAGGAGTGGTTTGTATCACCATTGTGACATCACGGTGTTTAAAACGTCTGAAGCTAGGGCACCAGGTAGCAGTGAAAACCAGAAACGCCAATTCTAAAAGAGCCACGGTGCACAAGACGACAGCCACAGGAAGAGCGAGGTGCGGGAATGGCGGTGTCATCAAACAGTGATGCTGGAGGCAGGGTGTTCTGGAAGAGAGAGATCCAGCTGGGCCTTCGATGCCCGGTCTAGCCTGCAGAGCCACAGGACAGGAGCGATGCAGCAAGCATGCAGACAAAGAGCAAAGGCAGAGCTCAAAGTGGAGACAGATGCTTCTGCTGTGTGCTGCTGGGCCAAGACCTGGCTAGGGACTGCTCAAACACCAAGAGGCCGGTTAAACAGAGCAAGAGCCAAACCGAGTTTCACAACTCACAGTTGCCAAAAAATGAATTTCTCAAAAACAATTATAAACAGAAATCTGAAATTCAAAAAGTTATCCTCTTCTGCTAACCATGATTATTACATCTTAATAAATGGCCCAATACCTAGCCAGGTAGGACTTTCCTTATGCATTTTCTAGATTCATTATTGGACTCCCTTAAAAAGAAGATACTTATTATCATAGTAAGTAAATCAAAAGCAGCACAGTTTTCCCACTTTATATTTTATAATCCTGCTGAGAACTACAATTCTGTCATTTCAAACCAAATACAGTAGCAGACCCAAAATGAAGGACCTGCCTCCCCCTCCAAAAAACCCCAAGAGTTTTGAAAAAGTTCTTGATTTATATTCTACACCCATTGTAATTAGCAAGTAATTTAATCTCTTGAAATCACAATATCCTCATGTACTAATATGAGTATAAATGTTATGAAGATGAAATGACATTATACATACATATATACATGTATGTTTTATTATATAAATGTACAGATATGACACATCTCAGAGGGTGACAAACAAGCGACTTCTACACACAAATCTCCTACTCCTCTCTTCCTACTTATTTCAAGTAAAATAAAGTAAAAAAAAATACTATCACTTAAATATTGACTCCCACAAATATATCTTTCATTTTTTAATTTCACTGGCACAATCGCATTAAAAACAGTAAAAAAAAGTACTTAGTTCTGAAAATGTCAGGCTAATTCAAAATTTAGAATGGCACATGTTAAAAGGCACCAATAGAAATAAAAGTACTTTGCATGAACTTCAAAAGTTCATGTAAGAAACAATAACAGTAAAACATTCTTGATACAATATATAAACCTAAGAGCTGGGTCAACTAAGAATCATTCATTTTGATGAAAAAGGAAAAACAAATTTCTAATATCCGCTCTTCTATATTCCTTAAGACATGCCACAATGTGTCCACGTAGTTCATTCCCTCTTCTTCATTCTGGTCATCTTTCAATAGGAGCACTTGACCAACATGCCCATTTCACATTGTCACCAGCTGCTCTGCACAATATGGCAGACAAAGTATGACAAATAGAATTGACACCAAGTAACAGTATCACTTCTTAATTTCCTCTCTGACCTTCAAACATCTTCCACCGAAAATACCAAAGGTGTATACCTTCATGGGCATTCAAAGTAAGGCTCTCTGGGAGCATGGTTTAAAATAAAGCAGTGGAAGCTAATCTGAGTAACTCAGCTGCTTTAGATCTATCATCAATCAGCAAAAACATCTAGAAACTGGTAGAATAGCATCTTCCAAACTTCACATAAATAAATCTGTGAGTTTCTTACCATCCTATGCTTTCCATTAGCCTTTCCATGGCTCTGCTCATTTCTTTTTTAAAACCATATACTTCTACTGATTCTCAGCACTTCATATATTGGCAGGAAACCCCTGCCAACCAAATATAATGTCATGCATTTATTCAGTGCTTTTAATTAAGTCATTCTGGAATCTCTTTAGCATTCCAATAAAGATCATACTTTATCTTCCTTGAGCAAGGACAGTTTCATTATCTGTTTCCAGCACACCGCAAATGCCTCTTACATAGTAGGGCTCAGAATATGTCACTGATTGCGACAGTCATGCACTCCTGGGCTTGAATCCTGCCTCATACTTTCCAAATCCAACCTAGAACCTGAGCAAAGCCCATTACCTCTCAGGATCTTTAGTTTTTGGTCTGAAAGAAATGGGAACAAAGACTAACCATTTCACAGAGTTTATGAAAAAACTAAGTGAAACTATATATTTAAAGTCATTAGTTGAATAGCTGGCACACATCTCAAGATATTATAGATGATTTCCACTAAATCATGCACATATCCTCACACGAGTTCACTGAGAAGGTAAAAACGTCACACAATGGGTTGACATTGCAGCCCTCTTTGAGAACAGAGACTAAAGAAGAGTCTCTAGATAGGAGTCAAGATGGTGACCTCATAGGAGCATGTCAGATCTCCCCCCACACAACAACTAGAAATTACCTGTTACACACACACACACACACACACACACACACAATGGAAGGGTGGGCTGAGAGGCTGCAGAGACAGCAGCAGTAGTAGCAACTACAAGGGTAGGCAGAGGCATCAGAGCTCACAGCTGCATCATGGATTCAGGACTCTCAGCTCTAGGGAAAAGAGCAGCAGAGGGGTTGAAGCCTCAGGAGGAACCAGCCCTCCCAGGAGTCTCTATGAAACCAAAAAAGAGACCACCCAACAGGACCAAGACATGGAGCTGAGGTAAGGAACTTGGCACAGAGCAAAAAGAGGACCAGCACCCAGTGGTCTGAGCAGGAGCCCAGAAGCAATATTATACAGGGCACCACCATAACCAAAAGGCAGCTACAGGAATCCCCCACCCCCACCCTGTCCCACCACATAGCTTCGGAGTCCCAGAACCTGCCCACGGGAAATCCCACCCCCAGGCTCAAAGGAAGAAAGTCGCCCAGAAGGGAGGAAATTTCAACAGCTACTCACAGCGCCACACTGAGGGTGGTGGTGGAACTACAGCTCAATTGCTGATTGTGGGTCAGCAACAAGGCTGCTGTTAATATTCAGATCTGAGACACTGGAGAAAGCTTGGCACCTCCCACACAAACTCCAATCACATAGGTTGAATTCTTTGGCTCCAACACAGGTTCACCTAAGATCTTCAACAAACACAACCAGTGGTAACACCACAAAATTCAAGAAATCCCAGTGTTCAAACCTTGTACAAGTCGATACCCTACACAAGGCCATCACTGCAGGGAAACCTAAACTACAGACACATTAACAGAATAGCAAACAGAACAAAGACACAGAGAAATACACAAAAATGATGAATCCAATCAAAACTCCAGGGGAAAATCTGAATATAACAGACATGTGCAAACTATGAGAACAAATATAGGTTAACAGTGATAAACACACTCATGAAAATAACAAAAATAGCAGAGGAAGAAAAAGAGAACAACAAAAAAAGAGAGGAAATGAAACAAGATATGAAAGAAATGAAGAACACAATAGCTGAACTAAAGAACTCAAAAGAGAGACTCAACAGTAGGATGGATGAAGCCTCCAATGGAATCAGAGGACAGAGCAGAGAAATGTACTCAGGCAAACCAGCAAAGAGAATAAAAGAATTAAATGAAGAAAACATTTGTGAAATAAAGAAAAACATGAAAAAAAACCAACATTACCATCACAGGGGTCCCAAAAGGAGAAGAGAAAGGGAGGTAGAAACTATATTTGAAGAAATAATAGCTGAGAAGTTCCTTAGTCTAAAGAATGAAGCAAGCCTCTAGACTCAGGAAGCTCAAGGAGTTCAAACAAAATAAACCTGAGCAGACCTACACCTAGACACACTACCATTAAAATGTCAAAAATGAAAGATAAAAACTCAAAAGAGCAGTTACACAAAAATGAGTCACATACACAGGAGTCCCCATAAGATTATCAGCAGATTTCTCAACTTAAACTCTACAGGCCAGAAGGGAATGGCATGATACATTCCAAGTTCTGAAAGAAAAGGATTTTCAACCTTAGATATCAAACCCTGCAAGATTATCATTTAGATCTGAAGGAATTATAAAAAGGTTTTCTTAAAAGCAAAAGTTAAAGGAATTCATTACCACAAAACCAGTCTAAGAAAAATACTAAAGGAAGCTCTACAGAGTGTAAAGAAACCCTACTTAAAAACATTAAGATAGCAAAATATAAAAAGTGAGGAGAGGAGAATAAAGATGTGAATGGTTAGAATGAGTGCAAGACTAACCTCCTTTCAAATAAAAACAGGAAATACAGAATTCTTAATGTTAATCTCAGGGTAATCTCAAAACACATTTCCAGGGAAAAAGCAAGGAAGAAAACAAAAGGAGAAACCAATCAAAATATAACTATACCCAACACACCTAAGAAGAGAAAGAGAAGAACAAAGACACTGTAACAATATCCAGAAGACAAATTACAAAATGGCAATAAACAGTTACATATGGATAGACCAGAAACCATAAAGTTCTTGGAAGACAACATAGGAAAAACATTTCATGACATCGGCCTTAGAGAGATCTCTGGGGACTCAACTTCAGCATCAAGGGAAACAAAAACAAAAACAAACAATTGGGCCTACATCGAAATAAAGTGCTTATTCACAGTGAAAGAAACATCTCAAAAGAAAAAGACAACCTACTAACTGGCAGAAGATATTTGTGTTCCATATTTCTGACAAGGGCTTAATATCCAAAATATACAAATAACTCATAAAACCCACTAACAAAAACACAGACAATCCAATCAAAAAATGGGGAGAGGAATTGGAAAAACATTTTTCCAGAGAGGATATATAGATGACTATCAGGCACAAGAAAAGATATTCCTACTAACTGGCTATCAGGTAAAAGTGAATCAAAACAACAATGAGATAT
The DNA here is from genome assembly GCA_004363575.1 of Solenodon paradoxus. Taxonomy (NCBI): domain Eukaryota; kingdom Metazoa; phylum Chordata; class Mammalia; order Eulipotyphla; family Solenodontidae; genus Solenodon; species Solenodon paradoxus. Next base: position 280,341 of record RJWH01000885.1, read on the forward strand.
CACCTTACACCTGAGAGGTTAGCTATTATCCAAAAGTCTAGAAACAACAAATATTTGCCAGGGTGTAGAGAAAATGGAACACTTTTACACTGATGGCAGGAATATAATTGGCGTAACCCGTATGGAAAACAGTATAGAGATTCCTAAAAAAGCTGAATACGAAATCCCATGTGATTCCACCATTCCACTTCTGGATATTTACCCCCCAAATACAAAAACACTAACTGACAGAGATTTACATGCCCCCGTGTTTATTGCAGTCCTATTCACAATAGCTAAGAACTGGAAACTACCTAGGTACCCAACATCAGATTGAATGGATAAAAAAGATGTGGTACAATGGAATACGACACAGCCCTTAGAAGAGACGAAATGCTGTCATCTGAATCAACATGGATGAATATAAAGATTTAGCTAAGTGAAGTAAGTCAAAAGAAGATGCGAGATGATCTCACAAATAAGTGGAATGTGAACAGACAAAACAAAGGAACGCATGAAACAAAACCAACCTTTGGACACTTGCAATAAAACTGAGGTTACTAATAGGGAATGGGGGTGCAAATCGTGGTGGAACCCACTGGACAATGGTGAAGAACACTTGGTGATGTGGAGGAGGGCAGGGTGTGTTGACACATATCTGAGGAATGGGAAACTGCACATATGGGAAACCTACACATAACCTTGTAAAACGAATACTAAAAAAAAAGGAGCGGGGAGAGAGGTAGTACTGGCCTTAAGAAGCAATTTCCTAGTCTAGAATTTGGTGAAACTATTTTGGACTATTTCTAACACCCTGTTTTGTGGTCCAATTCTGTCAACACTGATCTCATACTTCCAATAGATTCACCACCGTGACTCAGTAACAACCAATGAGAGTGAATTCCCAGGTCTCCCTTATAGGAGTCCTTCCTGGTATCTAATCTGTGATAATCTATGACTGGTCCTAACATTCGAAGGAAAACAGAGATCCAGGTCAGGAAAGGTAATAAACATGGTCAGATAAGAGGGAACCCCAGCCACAGGAAGGATGCTCTTTCCCATCCCTTCTCTGTGTATGGGAAGAACGTGTAAGGGTGGACATGGCAGACAAAACTACACTCAATACTACCCAGAAAAATGAAACATGGCTCCTTGTAGTGTCTCATTATGAATAAATACAAAACACTTTAAAACTGTGACTGTTAGTCTAGCAAACAAATCTTGATGAAGGGGCAGCATTAAAATGAAGAAGACCATGATCAATTCAGCCAAGCACAATGAGGGAAGAACGCAAATCTTTTATCTGCAGACCACCTAAATATAAACCCGAAGACATCAGACTCTATGAGAAATGAGAGTGCAAAAAATATTCTGAATAAGATTTTCAATCAACAAGTATTACTTTAGTAACTACTATAATAATGCTAATGTTTTTATGGTCTTTTAGAGTTACACAGTATTTTCAAATACTTTCATGTGCTTACAATTCAAGTCTAGTCCATCAGAACAGGATAATGAATAAATATCTGGGTGAGCCGGAGGCATAAACCAAAAGGGTTTGTTAACGAACTTGTAATTTCTTTGATACCACGTTTGTGAATATTTTTCTAAATCTGTAATATCCCTATAATTGTTCTAATTATGCCTAAATAATAGAAACTCCATAAACGATCCCTAAACAGTATAGGTCACAGAGCTCAAAAGTTGGCGAACACATCGGCGTGCTGGGAGGGGAGCACGCCCTAAGAAGCCCCCCGCCTCCGCCCCCACAAACATTCCCTATATGTTCTCCTAGGCGTCTCTTCCACTGGCCAGTCACTGACTTCTACCATATACGATAAACACTATAGTGAGGCCCTTTCCTGAACTCAGTGAATAAATCTAGAAAATGACTGAACCTGAGCAGGGGGTTATGAGAGCCCAATATTTACATCTGGCTGGTAAGAAATACAGCTGGTGACCTCAGATGGTAACTAGCTTCAGGGTGGGAGGCATGGGGAGCCTGGTGGAATGGAGCCCTTTACCTGTGAAGTGCATGCAAACTCTGGGTAATTCAGGCAGAATTGAACTGAAGAATCCTACTTGGTGTCCAAAGAGTTGGAAAATTACTAAGGGGGCCAGAGGGAGAGAAATGTTAAGAGTAAAAAGAGTATGTAGACACTCTCCTGGGATAAGACCGCAAAGTCAAGTATAAAGAATTGTGAAGACTGCTTTTTCCCGGCAACAGATGTTGATACTTGCCTTTTCCCAGAACCCTCAGATTTCTGCATCCTACTAAAATAAACCTTTAGGCTAAATCATATGAGAAAAAAAATGAAAGAAAATCCCTAGATTACTGTGTGACTGAGACAGCACGCCATCAACACACAACTAGGCACCACAAAGAACGGGACCACTTGGGATGGAACCAGGATATATGAAACATGCTGCCATCGGTTACACTCCTAAGAGCAAGTTAACATGGAGAGATGGTCCCTGGATGAGCCTCACACAACTGCCCATAGCGGGTGAGTAGGGGAGGTACAGTCTCCTGTTCACATGGAAAGATTTTCCTACATAATTAAAATAAAAAGCTAGTAGGTAGACACTTCCCAATTTCTTTTCTTATGCTACAGGTGGAAGAATACACTTACTAATACTGGTCTATCCTGGAGTCTAGTGTAAACGGATGTCTGATTTAACAATACAAAAATAAAAGATATACATTTTCTGTTTTTAAGATCTATTAAGGTTCATATTTTAAGGGAGCCTCCAAAGTAACATGAAATTCAAGAACTCTCTAGATGAAAACAGCCCTCTCCTGGCACATACCTGTGGCTCAGTGGCTAATGTGCAGATCATGTAAATCCCATGGACAGGAGGAGTTCAGATGTAGAGGAGGCAGGGGAAGGAAAAATTTTAAAAAACAAACCAAAAAACCAGGCCCCTCCTTACCCCTTGTAGAACCGTGGAACACCGGATTAGCTGGCTGTTTCTACTCCCAGCCTAGGGCTCTAGTGAAGCAGGCTGTGCCCCACACACCCCAGGTACCCTCCTCCCCCATACATCCTTTCCTGACCTCCCACCTTCTCTTCATCAAACACCTGCACAATCCAGGCAACTCCCACTAAAGAGGAAAACTGAAATAGCACGGGCAATACAGGCTCAACGCCCTCTTAAAGGCAGACTGTTAAGTGTCTCCATGCTTTACTGAGGGTGGAGGAGAGAAGGTTCCCCACCCACAACGTTACAAAGGCACAATTTCCCTGGAGACTGAATGAAGAATCCACTATCCACAGGGCTCAGGGGTAAGGAGCCAACACACGTGAGTGGCCCAGCTGATATTATCACCATCACGATGGTTTTAGGGATATTCTCAGTATTTTATGAGCATAACACCCTCAACACCAGGCCCAGCTGCCGTCCTGACTCTCACACTAATTAGCTGCAACCACTGAACAGATTGGAGTGAGGTGTCACCTGTCTGGACAGTAAGGAACAAGCCATGACAACATGACAGGACATGCTGCCTCCTGAAAAGCCACCCCCACCGTCCACTCTGCCATCCCAAGACACCTGGCACATGGGGACACATTCCTGATGACAGAGCCGATTACAGGCCACCAGACGCTTCAGCCTGTTTCCAAAGAGAAGGCAGGGATGGGGTTGCTGTCCCCAGAGTCAGAACTCTGTTCCAGATGGAGAGAGGAGGAGCTGGCTAATCCCTCAGCAGCCCTGAGACCTCTAGTCCCTGCTAATGCCAGTTGGTTGTGGGGGGAGGGGGTCTTGGGGGTGACCTGAGCTGTCCTGAGTGAGGACCTCCATTCCAGCCCTCAGAGTAGTCATGTCATCCCAGCTCCATCACAGACCACCAGGCTTGCATCCCACACTCATAATTTGATCAGAGAGGTGAGTCCCGCCTGATTACAGCTCAGGGCCGGCTCTAGAATCTGTTATCATTCTGTCCAGAGCAAAGTAGCATCTTTTCAGACACCAGCATGGCCACCTGGGTGGACAGTCCTGAACCCAGTAAGAGACCCGTCAGAGGGAGCAGGAAGGTGAGGTTAATCTAATGCCTGTGAACAGACTGTGCTTGACAAACTCTTCTGAGTATTTTCCACTTAATATTAATAGAGGACCTAATAGAGGAAAAGCAGATATTTTATGGCAAAAATGTGCAAGCATATTCTAAATTATATTAAATAGATTGTGAAACAGACTTACAAAAAGTTTACCTGCAAATGTTACAAGACAACTCAACAGTTCCTTTCTGACAATAAGCATTCCAAGTCTGCATTTCTACCAATCAGTGCTTAAAATGTACGCTTTTATATTTGTTTCTTTTATTATTGGTGATGCCTTAAATGTTTTCATAGTTTTCTGAACCTTTGATACTTCTTTTCTTAAACTAGAAAATATTGACATTGTACTACTCAGGTAATGATATCTCCTTTACATATGGGTATATATTGGAAACTGGTGGTCATTTATCACCCTTCCTAATGGTGTTTTATAGATAATATTGGATACCAAGAAAGCAGGAGGAGGTCTTTTGAGGACCTCTTAAATCACTGCAAAACTACCCCAGGCTTCAAATGACCAACCCTTAATTAAGTCTTCATGGTACAAAGATGAAAAAGAGTAAAATGCCAGGGAAAACATATTGTTTATAACAATATATCCTGTCCATCACAACTATCTCACATTTAATAATCTAGTAGTTCTTTAAAATAAGTAGAATGTAAAAAAAAAAGAATTAAACAAATGCTTTCTTTAAAAGGGAAATATGACATATCAGAAGAAAAGACTTCTAGAATTTTCACCTCATGACAATTAAATTTAAGCCCTATTCTGTCATTCTGGGTATATCAGTAGTACCTCCATAAAAAATACTTTTAAATTTTCACCTTGAAAATGCACGCATGCCTTTTAAAAACATACCAAAAAGCACAAAAACAAATGGAAACACAGAATCATTGTCTTAAGCTGATTAAAGAAATAACATTGCAGTGTCTTTGTAGAGAAAAGCTTTCAAACAAAACTATAATTTTGGATAGAGATTAGAGGAGATGGGAGTTATCACTTATAAAATATTGGAACTAATCTATATCAATACAAATTTTGATTAATAACGAAGAAGCTTAATCAGATGATCAGAAATATGAATACGAAAATCAGTTTTCAATCATCATTCCTGGAGTCAACTCTAGAACTTTCCCTCTAGACACAAGTTTTTCTCTTCAAAAATAGCAGAGAAAAACTCAAACCGGGCACGCCCTGGTGGCTCATGGCTCAGATGTTAAGACCGTGCCTCAGACACAGCCCACATGCAGCCCAAGACTCAGGTTTATGGCCTAATACCAAGGGAAACAACTAAATAAATTGCTTCTTCCACCTCTTGCCTCCTTCCTGCCTGATGTCTGTCTGCCTTCATTGCTGCCTGACTGCCTTACTCTTTAACAAAACAAAACAAAACTCAAACCCAACCTCAGACCCACAAAGGAAGGTGACTGGTGCTGGTGCAGGACTAGGTGGAACCAGCATCCTGAGGGTTCATCTCCGGGACATGTCTGGACATCTCTGGATGAGGCTTTTGCCGGGATTAGCTGGATCACTCACAAAAGTCCACTGTGACGCAGTCCTTATTTATCACCCCATCATGACCAAAACCAAAGAATTGAGGAAGAAGGCATTAAAATAGGAGTTCCTTCTTCCAACCACACAAAGCATCTGTCAATTCAACAATGTAAAACAAACCTACCTCCTTCTGATAAACCAATCCTTCCTTCATACTCATCACCAGCCAGCCACTCAGGGTCCTGTCATACACACGTGTGTACAGAGTGGGGATGTGCACAACTCTTGAACAGTCCCATTTAAACAGCCAGACTCACTTCACAGTGGGGGTTCAATTCCAACGCTACACAATGGAAAAGAACATATCATAATTCACTTCACCATGTCTGTTGAACATTTAAGTTGCTTTCCATCTAAATTTGTAGTTATCTACATGATTATTGGATGAACAACTGTCTGGATCACCAGACTGCAAATCCTTGTATTAGTTTTTGGTGACAATCATATTCTCAGCCCATGGCAGTACCTGAAATGCATCAGGGAGATGACAGCACCTGGGGAGTGAATGGATTCTTCAATTCTTGACTCAAACTAGCCTCCTGCATAAGACATTCCTGACCTCCCTCCTCGGTTGCACATAGTGGTAGATCATCTGGTATTTCCATGTAGTTCTTTCCTATAACTGCCTCGCATGGAAAAGAGAAATTCTCATTCTTGAGCTCTGATGTGGACCAGCACCCTGCTAGTCAGATTTGAGAGCAAAATCTGGGCCCAAGGGTTACGTCTCAGTCCAGAGAGAATGTGAAAAAAGCCTACCAGGAACCTGCAATCCAGGAACCTTCCAGAACTCTCCAGAGACCTCACCAAGCAGTCTGATGCTGCTCAAGGCTCTTCCTAAATGAGGTCTCTGTACCCTGTGCACAGGGTTGGTTTGAGAAGACAGGCTGACCCTGCAGAGACGTGAGCCAGCAGCTCAGGGAGGGGCACAGAGTGATTCTAAATGCTCTGAGGTCAGGGAGGGGGAAAACGGAGAGAAGCTCTAAAGGGTGTCATTAGCCCCTGCTGGAGAAACAAGAAGAAAAGCGAACTCTGTTGCCTTGTTAATATACTGTACTTACTTATTCTCAGAGGTCTCTGCCCAAAATAGACATGACATTCTCGACCTCCATTCCCTCAAATTGCAAGTCAGATCTAGAGGTGTGGATTAGCTCTCAACAGAGAAGAGGTCTCATTATTTTTCAAACTTAAATGACATTTTTTTAAACTAATGAATTTCTAGAATTTTTACTTTGCATATGGGAGACAAAAAACAAGGCTTCAACCTCAAGAACTATTTTTAATAATGTGCGATATTTACTTCCCTTCACATCATAAAATTTGAGTAGCTCTATTCTCTGTGCCATGAGGCACATCTTTACACGGCTGAGCAGCTACCTAATTGCACTTTATTAGTGACTCCAGGAAAAGGCTACATCACTTACTACGAGACTGTGTGTGAAAGATTTAGGGGGTGAGGGAGGAATGGTAGGAGCTGAAGGTTCCCACATTCACTGGATTTCAGGGTAGAGACAGTATAAACTGTTGTAATCAGTGTATGTGATAGATTCCTAAAGGGACAGAAGTGACGCTGGGGTGAGGTAAACACAGGAGATATTATGGGAAGGGGGTTGAGGAGACAGAGCAAAGCTTGGTGCTTGCACCACCACCACCCAACAGTCCTGACCTGTCTCCTTGAAGGCGCGGAGCCAGGCTGTGGTGATAAATAAACACCAGAACTCTCTCCCCCTCTTCTCTGCTCTACCTCTTCTCTGCTCTCAGTCCCTCCCCGCTTCTCACATCCCATTCTGTTGGACACACCAAAGAAGCAACCTCCATGAACAATGCGGGAACACATCAAATCCAATGCGTCATCCTATGTGATCTGTAGAGACCTATTCTCTTCCAGGAGGTTAAAAGAACATGAGCATCCTGGCAAATACAACCCACATGGCCTACTGGAATTAACACAGACATCAGCATAGCAACTGGGCATGGTCACTCTATACAGGTGACCAAGAGCTGACACTCTAAGGACTCAGGAGTTATCCAATCCTTTTTCTTCCCTCTGGGACCAAAGAGTAGGGCAGGTCCTGTCTGAGTGACCAGCACTCACCAAAAACCCTGACAACACTTGACGATTAAAATAGTTTTCCAGTCACCACACCCGGTAGGCACTTGGAGGGTGACAGTACCCAGCACAGATTGGGGACAGCAGGTTACATCAAAAATCAGCTCCTGAATGACTGTCCACACCACTACTGTGTGTGGTGTAACTCCCCAGCTTCCCGAGTTCTTCAAGATTCCAGCCCACCTGACTACAGCTGATGAGACTGGACCAGAGCGGTTACCTGAGAACTGTCGAAACCTAAATGTGTCTTTCCAGCTGTGCCCAGTGACTTGAGTCTTCGTCTTGGTCTACTTCCTGCAACAACGCACATCCTCTTTGCTCTCTGTCATGGAGGCAGAAGAGGTGAACCACGCGCAGAAGCTGCCGAAAGCAGATTTCAGGCTCTCAGGGTTGTAGCAGGTGTCCATGGCGCACATGCTAGCTATTCACTGCTGGAGTCTACACAGGATGTTACCCCTACGGCTACCTGCTTGTGGGCTCATGAAACACTCCCAGGCATCCTTACCAAAACCTCGATGGCGGTGGACAACCTACAATGGCCCAGATCCATATGGCTGCTGAGGAAGCTCACATGACTGCACTCGTTGCAATCAGTACCTTCCTACAAGAATACGATTCCATCTTGCTCAGGATTCCAGGTGTCACTGAGAGACACCTGTATTCAAGCAAGCACAGAAGCTCGTGAAGTCACAGTTTGTACACTGCTTTCCATGTGCCAAAGCGGCAGGTCACCCTAAAGTCACACAACAAACACCACAGCTTTCTCGAAGCTAGCCTAGCCTCTGTAGTGGTTTACCGTGTGTCACAACCACCATTGTGAAAAATGACCGCCAAGGCAAGTCAATGGCTGGTGGGATTCAAGAAGTGCAACTTAGAGAAGCAGACAAGAAAAACGTAAAGAGACCAGGGATTTCTGTCTGTACAAGAGACCAGAAGGAGCGCCTAGGAGAACGCGATGTTCCACCAGATCTAGAAATCTCTTAGCTGTCGGAAGTGAGCACAAAGTTTGTCACCAAAAGGGAGGAAGACAGTTAAAAAATCCACCATTCTCACACCTGCTCCTTACGAAAGGCAATTCACCATGTTATCATGACAGGGAAGAGAAAACACAGCCCAAGAGAGCTCCGCACCAGGTGTAGTCTCCATCCTGCAGAACCTGTGATGTGGGCATCCATGGCACCTACACTGAAACCACTTGGACTGTGCACAGGAGCCTCAACGAGAAGCAGCAGCAACAGATGACATAATGCCAAGCACTACTGACAAAAAAGGATGGCGTCACCACTCAAGATCCTCTGAGTACAGTCCTCTATCAACCATCCTAACACACATTCAGTCCTTTGTCACCATGATGAGATAGATCCCAGATCAGATAGACAAGCTCCAAAGTGATTTGTCTTATGTCCACTTGGGAGCTGCAAAAGGAACAGTGTCAACAGGGGTCATCAACACTGTACGAGTCATATTCTCCAGCAACTCCCTGCTCACAATCACTGCTGCAAGATAGTCCTGAACAAAATGACATCAAAGAAAGGGATTAAGAACTGGGAAGCCTTTAAAATTCCACTCACTTGTCTCCAGAAACAACACAATAGATTATGAGTAATCACCAAGTTTAATGAGAGGAAAAACAGTTGTTGAATAAACTCTAAACTCTACTCACTCGGATAGACTCATGAGACTTAGAACCAAGGTCACAGTAAAGCAAAACCTTTTAAAAAAGAAAGGGAAAATCCTCAGCCCCCTGCTCGCCCTCCACGTGGGTCTTCTCATCTAAGGCCATGCTAACCAGCAGTCTTGAGCTATGTCCATCTGTCAGAGAGCAGCTTGTCATCCAGGGATGGGACCTGAGGGCAGCCAGGTCCCAGGGGTGCAGACACCAGCCTGAACTCTGAGCACAAGTTTATCAACATGCCCAGGAGAAAACCTTCCAAATCTTCCAGAAAACTATAGCCTTTGCTCTCTAAAGAGCCACAGTGAATATTTGTATTTTCTGTGCCAATTTGACCTTAAGCCCTATTTATCACTAGGCATTTGTTAATATCCAAGCATCTCATATTCTAGAGTATATTCCAGAAGGCAAGGAGTTTATGCATCTGAAATCTTCCCCGCTGGGGTCTCTGTTGGAGGAAACGCTCATCCATCTGCTGTCCCCACAGCTCACAACAATGACTCACCAACTTTTCCCAGGACATGGGTGCTGCGCTCACCACACTCAGAGCTCCCTGCTGGCATGAACTCCTGAAGTGGGCTTTCTGCCATTTTTCTCCGGTCCAGAGCAATGTGGGTGCTTCTCACCTGCTTCCCTCCTTAGCCAGATAGCTTCCAGCCTCCATCATTCCATCACCATGCCCTTTAGGAAACCTACTCTTCCCTCTACTTCCCACCACTTAACCTCTCTCCTCCCCAGGCTGGATTCAGTGCCCATCCTCTATATAGGTACAGCTTAGAGACATGATAGGTTCAGCTCCTGACCACTGCAAAAATGTCAGAATCACAACAAGTCACACACATTTTATTTTGCAGTAAGTTGTGCTTACACTATACTGTTGTAATAGTGTGCAACAGCACTGCATCTAAAATAAAACTACGCACACCTTAGTTATATGAGACACAGAGACTTAAACTGAGCACATGCTGTTGGGAAAGTGGAATTCAACACACTTGCCCCATTAGGGTTGCCACAATTCCCAATGTGTAAAAAACGTAGTATCTGTGAAATACAATAAAACAGTGTGTATGCATCATTCACCAACCAACAGTGAAGAGATGCTTCCCCATTACTTGCTGGGTCCTCGACATTTAATAAATACTTGTCAATGAATCCTTAACTTCTGATGGTCCTTGAGGACCTGTGTGTACACACACACACACACACACACACACACATACACACACACACACACACACACACACATACACACACCCCTTTCTAAATGTAGTGCCATATAAATGCATAGTAACTACCCAGTAAAAACATCCTTCTGACAAATAGGATACATACCATGTACACAGCCAGCAACTAATATCCCCTCCAGAATCAAAAAATTAAATACTTGGATAAATTAATTTCCACATCAATAAAAAAGGATTGGGATGGAGACAGGTGGTCTTCCCATTTAACAACCCAGTTTTACATATACAACAGATGTTCTTCCTCAAGTCCTACTCCACACATGTTCTGGAGCTCACAGTACCTTGCATGAAGCCAGAGAGAAGCAGCCCCTCTGGGTAGCTGCCATCCTCTGGTACAGATATGAATCAACTCCTTCAAAAGTTGTTAACTGCAAGAAGGCCAACTCTCAGGCCAAGGGCCTCCAAGGACCTTCCTTCCAGCTAACCAGGGAGCCAGACACCCTTAGCATTTTCAGCACTCTGGACAGCCTCATTTTTTCTTTAGGTTCCCTGGTAGAATTTGTCATCGCTATTGTGTCCTGCTTACACAGAGGACAACTTAGGGAACTGCAAGCACCCTATACACAAGGAACTCCAAGTTCCACCCAAAGTGGGCTGGTTGACTCAACTTGCAGATGACCCAATTATCTATTTAAGAGTCCTGTGTAACCAACCACTAAAGGATGCCAAAAAACAGGGCCCTAAAGGCCACAGTCCTGAGCTACAGGATTCCCTAAGACTTCAGGGCTGAGAGCACTAGCTCAGGACACAGGTCTGCCACCCCCTATAATAACTGATATCAGTGCTGCTTAACATTTATTCCCCAATCTGCTAAATGGCTTACAATGAATTGCAATGGCAGACAAAGTCTTTGGACAATAGTAAATTATTGTTATTTGTTGGAGTTAGTATCACTGTGATACAGTATGCTCATGGAATTAACAGTCCTATATTCTCTAAGATAAACATAAATGAGAACCATTCAAATCAATAATCATCTCCCATAACCCATCACTAATACCAAATCATAAAATATTAAATGCTTACCCATTAAATTTTTTTTATATCTATGACACGATCCCCCTTCCCCACAAATATGGTAGATAAGGAAAGAAAAAGGGAGGGGAGAAGTGCCCCAAAACAACAGTCCAGTCTCTAGCATCACCCTGATGTGGGTGAGGGGACTTCTCCTGTCCTCTCCGTGGTGGTTTTGGGCATTCTCATAAATTTACGTTTTCTAATTATTTTGGTCACAATGGCTCTGAATGTCCCTGGAGGTTTCAGAGAGCTTCCTAATTTCAACCCTGTGGTGAGAACCCCCAGCAGCTTGCACATCTCAGTCCTCTACTGGACAAAGTCCTCTGGCCTGGTCGGACCATGTCCATGAGCTTGGGGAAGCTGGGTCTGCCTGGGGTCCTAGCACCATGGCTGCTACTGGGGTAGATGGGGAGACCGCAGGATACTGGTGGAGCCCTGTGCTCCAGTGGTCGTCTTCATCTCCAGGCCGGAGAGGGGATTTACGGTCACTTCGGCGGTACTGCTGGCCTTCACCCTGACTCTTGGTCCTCCTATCTTTTGATTTTCTCTTATAGTTGAGAATGACAGTAGTCCGCTGCTTGAGAGACCTGGGGCTCTGCCTCACCAGATGGAAGAGGATCATAACGATTGGTGTGATTAGCTGAAGCAGGGGCTTCACAGCGATGGGGGAGGCTGCAGCAGGGATGTCCTATAACCTAGAAGCAACAGGTCAAACTTCAGGTCCATCAATGATGAGTCATGGCTCTACTGCCATAAGAACCCACGGAGAATTGACTCGGTTGTCCAGACTTTCAGACAGGAATCAATGGGCACGTTTCAGTCCCTCTTCGGGTCCTGTGTTTATCCATGGAGGCTTCATGGTTGCCTTTAAAATACCTAACCCTGGGGTTGAGGATCAGGAATTTCTTAAGCAGATTTTCACTCTATATGGAGCTGAAGAGAGAAAAATCTTCTATTCTGCTGAATATCTGCTCCCACACATCTTTGAAGTCCTCTCCCTCAAAAGGCAGGGACCCAGTGACTAGGGTACAGAGGGGGACTTCTCCAAACATCCACAGCCTGATCATCATAATCCTGGCTTCCGAAGAGTTGCCAGGCATAAAGGGACTGTCACAGAAGGGGGTCTAGCTTAGTGACGACGGTGAACATGTTGTTGAAGCTGAAATCTGCCACCTTGAGGTTAAAAGGAAACATCAAAAAGCAGGCTCTTGGACTCCGGGTCCCAACACCCTCCAGCAGAGGTACTACACAGCGGACACTAATGGCAAGAACTTGTCACAAGCCTCTTCTTCTCTCATGTGATAGTGGTCCAGCAGGTCGAGGGACATCCCTGATCCACGGCCATGCCGTGACCGGGCAGCACTTGCTGGGTCTCCACCAGCTGAAATAGCTTCACAAGTCTGGAGGAATTCAAGGTCATCAGGCGCTGGACATGTAACAACTGTCTCTGGAGCCCCAAAGGGCTCTGCTCACCTTGCCCTGACTTTCATGGCCACCTGACCCAGTCAAGATGTGCCAGGCCACTTTGCCTCAGGGACGCGGTCCTGGCTGATGGCCTGCAGGGGCAGAGAATTGCCAACACAGATGTCCTCGCCAACAGAGGTGGGTGCAAGGCCCTGTGGCCTGCGACCTACTAACTACACTAACTACACGGACTTTTAAAAAGTAAGTATGTGAGGAAAGGCAATGAAATAAAAAGAAAAAAGGAGACAAAGAACAAAATCATAAAGGATAAATGAAAGTTAAATAATTTTAAAAAGGATACTTAAAAGAATAAGAAAAAAAATGTAGGGGGTACCAAAATAAGAAAGTAGTAGAAGTACCAAAATAGAAAAAGCAAAAAAAAAAAAAAAAATTTGGCTGCGGTCAAAGTTTTTCAGGTCACCAAAAATCAGCCTCCTGGGTAAAAAGACAAAAAAAAATGGGGGTGCCCAGTCAGAAACTTTCACAGGTCATTGGAATTTCCTACCAATGATTCCTTATATAGTGATAGCAAGATAGACACCAGTCATGGTTAGGGACAACTGACAGTGGCTTTCTTTGGTCTCAAGTTTTATGGAGGATTTTTTTGTTTTTTCTGAGGGGGAGCGAGGTCTATAAACTCATTTATCTGGCTGACAACAATCATTTTTTGCCATGTTAAAATTTAAAATACATAGGAATGCTTCAGTGGCCTTTCCATTTCTAATATGAAAAGCTGTCAAAAGTTTTGGCTTTTGAAGTACTTATGCTCACCCTTTTGGTAGTCAATTTCTTTTTCTTTAAACTCTGAATGATTGGTCTCAAATTAATGGACAACTGACAGGATGATACTATAAGAAAAACGTTCTGTTGCGTAATGCACAAGGCACATTATTAACATCCGTAAAGCCGAGGGAGGATGGATTTCAACTTGTTTGCATTCCTTATTTGTAGTTTTGCCCAGCCTTTGAGGGAAATCATGTCTTCCATGAGCCCAAGAAAGCGCTAAGTCCATTTCAGTTGCCTTCAGGGGCAGAGCTGCAGCTAAAAATTCACAGAGCGGCTTTATCTGCTGGGTGTGGGGCATGGCCTCACTATGTCTGGAGAGATCATTCAGAGACAATTTCATCTGCTCTTTCTCTTCACTGTGCCTTTCTTCATGTAGATCCAAGGTCCTGTCTCACATTGTTTTCCCTCTCACTAATGAACTCCTTTGAACATTTCTTGCCAGGCAAATCTACTGGTGAGAAAGTTCCTCAAATTTTGTTTGAGGAAGGATTTCTCCTTCACTTTCAAAGGATAGTTTTGCTGGATATAGAATTCTAGGTTGGTTGGTTGTTCTTGATGGCACGGTTTCTGAAGAGAGGTCTGATACTCCCGTATCTCTAGCAGTACGGTGGTTCTGGCTTTCTTAAAGATTTTCTCTTTATCTTTAATATTCTGCAGTTATATTATGTCTACATGTAGATTACTTGGAATGTGCCTGCATCATATGCTCTGGGCTTCCTGGATTTGTGGTTTGATGTCTCTCATCAAATTGGAAAACCACTCAGTCATTATTACTTCAAATGTTTCTTCTCCTTTCTCACTTCTTCTGGCATTCTCATTTATATTTATATTTATATATGCATATATCTATGTATCATATTGTTTAATTGTTCTACATTTCATGGATAGTCTGGTATTTTTCCCTTTTCAGTTTGAGAAATTTCTATTGCTGCAAACTCACTATTTCACAGGTTTATCTCATTTCTGGTCATTTATTTCCAGCATTAATTTACAGTCTTTAAGGCATTTCCATAGTTCTGCCTACAGCCATCTACTCTTGCATTTGTCCACCTTTTCCATTAGAGCCCTTAACATCTTATTCATAGTTATGTTGAATAACCAATCCGGTAATTCAAAAAGTTCAGACTCTGGTTTTAATGCTTCAGTTCTTCCTCTGGTTCTAATGCCTTGTCTCTTCAAACTGTGTTGTGCCTTTTAGCATGCCTTTTACTTTTTTATTATAAGCCAGATATATAAACAGAACTGAGGTAAACAGGCCTTCAGTGTGAGGTTTTAGGCTTAGCTGACTAAGAAGAGTAGGAAGTGTTTTTACTGCTTGAAGTAGCTGTGGCTGTCAGAAGCTAAAATTTCATCTGGAGTACTATTTCTGTCTTTTCTGTTGCCTTTGGCTTTCCCTTAAACTGGGTCTGAGACTTGCAATTCTTTTATTTATATTTCCTTACTGAGCTAGTGGCCTTGGGCTGTGAATTTCACAGGTGTAGCTCAGCTTCTTTTTCTCCCTTAGGTGAGACCAAAAGTTTGCAGGTGGTTGAAATTGGTTAGGTCCTATCACCCAAATCAGTTTCTGGTAAAACCCAAACTGATGAGATTTTGGTAAAATAGTTTCTATCGAGGGCAGGCTTTTTGTTGAGTAGAATGCCCTGGATATATCCTGAAATGGTTACTTTTCCCTTCCAACTGCTGGAAGAGAGGATTTTTCTGAGAATCTGGCTGGGCTCCTGGAAGTGAAACTCATGAAAGCAGATCATCCCACCCCTTCCCACTCCATACTGAGCCCGTGTGCCCAGGAGTCTAACTCTCGTTTATGCAGACTGAGCCTCCAGCAATTCCGACATTACAGTTTAACTGACACTACTGGTCCTGGAAGGTGTGGGGGGTGGGGGGACTAGGGTAGGGTGGAGTTGGAGTGCCACTCGTGGTAAACTGTGATTCTAGGGACCCACTAATCTATTTCCTAGAGAACAGCTTTGCCCTATGAGCTCAAGTCCCTGAAGGACCAAAGAGGAGTTGTTGATTTTAAATTTATTGAGTTTTGTTCCTTGTGAGAACAGGAATATGGACCCCCAAGCTCTTTACATGTTGTCCTATTCAACTTTTTGTTTTATTCATGTGTTCTTTGTTTAGTTCTAGAGCCCACTGATGACATTCAAAAGTTCAAAATTTGATGTTTATTCCAAGCGTTTGGCTTAGAATATGCTATTTGATAGTACCATTTAGATACCACAAAAGATAGATTGGGCACCACAAGTACCTAGAGAAGAAGCTGTTCCCTCCAGTATCACTCATCCTCAGTGAATCTTGAGCAGGAACTCTGACGTGTAAAATCACTCTGGCTCTGTTACAATGAACTTTTCTCTGTAAATGACTTCTAAAAACAGATGTCGGTCAACATGAATATGGCTTATCAGTTGGTTAGGGCTGCCGGCAGGTGGCTAGCAGCCAGCAGTGTCCCCCTCCATAAGGAAGCCGAGGAGAGATGGCAAGAGCACGGGCAGTTGAACCATCTCTCCTTGTATAGGACCACTTGTTGATGCCCAGCAAGATGGAGGGAGGAAATGACTTCATTTCAATAAACCTGGCTCCTAAATCATCCTTTATTGTAGTCATTTGCCTCTGAATATGACAGTATGCTGTTCTGGGGGCCTCTGTTCTCATCTCCAAAAATCAATCTACCCTCCAAAATATAACATTCTTTTTCCTCGTAATTGGTTAACTGCCAACAGCAGGGAAGGATGAGAGTGAAGGTAGGTAAGTAGAAAGACGCTTTTTTATTTATTTTGGTTCTCCCCGACCCTGTCCTTAGGTCTCAAACCTACGTCCTTGGGCTTTACATGATCCACACACTCTCCAGCCATCTCAGCCTCATTTCAGATTTCTCTTTGCTTTTTTCCTCACTTTCAAAATAATTTCCCATATATCTCTATGACTCTGGCTTCAACTAGGTAAATCTAAGACTAATTTCATTACATAATTTTTCACTTTAGAATCGCATTAACAGCAAAGATGAAAGAGTCACACACAGGGTTTAGCTTCACTACGACGTTCTGCATGCAAATAGGACAACTTTATACAAAAGTAATGAGGGAAGATCAGAGGGTGCATACAGATTCTCCTGTCTGACATTATTGAGTATTACCTAGGGGGTAAGAGCACCTTGATCCTTATTAGTATTGGTCTGAGATTCTCATAACAATATTAGCTACATATCCAGATAGGCTGTTGCCTATTATGAAAAGTTATTCCTGAAATCCAAGTCACTAAAAGAAACCCAATTTTACAAAAGATTCCTAAACCAAATCTTTTCAGTCAAGAATTTACAAGGAAAGTCAACAAGCACCAATCATTAGTCTCCACCTAGAATTTTCCTGCTTCAGTATTTGGTGTGTGCATCAGATTTTCTTAAAATAGACACCACCGAACTTTTGTTACATAGATGGGTTTTCTTTCTCAAAGAACTGCAGTTGCTATTTCAGATTTGCCTTATAAATTCTCCAAAAACTCTTCAGATAAAAATCATACCAATTCTCAATTTGCTTATATGAACAGGTAAAGAATCTGTATGCTCCCAACTTGTCTTTATTCTCTAGAAAAGGAGCTTAAGCTCTTCAGACACCAAAGAGTCACTTAAGCCTGGGCCACCAGGCAGTCCTTGGATCACAAGTATGGCATGAATCCCTCTTAAATGGATGACCTGAGCAACTATGTTATAGCAGAGCCACCAGACAGTGAGAAGACTGACAACCGGGCACTCGAAGGTAGAGAAATAGCACTTTATTGCCAACACTTTATTGCAAACACTGGTGCTGGCTCAGAGGTATTGTTACCCAAAGCTGCGTGGGGAGTGGGGGTGGGGGACCCTCCGAGGGCAGCTCCTTTTATATTCTGAGGTAAAGGTTCATCCCCTTGGCTACATGTGGTTTCTTCCTACTGGCAGCTCTTATCAATTATATACAGCTGCAGGGTAGGGAGGCTACACTTGCTTGCTCTTGGTCAGGATAACAGGATGTAACTAGTCTCTTTAGTAGGGTGGAAAATTCCTGGCAGACTAACTTTTGCACTGGGGTCAGGGTAAGGTTTTCTACCATAAATAGACATGCAAGATTCAAGAAAAGCAAACAAAAATCATGCCCAATCTGAGGAGGAACAAGGCTGAGTCCCTGCTTGAGGAGAAATAGGCTATGAGCAATTCATTGAAGGAGATCAGAGCTTAGCAAAGAGCTATAGACCGCCTCATCTATATTTTGAAAGGAAAATCCAGCAGGGATAGTAAGGTGACATGAATGTGATAATCCCTCCTTTCTTGCTCCCCCTACTACCTAAGTCAGTCAGCGGTCTCTCTCTTCTACTACACACACCATCCTGTCAATCCCAAATCCTGCTGAGGCCCTCTCCTCACCAGCTCAGAGATCCATCTACCTCCATCTCTACCTCACTTCCTTATCAGGCCACCATTATCTACAGTAAAGCTTCTTCCCTGGTTTTACTGCCTCTAATCTTAGCCTCCCTAATCCATTTTCCCAGATAAAACCAGCATAGTCATCTGAATTTACAGATCTCAGCAAGTCTGAATTTATAGGTCTCAGCAAGTCACTCTACTGGTTAAAATCTTTCATTGGCTCCAGAGCCAAAAATGTCTCATGGCTAACATCCCTATGCTTCAATGCAATTATAAGGCCCTTCATAAATTGTCCAAGACGTACTCAAATTTTGCTACTCCTTGAAATCTGGGGACTTTACAGTTCCCAATGCCCAGTGTACTTCATAGCAACTAAATCACACTGTCTAGGGAGGGAGGCAGGCATCAGTATTACTGCAGGTTCCCAGGAGGTTCCTATGCACAGCAAAACTCAGGACTACTGAACAATCACTGCTTGTCTCTCTAGCCACAACCTGTCTCACTCCCCTGTCCCAAGTCACTAATCGGCCCGACCTATTTTATGTTTCTTCATGCCCTAGCTTCCTTGCATCCAGGTTTTGCTGAGGCTGTTCCCTCATTTAAGGTTTGTACAAACCCACTTTTCAGAAGAGCTCCCTGTGACTTATAGCAGAGTTCATAAAGAAATTCTCTAACAGAAATTACCTACTGGAGGATACCAATCAACTTACCAACAAGGAAAACACATATTCATGGCCATATAGTGAAGATCTGGGTTGTGAAAGTTATGATGTGTAAGTCATAAATGCGGCTGGGAATCACTAAGATGACAACATATGGCCATGAGACAATTGGCCTTTATCCAGTAAATCAGTATGCTTTGCCAACATGTAAAGTATGAAACCTAGTTCTGGTGGCCATCTTCCAAAATGTGTCCACCTGCAGAAGTCTAACCACGCTGGCAGCTCTCCATACAGGCAGCATGGGCCCTGGGTGCAGGACTTGAAGGCATATCACAGCTTAGGGATTTATCTGGTGTCACTTCCCAGGCAAGAAGAGGGCCAGTTTCCAACATGGGATTCAAATGATCTTTTACTAAGTCATTGTCTGTATAAATAACATGGAGGAGTGTTGTGGGAGCTGGTTGTATTTTCCTGACAGGTTTGCTCTGCACTCCTACCCGCTTCCAAATCCAGAAACATGCTTGCATGCACCCGTCCAAAGTCTTCAAGCCTGGGTTAGAGGCCACGCCTATGAACTCTCCAACGAAGTGGACACCCCTTTTTATGCCACTGAATACAAGGTGCTGGGTCTATGTATGTATCTAACAATACCCCCATTAGATACCATGTTCTCTGGGAGCAGGAATACGTCTGCCTTGCCAACCACACATCCCTGACCAGAAGCTCCTAATCTGACTTCTTGTTCAGCACTGGTCCCCAACACTTAGATCATCCGTGCGTAGCAGGCACTCAATTTTATGGTGAGAGTAGGTTGGACCCCTCAGAACTGATAAATCAACATTTGGCACCGTGGTTTTAAAATTTTGAAAAAGGCTCTTTAGGCAGTAATAACCTAAAAGAGTGGCAAGAAGAGAGTCCCACACATGCTAGCATATCTTAGCAATCAAGCCTAATTTTCAAAACGTTCCTCAGTGAGCACATTCCCAGGGCTACAGAATGAGCTACCTCTTCGTTTTATGATACCCTGGGTTCTTCCTAGAGTTTTATTCTAAGATTCTGCACCATCGTTAACATCTTTTCTAGGGTGGCAGCATTGTTCTCAAATGTCAGTTTGTCCTCAGATAATAAAGTTAATTCCCAGTCTATAGCCCAGGGCTATAATGAAGTATAAATGAGAATGCTTTAAAAAAAAAAAAAAAGTTCTGAAACATACACAAAAAAATACTACACAAACATAATTTATGAGACTTATTATAGATTAACTGTTAGCAAAGCCCAGAAGAAATTCTTATTGAAATTTTTAGACTTTCATTTCTGGGGAGAATGGAAGGCTATGAATGCAGGCACCATCCTTTTGAATTAAAGGCACATTCAGGAAGATTACAGCTTCATTCATTATCTACATTACTTCCAGAAGATGGTCCCAAGTCATTTGTTTGCTTCTAAATTAACTGCTACAAGTTTCAGACATTGAGCACATATGAAAAGTTCATTACAAGACGAAGAGTGAAACCTGAATCTGGTTTGTGGAGGGACAAAGTGCACTGCCTACAATTCATAAACATTCAGAAGATCTATGATACATGGACCTTTATTTAAACTAACTTTCTCCCCCAAACAAATTAACAATAGGGTATGTTCACATGGGCACAACGAATGTCTCTCTCTCTGGGATCCAAAGTTAGAGTAGTTCTGGTAGATGCAAGCAGGAGTCCCTTGTTCCATCACCTACACAACTTGAGGTGCTCCCCGGTCCTCCGCATGCTCCCTTCTGAGGCTCACTGTCCTCTTCTTAGCTAATTACTCCACCAAGCTCAAAAGGTGAAATGCTTATAAATCTTAATTTGAGTTTCTCATCCATTTAAAGAGAGCAGGATAAATAAAATGGGTCTGAGTTCAATGTCACAACGGGCAAATAAAACATTTTCAGAATTATTTTCCAAGTAACACTTATTTGGGTTGTGTAATATGTGTGTGCTTTAATCCAGAGAAAGCAAGCCCTGTAACTTTATACTCAAATAACCCTGCAGAGGTAAAAATAATGAGATACCATATATATGTATTCATGATTCAAATAGGACCATGCATCCCCTCCACCTCCTTCACCATTGTTGCATCTTCTACCCATTTACGGCTCCCTATGGCCCTCTTTGGAAGGAGGTCCCTGCAGCTACATTTACTTTTCCTATAAAGCATACTCTTTTTAACCTTTTCACAGATGGGGTTCTGCACCACATCTTGCTTTTCACTGAATCACCACACGGAATTACTTCTCTGGAGCACATAACCCTCTGATACAAAGTCCACTGTCTTCTAGGTGTCCCAGGGTTTATTCTCCAGTTCCCAGATCTCTACAATCACAAAGGGTGCTGAAAAAAGGATCCCCACCAACATACAAAGCACATCTTTGTGAGTACATACAAAGGGTAACTTGTTAAAGGTGGGATTTATAAAGGACAGGTTGCTGCATTTTATTTTCAGATTGTGGGTCTTGTGTTTTAGAGTTGACAGGTATTTTTGTTTAGTTTACTTTCTCTTCATTTTTAAAAGACGGAGGGAGGGAAGGAAAGAAGGAAGGAAGGAGAGAAGAAGCATTTTTTTGTTAAAGAAGCATATTTATATATTTTGGTTTTCAACATGGCCCCAAGTCTCAAACCTGGGTCCTTAGGCTTTACATGGTCCATATGCCAGTGTTTCAATCACCTGAGCCGCAAGACATGACCCAGTGCTGACAGTCTGTTTGATCAAACTCTCAAGAGCACTTAGAAAAAATGTTTCACCAAACTAGCCAAAAACTCAGTCTTATTACCATACTTTCCATCAATTAACAGAAAAGCTACACACTTTCATTTGCTTTTTGGGCAGCATTTATATGTATTTTGAACAATTCACACACACATATATACAAAAATCTAATGGACTGATGTTTTGTTCATTACTTAAGTCTATAAATTCTTTGAAACTAAGTTTGCTACTGACTGCTTTTTTTTTCTTCATCGTCAGTGTTAGACATGATCTCAGTTGTGGCTGATATTTTGACTACCAATGTAGGTTTTTCTTTTTCACAAACAAATTTAAATTTTACATAATGAAATCAAAAGCTGCTTTATGACATTTAAGATGCATGCACTGCATAGTGAAAGGTCTTGACCACTCCCAAAATTATGAATAAATCCTCCCATGTTTATTGATAGTTTTACTTTGTCATGTTTTTATACTTACATCTTTGATCTACCTATAATTTACCTGGGTGCACAGAGTGAAATAAAGAATGCATTTTGCCTAATCTTGTTTCTCTGAACATTTAAATTATGGAAAAATCCATCTTCTATAGTAATTTGAAAACCATCACCATAATCTAACTTCAAGCCCATTTCAGGTTTGATTTTGGACACTTTGTTTCATTGATTTGTTTGTCTATTTCTTCTTTTGCAGCAAGAAACTTAAATGATCAGTTCCAATGTTTAAATGAGTATAGGGCAGTGTCACATCTGGTACATCTAGTTGCCTCTCAATATCATTTTTAGTATTTTCCAGGTTATTGTCACATTTTTATTATTCCTAATGATTCTGCACTATTTTGTCAAGTTCCTCCACAAACACCACCACAAATCCTTTCACTCTTTGAAGTGGAATTACAGCGATTTTACAGATTGACTCATTGAGAAATGGTAACTTTCACTATTGAGTCTTCTTTTTCTAAGCTCTTCTTTTTCCCAAGCCCTTACCTCTTCTACTAAATCCCTTAGAGTTTTAATATTTTCATCACATATGTGCTTCACATTTCTTATTTCAAGCTTATCCATAAAATAATGTATTTTAGCTAAAAGAAAAGTTTAAACACAGTTTGTTGAGTAGAAAGCCTTACCCTGACCCCAATGCAAAAGTTAGTCTGCCAGGAATTTTCCACTATACAACAGAGACTGTAGTTAAGTCCTGTTTTCCTGTTATCCTGTCCTGTTATCAAGACCAAGGACAAGGAAGCATCGCCCCGCCTACCCTGTAGCTGTACATAACTGATAAGAGCTACCAGAAGAAACCACACATAGTCAAAAAAAAATCAACCTTTACCTCAGAGTATAAAAGAAACTCCCCTATAATCTCCCCAGTTCAGCTTTGGGTAACAATGCCCCTGAGTCAGCACCAGTGCTTGTAATCCAGTGTGCTTTTTCTCTACCTTTTGAGTACCCAATTGTCAGTCTTATCATCTGGAGGCTTTGCCATACAACAGAATATAATGTTCAAAAGGCACAAAGGGATATCAATTGAAAAGTAAAGTTCCTTCTTTCCTCTCTCCACCACTATCCATGTTTCTTCTCCAGAAACTCATTTCAAATCTACATCAGGATGCAAATTATTTTGCTTTCAAGACTCATCTCTCTAAAAAATAAAAGTTCAAGGATACGAAGAATCCCAAACACTCCAGCCAAGTCTTAAAAAAAAAACCTCCTGCCTGGCAATCAGCCTCAAGTCCTGCTTCTCAAATCTTCTACATCTGTAATAGGGCAGTAAATTAGGACCCAAGACCAGTCCTCCAGTAGAACCTATGACAGAATCTGACATTTAATTACCACTAAATAAAATTTAGCTGCAGATTAACTAATCCAGGAGAGACACTGACAACAAATTGAACAGGATTTCTTCACTGAAACAAAAGGACTCTTGAGGTGCATGATAAACTAGCAGACCCCTGCTGGTGCTTTCCTATCTGCAATCCCAAAGACCTGTGAAAACCTGACCTCCCCCTAATGCTGCCCCATGCACAGTGCTCTGCCTATGTAATCTCCCTGGCAAATGCACTCAGGAAAGCTGATCAGAGACAGGTCTCCCAATTCCTCGATTAGCGACTTCCAAAAACAAAACTAATTTCCTTTCATCAATATCCTGTCCTCTTGAGTCCTGGCCTTTTCACATGGTGAACAGTGGGCCTGGGTTCGGTTTCACAAAGAATCCACTTGTAAATCCTATGGAGTCTACCTACAAAATATGCCTCAGATTCATCCACTTCTCTGCTAATTCTGCCAGACTATAGAATCTGAAAGAGCAGACTCTGCTAATTTCACATCCCCTGCTAATCTTGTGTAAGCACAGTGTCTGGCTCAGAATGTTAACAATATGCCACTGCTCCTTCCAGAGAAGTGTCCACCGTGGTGAAGATGGTGAGAACAGAGCTCTGGTCACAGTTGGGGCTCTCAAAGGATGGCCAGCATCCACGTGCCTGACACCAGCCCAGGACAAGGTAAGAACAAAAAGAGAGCAAATTGACATTGCCGCCAATTCTGCTAATTCACATTTCTCCTATTTTACAAACCAACTCAGATGGTTGGTGACCCCAGCAGGCATCCAACGGGAGTCCCTGCTTCCTCTCTTGTCCACTTCCAAAGTGACCCTTCTAGAAAGTCACACCAAACCACACCCTGTGGCTCAAGTCCTGGGGTGATTCCCCACAGTGCATCTCTATGCCCCTCGGCTGTCACTGGGCTCCTTCCTGCTTCAATGACTTCTGTGTCACCCAGGAACCCTGCTGTACCCTCTTTCTGCCTGACAGCCTCTGCCTGGGGTATTCTTGCAGCCAGAATGTCTGATCATGGAGCCTCTCAAATAAGGTGAGGAAAGAAGCAATGGAAGAACTGTATAGCCTATCATTTTTTAAAAAATGGAAAAACTTGGTGAACCCTAGTGGAGTAGTGGTTGAGCACAGTCCAAATACATAGCAAGGTCCCGGGTTCGCATCTTGGGGCCAGTGGTAACAACGAGGATGAACAACTAAATAAAGTAAATAAAATGCTTTTTTCTCCTCTCTCTTCCTGCCTGTCTCTGCTCACCTTAACTTCTACCTGCACCTTTCCTTAAAAAATAAAAAATAATGTGGAAAATCTCATATCCATGCCCCCCCCCACCACATTTTTTGAATAAACAGCCCCTTTATTTCAATCTTGAAAGAGTCTACTCTCCGGAAGCAGAATGGGAGGGAGAGCTCCTGCCTGCCATCAGGCAATGCAGATGCTGAACAGAGGAGGGTTCAGTCAGGATCAGGCTGGCCTCCAGGGCAGCTTTGGGTCCCTGTCACACTCTCCTGTCAAGACTCCAAAGGCACCGCCCTTGCTGCTTGCCACTTTAAGCCAAGATGAGGTAATGAGCTGACAAATATGTGCCAAAATGCTGAAATTCACTATTAGGCAAAGAAGTGGGAGCTCAAGGCCATTATTGCATGCCTCTTAAGGGAACACATCTTCATGGGCCCTAACACCCATTGCTCCTGTTAGAGTTACCCTCAGTTCCCTGAATTTGACAGTTAGGGAGTCAAGAAACAAAGGACAGGCAAGGGAGGACTAGAAAATAGAATGGTAAAAATGTAAAGAAAATTGTAGCAAACAGAAAGTAGAGAAGGAAAAACAACTATTATGGGATACATGTCTGGAAGATTCCAAGCCCCTTGGGCATATATATAAGACCCCACCCCAGCCTATAATGGTTAAGGCTCCCCCTCCGCCCCCAGACAATCATTCTCTGGCTCACTCTCCCCCTCTTTCCTTTAGTAAACTCTCCAGTGTCACTGATGTGAGCTTCCTCCATTGAATTCTTCCTGGACTAGTTGAAGTCTTTCTCTTACTACACTCAAGAACCCAAGCATTTCATCACTGGTATCAACATGTGGTCAAAATATACACAGTATAATACAACCTAAAACTCTGTATGCGACATCAAAATGTTTACCTTTTCAGTCAGCAATTCCACTCTGGGAAATTCAAACAACTGAATGCACCCAAAGCTCACAAGAGGATAATTTACAATCGGAAACCATCAGAGTGGAAAGAGCAGATCAAGGACTCTCATGGGGAACAGGGAGTCCGCCACCAGGGCTGCAGGGAACTCTCGCCCCACAAGTCCCCTTACTCGGCAGGCCAGCAAAATCCTACTGATGATGAAGGACCAAGTCCTAGGTGCCCACGTGGACAGAGCAAAGCAAATATTGTAATAAATGTCTTGCGATGAAAAATCAAGCTTCTGTAAAGGAAATTATATAACAAATTATATAACAAGGAAAAGTATGTGATAAGTTAAAAAAAAAAAAAAGGCAGAATTTTCAGTCTGTTTACAATCACATTTTTTAAAAAAGAAGGAAGGAAAATTTTAAAAGTTGCAAGTAGTTTGCAGTCAGTGGAGGAAGCTGGGTTAAGATTTTTTTCTCTATTATGAAACAGTGTAATCTGTCTGAGACCAAAGTTTTTTTTTATTTTTTATCTTTTTTTGAAGGTGCCTGGCTCAGTGAGCTGTAACAAAATGTTGATCGGCAGCAGGTAAGACTTTTGAAGACTTCTTACTGACGAAACTTCCGACGGGCTATGGTGCAGAGGAACAAGGTGAGCGGCATGTGACGAAAAACAATCCTGTCTGCTGCTTGCAGGCGGGAGTGACTAGATTATCCTTGTACTCTCCCAGAAAGAAGGGGCTTACATGCTGGGGCAGTTTTAAAAGCATAAAATAAGCATTCTGGTCACACCAAGGACAAATATTTCTAATCCCAATTAGAGAAATACGATAAAAGCCCTCTGAAATGTAAATGCCCATATATCGCAAACCCGATTACCCAGTAGCTGCATCGACTGACAGCTTACCAGGTTAACATCAGTTTCCAGGGCCTGGAGCCAGCGCACACAGAGAAGGTTCCAGTCCTGCACAAATCAAGCCACTCCCAGGGCAGACATCACAGGCGCTTAAAAGATCCAAGAGACTGTTAATTCTCCATCTTGTTTTATCTCCTCTGTCATTTCATTTGACATTGACCATGAACACTTCCCTAACTTATTGAAGTGTTTAGCTTCAGAATTTCAATGATGCAACCAAATATGCTATCTTATTCGGAGTGAGAGGTTTTGGCCAGGAAGAAGGAAAAACCACCACGCAGTCAGTGCCGGACTGAGGTTTAGATTTCAGTCACACAACAGAAATCAAGACGCGCAAAGTTAATGCTCCCTCGACGGTCTTAAATCTCTACTCTGTACATAAGGATCATTACGAGGGTTTTATTAGGATCACCACTGTGGCAAATTCTCAAATCATCTACCACATCTAACTTTGAAAAGTTTTCTTTTAAAATAACAAAAATGTCTATTCAAGATCAGAGATAATAACAGAGCTGTAACTGGCACAGAACTGAATTCTGATCCTTGGACCACCTTGTGGCTCTTCATATAAATCTCTAGGCCTCGCTGTTCTGGCCCCTTGTCTAATAATCACATCAAAGTCACAGTCTCTAGACATACCTCAGTTCTGCCTACAAGAGAAAAAGTGTTTAGAGCAAAGAAAACTCCAAAAAGTCAACTACTGAGAGGGCACAATGGGGAGGGGGACAGAGATAGTAAAATACGCACTGCAATCTCTCAGCATGGTGCAGTGGAACGGATGCTGACCAGGAACCCAGAGGTCAGACTACCCAGTCATCATCCACTTTCTGTGCAAGCTCAGGGAAGATGCACTGCCTTACTGGACTCAGTTTCCTCATCTGTCAAACAAGGAGATCCCCTAGATGACTGAGGAAGGAGTATGGATAAGTCAAGGTCCTCTCCTGCATTTCCTTGCAAGAGTTCTCAGCTGGTTTCCTCTTCCTTTGCCCTGTAAAGTCTGCTTGTGTTTCAGACATAAGCACAGGTCCTGTGGGATCCCATTACTCAACTATAGGGCTTTGGTGGAATGCCAGGGATCAAGAGTATCAAGTATTCTCTTCCCTCATTCAATCATTGATTCATTAAGAAGCCATAAAATCACTTCCTGAGATCATAGGATACAAAACAATGTGATAAGCATTTTAAGAATGGTATAAAATTAATTTTAAAAGGTACGATATCTCTACTTTAAGGCACTGAAAGTCTACAACCCAATTAGAAATATAAAGAACTGAAGAAAACTGTAGTAACAACTTCCAGAAGGAGCTGACAATTCGTCACAGTAACTTTCCCCGCCCCCAGACAAGCACTCACTCAACTTCCAGGGTTGGGGGTCACCAAGGGAGGTTGTCCAGGGCTCTGGGTGGGGCAAGCTCCAGAACACAGCCCGACACTGCCCCTCCCCTCTGCTGTAGCTCCACCTGCACCCGCAAGGCAAGAGTTATCCTGAAAAGCAGTGGGCCAGTAAGAACCCTGACCCATGGCTCAATACCTTTGAAACTCATCTTTGCCAATGTTTAAAAAATTTCAAATTCTAGAGAAACAGGAAATGCATGAAATATATATAACATCTTAATCCATGTCCTACTACATTGCTGCATTAAACACTGGGCTGGGGGACTGTTGGCATTATACAACAGGTACATTCCTGTCAACAATAACAATGCATGGGGTCACTGAAGCCAAGTCAATATGAACCAGTGAGTTCCATAAACACACACACACACACAAACACACACAAAACCTCTGCTTCTCCCCCTCCCCTCTTGTGAGAAGCTGCATCCCTAACCCCAACTAGCCATCTGGAAACAAATGACTTTGTGATGGCATTGTAAATTGGTTCCACTCCCCTGGAAAGCAATCTGGCAATATGTTTTGGAAGCCATAAAATTGTGTGGACTCTTTGACCCAGTAATGCCACACCTGGGACTCTAGCATAAGACTTTAATTCAAAATATGGAAATTGCTGCAGGCACAAAGCATGCCGCAGAGTGTTATTAATAACTGAAAAATGGGAGCTCTGTACATGTCAACAATGATGGCATCATCACAGCAGAATATTGTGCGACCATCAGAATGAAAACGATGGAGATTTGGGGGCAATAAGGAGAAATGTAGACACGAACAGGGGCAGCTATGTAAAAATCACTTAAGAAAAGCTTAAAGAGATGCTAGTTTCTAACGTTATTCTGATGCTTCTATTATTAAAATGTTCTTTGTTTAAAAATGGAAAGCAGGCCTTTGATCAGGGATAATGGGGAAAGACCACAGACCAGCCCAAGCAACATAGGCGCGCACGTCTCGGCCCCGCCCCAGTGCACTGAGAGGGAATCTGCAGTTAGCATGTCGGGTCTGGCCTATTCAAGGTCCCCTTGGGTTCTTGAGGTGCAGGTCTGGGAAGAGGCCAGCGCTCTGCCTCCTCAGCCCCCGCTTGGAGTAGCCAAGCTCTAAAGAAGGGGCCACAGTGCAAGAAAACAAGTGAGAAAACTGGCATCGCTGAGGACAAGGAGGGAGATGGGTGGGACTAATGCAGAGGAAGCCCTGTGGCTGAGGTGACAGAAGGCGCTCCTTAGAGTGTGTTAGAGAAGTGTGTCTTCCTCCTCTGGTTTTCCCACAGAGAATGACCAACCTAGCGGAAGAAGCTCCCCGTAATCATCTGACGCAGCCTTTTTACTTTTACATGAAAGAAATCCTCAGTGAGCCCTGGTGACTTAGCAGTGAAGTCTGCTGGCGCAGCCCGCGTGCATCACGCTGTTGATGATCCAGGCCAGGGAAGAACACATAAACGCTTCCTCCTCTTCTCTCTGCCCGCCTGCCTGTCTACTTGCCTTCACTCCTGACTGCACCTTTCCTTATTAAAAAAAAAAAAAAGTTATCTTCATTTGCAGTAAAAGTGAATGCCTGCTACTTTCACAAAAACCACAATTGTTAGAATTGTTCTAGTTGCTCCTACCCATCCTACCATAAAATTTTTGATTCTACACTTCATTTGAAGATGACTCGAACCCTCTTTGATAGAATGGAACAATTTCTGGATTGTCTCTCTCAGAAAAGGCTTTGAAAGGTCAGGGGCTGGGTTGAGGTGGGCTGGGGTGACTGGCGGAGTGCCTTCCACAGGACAGTGGGCTGGGATTCTTCTTTGCTGGTAGCCTGCTGCCTTCTTATTTTCAAATCCCAGCATCAATCAATCAAGGCACCAGAAAATTAAATGCCCCATTTCCATAACCCTTGACCTTTCGGTGGTGACATGCCTAACTAATCAGCCCCTGGAGGTTAACAACCAGAGAACAATTAGAGGAAAGGAGATAAGGAAAATAAATGAGAGTAGAAATGAGCAAGATCCTCCCAAGGGATCCAAAGTCCCTGAAAGTCCCTCCTGGGAGCACAGACTTCATTTATCTAAGCAATCTGACCCTCACCTCCAACATCCACCTCACCTTCACATAAGATAATGAACTAGGGGGGAAATCCACCCAAAAGTGAGAAGAGGGTGTCTGCTGGGCCAGTCCCCACAACTGTGATGAAATCATCTAAATGTGAACGCCATCTCAATGCCATGCCTGATTCTTTGGAAATACCAAAGAGTATTAGCAGCAGAGACCTCTAAGAAAAATCCCTCTGTGGGTCTACGCATCTCTCTACGAGCACCAGCAGAGCCAGCACTCATGCACACTCACGCACACACACGTAGGCATGTCTTGTGTTGCCTGTAGCTGGAAGATTCCAGACTAAGGTCCCAGCACTCAGCTGCTGGAGGAACCCGGTCATCCTAGCCCTGCCTTAAGTGAGGGCTCTAGGAGACTCGGCAGGAAAGCCAGCATGACCTACTCCCTTTCTGCTCCAGCTGCTGACAAAGCAATCATAGTAACGAATACAAACGACCATAAAGTTGTTATTTTTCAAATAAGCCATCTGCAGAACTATGTCATTTTGACTTATGTCTTTTCTTGGTTTGCTATTTCAGTTTGGGGTGGCAACGCTGTAGGCATGGGGTCCCGAAATTATTTCTGTTAATGCAGGGAAACAGAATATTTACTAATTTAGATCTCAGTCGGCGTTGCTGAGGTGGCTGCTGGCATCACCACCTGTACTTTATTCCCCAAACTGGGTGACTGTCTGTGTGGGTGCAGAGTCCCTGGAATCTGCGCCCCCAGTGGGTCATGTGTGGTCTGGGATGACCTGCATTGTCTGCTTAGCTTAGTTGGGTCATCCTTTCCCAGAATGCTCTGCCTTTAGGCTTGAGTTCAAGGTTGGCTGCGAGAAAAACTGCATCATAAGGTTCAAGAATCAGAAGACAGGTATACTAGATGCTCTCTCACATGTGGAAAATAAAGAAACAAAGCAAAGACACACACACACACACACACACACACACACACACACACACACACACACACAAAGCCAACCCTTAGATAGTGACAGCAGAGCTGAGGCTACCAGAAGGGAAGGAGAAGAGGGCGGGAGCAAAAGATGTGGGGTCCAGGGACAGTGGTGGAGATGATTAGAAATGTGGTGATGGGCGTGCTGTGTTATCACTCATATGATGAGTATGAACCTGCACAACTAAACTTTTCTAAAGCAAAGTTACCTCAGTTAAAACAAACAGAAATAAAATAAATAAAAACTTTTAAAAATAAAGGTGGAAATGAAGAGATGGCACTCATCTCACTCAGAAGGTGGCTAACATCAAAGGCTCTGGAATCCACAGTGGGGAGGGAGTGCAGTTCAGAACCATTTCCACAAACCTTTGGGGAACAGGCTCCCCTGGGGAGCTTGCATACCCTGAATTCAGGGACCATGTCTTCCATGTGTCTTGGGTTTTAACAATGACAAAGGTTTAAAACTAGTTATCTAAGCAGTCATTGTTTCAACACAATCAAAGCAAACTTCCTCAAACCTCAACTTATCTCTAAACCAGGATGAACTTTCAACCAAATAATCTTAAAGCCACAGCCAACAAGCTACAGCATCTGGAGGACAATACCAGGCCTGTCATTTGCCATCTTTTTAAACAAACTCCACAGGCCCAGGAGGGGATGTAATGAAGTGACCCTCCAAACCAAAGACCCACAGACTCACTTTGGCTCACTCTCAGGTACAGATTTTCCAGCGTCAGGAAAAAGCTCAGAAGTGTAACAAGTGCCAGAAACACAGAGGGTCTAATGAGAAGCCTCGGGAATGTCAGAAACGACAGCTCAAAGGCTATCACCATGTTGAGTTATAAAATGAAACTGCCCTCAGACCAGAAAGTGACCTGCATCCCGCACTGAATCCAGGAGAGTAAATGGCTGTCCTTCCTCCACATCCCGCACTCTAGAGGATCTACAGACAAAGTAATGTGGCCTCTGTGGCAGCCAGCAGGAAACCCATCCCAGAGGACATGAAAATAACCACCTACTACCTTGGGACAATACAGAAGAGAGTCCCTTTGGAGGTGACAAAGATATTCTAAGAATCCTGTCAATAAGGATACCCTGTGAAAAATATTTCTATCTAATGTGATGGCAAAAATCCTAATGGGGGCCCAAAGAACCAGGCACACAAAGAATGAGAGCAATAATCCTGAACCTTGGCCATACCCTAGAATCACCTGCAAAGCTTTTTTAAAAATCCCAAAAGCCACAGCACATAGCAGATAGCATACCTCAGAATCTCTAGGATCTTTGTTTTTCCAAGTTCCCCAGGCGATGGCTAGCATAGCCAAGGTGGGGAAGTCTGAACTAGACATACTGTGAAGACACCTTCCAGACTGGAGAGTTCACCTTTACATGACTGTGAGCCCAGAGGAGGGGACGGGGGCCCTGCACACCCAGATGTCCGTCCTCCAAAAATGCTGCAGAAGAGGTGGTTCACCCTGAGCACTGCTGCTGAGCAGGGTCCAGGAGCCTTGGGGCTGTATTTCCAGGGGGCAAATTCGGGGCAGCAGCATGAGGGTCTTGGAGACAGAAATAACACATGGGCCAGCTGAACTGCACCAGCAGGGATGGCAGTAGTTTCCGCAAGGCCACACAGCCCCCGGTGACTGCTCTCCAAGGGCACACGCTCTCCCTCCGAGCATAATGCATGCGGATTAAAGAAAGGGATACCTATTTTCTAGCTGCTGTTCCTCTGTTGATTCTGCTGGAAATTCATTTTATCTGATTAAAAAAAAAGAAGTCCTCACTGTTTACTCACAATATAACACACCAAGTTGCCCACAATTTCCATCAGGTTCTGGACAGTTCTACTTGCTTTGATTTGAAAGCAAACTTATAGCAGGAGTAGGAAGAAGAGAGATGTGCACAGACTCCACCCAAATCAATGCATATTTACAGAAAACATTTAAAGGCAAAAAAAATTTAAAGGCAAAATTTTACCCAAGAAATTTAAATTAAATCAGATTGCAGACATTTTGTAATATTTTAAATAACAGGAACAGTCTAAAGTGTGAATTTAGAAGGGCAGGAAAAAGCCATATAGAGATATTCAAAGACCAGTATTTTTCTATAAAATATGGCATTTAAACTGTTTTTATCAATGACAGAAAGAACGGAGGGAGGGAAGGAGCGAAGGAGAGAGGGAAGGAGGGAAAGAGGAAGGTGTGGAAACAAATCACTACATTTAAAAGTTCTTAATGACATGAACTCTGAAGGCAGGCGGTCAGGGTTTGAATCCAGCTGCCACATCACGAGTGACCGTAACCATGTCGGCTAACTGCCCTGTGTCTCATCTTACCTGTGTATCACAGGGCTAAGGTTCAGGAGTAGGACAGTAAGTTTCAAATTCAGATCTACCTGTTAGCTGTATGAAATCATTTGACCTTTGCACCTCTCTTCCTCCGCTGTGACACTGAAGTAAGACTAGTACCGGCGTAGTAGTGGTTAGGTCAATTGCCTTCTAAGGACGCAGGCCACATACTCTCTTCCTGCCTACTTGCCTACTACTGCCTTCATTCCTGCCTGTACCTTTCCTTAAAAAAAAAAAAAAAAAAAGTATCTACCTCCAATCTGAAAAACTGGAGCCCTGTGCACGGCTGATAGGACTGTAGAATGGCGCAGCCACTGTAGAAACAGTATGGCAGTTCCTGAAAATATTAAACATAAAATTGCCTGATGATCCAGCAATTTCGCTTCTGGTATCTACATAATGGATTTGAAAGCAGCATCTAGAATGCCTCTGTTCTTAACAGTACTCTTTCTCAATAATCAGAATGTGGAAGCAACCTGTGTTTACTGACAGATGAACAAGTAAGTAAATATGTAAGTATATACATACAGTGAAATACTATTTGGCCTTTAAAAAAGGAAGGAAATTCTGACACATGCAACGACATGGATGAAACCTGAAGACATGATGCTCTGTGAAATGATCCAGTCACAAAAGGAGAAATCCTTGAAAAAGTTCGGAGACAAATCGTAGGGAGAGTTGTACAAAACTTAAAGCAACTTAACTGTGCTGCATACTTAGAGAGGATTAAAATGGCAGGTTTTATGTCTTGTACATTTCACTACAATAGAATAAGGAAGGACGGAGAAAGGGAGGGAGGGAGGGAGGAATGGAGGAAGGGAGAGAAGGAGGGAAGGAGAAATGGAAGGAGGGAGGGAGGGGAGAGAGGGAGGGAGAGAGAGAGAAAAGGGAAGGAAAAATGGGAAGGAAGGCCCCTACCTCCTAGAGTGATTGAAATGATGAAATATATGTGGAGTGTTCCGAGCAGTGCCTGGCAGACTGTGCCATCCATAAATATACTCTTCTGTAGCACCCTCCCGCCCCCTGCTGGTATTCTCCCAGAAAGAGATGCTCAGCACTAGATCTGACCCCAGCTCCTCACCTTCTGCTGGGTGACAAGTTCCATAGTCCAGTCCTGGACTTCCTCATGGCACAAATGCTCTTTCATTGGGATAAAACACCACAACCAGGTGAAGAGAAACAATTTCTGCATTGAGTCTTTGCACATAATGCTGAGATGACTATGTTAAAAAAAAAGTAACAGCTCAGCACACCCTGGTGGCTGGGGTGACTAAGTAAGAGGCTGGAGTGTGGACCATGTAAAGTCCAGGCACAACCCAGGAGCAAAAAAAAATGAGCAAATATAGAAAAGTACTTCTTCTTCCTCTCTCTTTCTTCCTTCCTGATTCCTGCCTATTGACTTGCCTTCCTTCGTAGGTAGGTAGGTAGGTAGGTAGGTAGGTAGGCAGGCAGGCAGGTAGGAGAGACAGATAAAAATTCTGACTTTATAAACTTTATTTCCTAAATTGTTTGTTGTACATTTTGACTCAATGATTCTTAGGCTAGTGGCGATCATATAATAGGTCTGAGAATAGGAAGAAAGAACCAAGGTCCCTGTTATTCTTAAATATTCTTTCACTTTTTATCACAGCCAAGACTATCATCACTTCTTTTCTTATTAAAAAATCTTATTATGAAAATTACAAGTATACACAAAGATAAAATGTTGAACAGTTATATACAGCTTAAGAACCAACTTTAATCTTTTTGACTTTCAAACCCGAAATCTCCCCCCAAAAGTTAGAACAAAAACACAAGCATTGTCATGCCCTGTGGAGCAGTGACTAGGTCAATACCCTGCAAGGGATGCAGGCCACACAGCTCTGGGTTCGCATCCCGGGAACTGGGGGTGGGAGGTAGTGTGAGGGGTGGGTGGGAGGGGACACAACCAGCATGTATAACTCAATTACAAAAAAAAGTGCGTCTTCCTCCTCTCTCCTCCTGCCTGCTCGCCTACCACTGCCTTCATTTTTGCCTGCAATTTTCCTTTGGGGGGGAAAAAAAACAGTAACACTGAAGCGATTTTCATCTCTATCATCATCAGCATTTTATTTTTCTTTACTTAGAAATAAAATATTTCACCTCCGTTCATTTGATTCTTTGAAATTACAAATGATTCCAAAGCCTACCTCGCCAAGCTTACAGTGAAGATGTAATCTGCATGAAAGCTGGGGTTCTGACATGGATCCAGTTCCTGTGAAATACTGGTTCTCCACAGACCCTGTCCATCTACTTCTCCAAGACTGACAGACACACCCACACAAACCCTTCTCCATCTGTGTCCCATCCATCTCCTTCCCCTTCCTAAACTCTGGTCCCTGCTTCCTTCCTGGCCCCTCTTGCCTCTTTCTAAGCCAGAATTCCAAATCAAGCGTCTATCACAAATTCAATCATCTAAAAGATCCCTAACATAAAGACAAATATAGTAAGTGGATAAATTTTTAACTGACAACACATGTAATATTTAGAGCCCCAACCCCTAAATTAAAAATAAAAAACATACCCAATCTAGTGCTGACATATTAGATGTAACAGAATACTCAGGCTAAACCACAGGGTGTGTGATACCACAAGCAGAAATCCATGTATGTGTGGATATTTTAAACATAACACTTTTTTTGATGATCCAATAAGTTTATATGCTGATGAGATTCATTTTCTTGCAGTACTTTTCGCCAGTAGCAAGCCTGCCACCTCTAATTTGTTTTAAAAGGAATTCTAATCACCCAATCAATCATACTCTTGACCTTCAGCC
The DNA here is from genome assembly GCA_004363575.1 of Solenodon paradoxus. Taxonomy (NCBI): domain Eukaryota; kingdom Metazoa; phylum Chordata; class Mammalia; order Eulipotyphla; family Solenodontidae; genus Solenodon; species Solenodon paradoxus. The sequence goes on from RJWH01000885.1 coordinate 316,471, forward strand.
TTCACAGTCACTTCACTGTGCTCAAAATTGGCTCTAAAAATTCATGTTGTAACAGCTCTGTTGTCCTCAAGCTCCAAAATGCTAATGACAGGAATGTAATTTGAGCAAACCCTCTGGTAGAAGGAAAAATGGTACATGGAGTTTCTAATTTGTCTCCTACCAAGGTTCTTTAAATAAAAGTGAATGCCCATGCCATTATTAAATAATGACTTTTCCTCTGCTGCGGTTTAAAGACATATAAATCGCCCAAGTTTCTAGATACTGAATCTAATCTCTTCACCACAAAAAAATCACATGGCTCACTTTTTGGTTTTAAAGATCCTAGCTTCCTTTATGCAAAGATACGAATGAGCAAGAAACAATCCTTCCAGTTCTCAACTCCTACCCTGGCTAGGCCACATCCCATCATAACTACACTGGCTTCCATCTTTCCTATTGGAAAGTGCATCCTATTTCAGTGGGAGAGGAAGCTTTCCTCTGGGCTAGGCCAAAGTCTTAGGCTCCTTCAGTTGCTTCAGCATATGAAAATGCACAAATTTCTCCTTCAAAACAAAAAGCAGCCTCTCCCTCAACAACCTCATCCAGCTCTGCCACCTCTGTCATTGCCTTGACTCTATCACTCAAAGAGGCACTGGGGCCTATACGCTAAACATAGATTGTCTTCATTTTCTGATGCATTCACTTCTCAGCCCAATGAATTTGAGGTGCTGCTGTTCTGCCGTGCCACTCCACTGGAAATATTAGCAGTAACGTCACAAAGGGTGTCCATCAGACATCTTTAACTCATCTAAAATTTAATATACCTCATGCATTTACTACCTGGTGATGCTACCAAACACCACCCAATTACCCAATACAGAAAACTGGAAGCCAACCTTCATCTTCCATGTTTATTCTTCATATTCAATCAGTTGCCAGGCTCTACCGCTCTTACCTTAAATTTCTCTGAGATATGATCCTCTCCTTCCATCTCGTCCATCTTCTCCTATTGCTTCATCATGCCCCACCTAGCTCATCAAACTACACAGAAGGCTCTGACCAGCTTCCCAGGCTATCATCACAATGATCAAAAATACATCTTATAAGGTCACTTTTTGGCATAAAACTCATCAGGAAATACCTTTATAAGTTATTTCCTGAATATCTGACCTACCTCACATCTTGCCATCAACTATATGTCAACCACAGAAAGCACACATCCAGGAATAACGTGTCCCTCAGTCAAGGAAAGACCTCTCATTTTCCTCACCTACTGAGCTCCTGGGCATTGTGACTATCCCCCTAGAGAAACCTGACTTGACTTATCCAGATGATGTGACTTCCTGTCCACTTCCACACACTGTGTCTTACAGCTCTGACCCCTGCACCTGTGCACCTCCCTGAAAGATTTTTTTTTGTTGCAGTTGATGACTTACTAGTCTCTCTCACTAGAGCAGCTGCTCTTTGGAGAAATTAGATGTATCTTATTAGACTTCGGATGCACAACAACTACATCAAATTTGTAAAATTCATGAATAAATACTCAAAAGGTAAAGCCTATTCTTCCCCAAATATAGTCCATACTGTCTCAATAATAGTCATTGCCAGAGAGAAGAACATTTTTTCCTCATAAGAGAAGCCTCAGACTTTTTTCCCCCCACGAATTTTAAGTCTAGGGGGATATTTTTGGGGAGCGGGAATCATCACCAATCTCCTGGGCACGTCGCTGGCCTCCTGCCCTGTACCTTCAGACGAGAGCTTTAAACAGAGCTGTAACAAAGATTAGAAAATGTTCAACTTACTCAAAACGGCACCTACTAAAATCCCAATGATAAGGTTAACTAGCAGCTCCCTGTGATGGATAAAACGAAGTTCCTTGTATCAGATCTTGTTAACAAGAGTGAACTAATAAACGTAACTAGGTGCTTGGCAGGTGAATACTAATCCAGTCTTTTTCTAATGGGCTTTTCTAAGACTACAACATCAAGGTTTCTTTCAACACCTATTTCTAAAGTATATAGAAAGTGAAAAGGCTGCAGATAGATTTTATACATGGTATATATGCTCTTGAGGAGACAACTGGAAACTTCCAGGTAAGACTAGAGCAGGCTTCTATTTCAGAATTATGTAAGTCCCCACCAGGTCATCAGAACAGGCACATATCAAGCTTGAGTTCTTGTAGCTCAAGTAGAAAAACAGAACTGAATTCTACGTGGCACATTATGCTCAAAAATCCCTGTATTTTCTAGTCAAGTTTGCCTTGTTTTCAAACTGTAAACTTACTGTGAATTCCATCAATAAAACAGACACCCAGATTACTTCGATGATCTTTCCTCCCATGGAATCCCAGTGCCATCGTAAAGGCAGTCAGTGACACATCACAGCTATGTGCACAGACCCGGCCAGCATCACACAGTCTTCTGCACAACTAGAGAAATGTCCGAGGAACCATAAATTGCCAAGTAGTCATTACTGTCCCTCCTGCACACACAAAGTGAGCTGTCATACTAGTTGGTGCAAAGCAGATAAATGAGAGATTTAAAAGAAAAATTCCCTGACCCTATGATTTCTGCTGGTATTTGCAGATTTCTAAGTGTGATGGAGTTATACTCCAAAGTCAACTTGCCTATCGTTTGAGGAAATACACAGTAACAAACTACTTTTAAAACAATTACATACAGAAAAACACCTTTAACAGCAATCCTGAAAGTTTTGCAATTTCTTCTAACTCCCTTCTAAATAGAATTCAAGCAGAAAGGAATCGCATCCTCTCTGTTGGGATGTGTCCTGATGCAGGAATTTAAAGCAGCTCCTGATGTGGCAGCTGCACAAGCAAGTGTCTCAGGTTACAGTGTTTAGGGCAGTGGCACAAATGATGGACACTCAACTTTAAAGCATTAAGATTTAAGCATAATCCTTTCTCCTTTGGCATAACTCCAGAATTTGAGTCTTGTTCTACGTCAAATGTGTCATCAGAATGTTATTAAAATGTCCTTAAATTTTTAAGAATAATTCAGTTATGGCTGTTAAAATGAATAAACCACCAAAATTCTCCCACTCTAAGTACGTGTAATTATGAAGAACATCTAGCAAATGGAGAAAATACACTCCTTACATTATTAATATAGACAGTTAAACATCTTAGACATTCAACCAAGAATAAATGACTTGCATGGTTTGCTACCTCCATGAGATTTTAAAAGACTTTTATGTGTCAATTGTGTCATTTTAGGCATTTTATACAGGTAGCTGTCAGAATTTGTCATTGTATATTTAAATAAGTAAAATATACATACCTATTAGTTAAAGTTATTTATTATAATGTAGGGAGAAAAGCAGTATTATTATTTATAGGTACCACATAAATAAGTAAAAGTGTACAACTTTAAAGTAGGATTGAGAACTCAGGATCTAACTGAGTTTACAGATATATAACAAAACAAAAATAATTAACAGGAATCTTCATAATAACTCCCTTGCCTTCCCCTAAGAAAAGGTGGCTTTATGGTGAGAAATCGTTCTTTTCTTGTCCCACTCTGACTATAAAATTCTTCCACTTTGTACAATTCTTTATACCTCCCTTCTACTTGCTAGATAAGAATAAGCCAGTTTCTTTTATATTTTTCTTATAGGTGCAGGCAGGTAGGCAAGCAGGATAGAAGAGAGAGGATGAAGAAGCATTTTATTATTTTTTTATTTAGTTGTTTAACTTGGTTGTTCACTCAGGACAGGGGACATGAACCCAGATTCTTGTGCTAGGCCGGAACCGGTGACCTACCCACTACTCCACCAGGGTGTGATGAGGATGCCCATGTCATGAATCATTTATAAATCTAACTAGATCTCTACATTTAAAAGAATTAAACATAATTAAAAAATACAAAATGGTTTCAATGACTGTGGAAGAGATCAAATATATACATATATATCCTATGCACACACACACATATACTGGAGGCTTACTGAAATTCGTGATAACAGTAACTTGAATTCATCTGAATGCTTCCTACAAGTAGTTCAAAGATTATAAGTATTTACAGGTCTTAAAAGAGGCCTAGAATCAGTACCATTTTGGTGACAGAAACAACAGACTCACTCAACAACTACATTGCTCAAAATCAGAGGCAGTGAAGTAACTGCACAGGCTGACTGGCCAATAGCTGTCCTTCCTCCTTTGTGTATTAAAATGCCAAGAGAACAGTATTTTCCTGTCTTTTTTTGAGTATGTTCTTAAGGATGCACCCTTGTCGCTCAGGTGGCTGAGATGACTGGGGTACAGACCATCTAAAACCCAAAAACCCAGGTTTGCAGATGGGGTTGTGGGGTTGGGAAGTGGGACCAAAATAAACAACTGGATAAATAAAAATGCTTCTTCCCTCTCTCTTCCTTCCTTTAATAAAAATAAGTGTGTTCTTGGAAGCGAAGGAAGTGTGGCACTTATCCAATGGATTGACTTTTTTTGAATTTAAAGGAAAGGTGCAGGCAGGAATGAAGACCAGTAGGTAGATGAGAAAGAAGAGAACAGAGGAAGAAACACTTTATTTTATTTAGTTCTTCATGTGTTGTTTCCCCAGGTCTTGGGATACAAACCTGCTACCCTAGAATGTACATGGACTGAGCTTGGCCAGAGGCAGCAGACCAAACGCTACTCCACCAGGGGGTCTGGATTGACTTTCAGGGTCAATACAGTTGCATTACAAATAAAAAAGACTGAGTTACAGACACAGGAGAAGATGAGTCAGATTTCACACCATCAGGACCTCCCACCACAGAGAAACAACGGCTGTCACGCAGTAGGTGTCATCACCGATAATAAAAGATTTTACTACCAGCAAATGGTTTAGAAACATATATGAGCATGCCAATGAAGATGTGAAAAGCGTGCTACTGGAAAACAAGTGCGATATGGACAGTGAAACAGCTGCACGTAAAGGAAAAGGAGACCAGACTGCAAGGGGGCATGAATTAGAATGCTCGTGACTAGTGCAAAAGCCAATAAAACTCCAATGAGCCCCATGTGCATGGAAGAACTGCATAGGTGCAAAGAGCAAATGTTGCTGAGACCTCTGTACCCCCTATCTACCATGCTGTTTTCTCTCCCTGCAAAGTAAATCATTTTGTTCATTTAAAAGAGAGAATCTGCTCTTTCCTGGCCTGGAGGAAGTTTTAGCTGTAGGAGAGCAAGAGTTGTCTGCCCCACCCCTCTCTAATACCTACAGCAGTGCCACAGGCACTAACACTAGGAGAATGAAGAACCAGGCCCCATCTATTCAGTCACAGGTCACAGCTGTGTCCTCTCGTTGAATACTTCAGTGTCAGAAGATGTAGCTGCTAAGAACATTTCACAGGCCAATCCTGAGGCAGCATAAGGAAGTCCTCTGAACTATGCCTAGAAGTATCCAAGAAAAGCAGCAAAAATTCGGGACAGATGGTTGGACAAGCTATGACACACAATCACAGGGCTCAGCACAGATGGAAAAGCAAGAGTTGGAGTTGAAAATCTTTGTCACCCAGTCACTGCTGACACACTGCCAAGGAGAGTAAGAAAGAACATCCTGGATATAGTTGCTCCCTGGTAAATAAATACGAGGAGGGTCTGGGAACAAAGAAGACAACAAGAGGGCAGAAAGAAAGAAGACATTATAGGTGAGCCAAACAGATGTCGCCCAGGAAAGCAGAAGTCTCCATAGGCCCTGTGGTTAGCTCCTGCTCCCGCCGCCCTCTACGTGAGCAGCCAGCGCTGACCTCGGGTGTCTGCAAAGCTCTGACTGGAAAAAGAGGTCCCATCTTAGAGAACCCTCTGTTCATTCTGGAGAGGCTCTCATCAACCATTCATCTGGACTGCTCTTTTGATACAGAACCTGTGGTATCTGATAAGATCCTCCAAGGAGGGATTGTAACAACCAACAGAAAGCAGAACAGCTGGAGAAGACCCTTCAGGGGAGGATGGTGGAGTTGGGACAAGTATGGAGAAGACGCCCTTCTGGTTATCACGGGTGGGGGGCAGGCTAACTGCAGGGTCTGGGGAGCAAGGAGAAGCAGCAAAGAAAAACTGGAGGTGCCAAGAAGGGAATTAGGGGAGGGAGGGCCACTGCAGCTGACGGGATTTCAGCACCTCCAGGAGCAGCTCCGAGCACAACAAGCAGAAAAGGAGGAGCTGCTGCTCTCAGCTCCCTGCTTCCAGCTCTGCCATTTCTTTTCGTCCTTACACCATGCAAAGCCCATCGCCAATGACTGCAGCCTAATTCTACACAGGTCCTAGAAGGTGGCACTTTAGGCAAAGGAAATGCCTTCGGCTCCATATGCAGAATCAAAGATGAACATATGCTAAAGACTTTACCAAACCCTAGAAATGTTCTTTGCCTTGGAACAAATCAACACAGGATCAAAATTATCTTCCGAGTAATAAAAGATGTTGTCAGCCTCTTCAGCCAAAGCGTTAGCAAGAAGCCCTGGACACTCGCTGTGAGGCTGTGCTCTGAGCTCTGTGGCCAGGGTCTGGCCAGTAGATCTAACACAGCCTCACTGTTCCACATACTCACTCACTCACACATACACAGAGGAATCCACCTTCTCCTCACAGCCTGTCTGTCTTCTTCACCTCCTCCCTAGCACTACACTGTCACTCAGATGGACCCACCCACATCCAGCCTGGAACACAAGTGTCTGTATAACCTGCCTCTCCTCAGTGTATGAACTCAGCTCATTCCTCACCCCCACCCCAAACCGGCTTCTCCACCAGACGTACCTGTCACCGCTGATTTAACGTCGAACATTTTCTTAACAATCCTGGTTCCTTCCAGTCATGGGCCAGACTGACAACAAGGAGGGCAGGCAGCAGATACGATTCCTTTTTCAAGAAACTTGATGTGCTGAGAAGCAGACACTGCTTCCAAGAGGAAGGGCGCGCAGGAGGAAACCGGCTGGTCTGAGGTGGGGGAGCGGTCAAGGGTGAGAAGGAGCAGCCCTGAGAGTCCAAGAGCAGTGCTGAGGAGACGACAGTCACGGTAAGTGAGGAGAAGGAGGGCAGAAGGGGCAGCCCAGATACACTGAGAGGAGAGGCCGGGTGCAAGGACGCGCGGCTGGCACAGCGACTTCAGTGGGCTACGGCTCTTGAAGAGAACAGACATTTTAGACCCACCGAACAAGTTTGTATTGTGTACTGTTGGTAGTACCGAAATTCTGTTCTCAACTACTTGTGACACACACACTGCCTGCAGACCACTGGAGGCTAACCGTAGCACGCAGCAGGTGCACAGTTATGCCTGGTGCTTAGGGCTACATGATGTACACAGCGCATTTTTCTGTCAAGGGAAGATGTCTTTTGATGTTCTCTTCGTTAGCTTCAGGGCAGGTAAAAAGGATAATCTCTCTATAGCAATCAAACCATGGAGCCTTGCTGGAAAGCCTTTGGATGGCAGTATCTCATGTGGGAGGCAGCTGTACCCAGAAAGTCCTCCTAAAGAGGCCTCCCCCTCCACCCCTCCAGAGAGCAAAATGCATTTCTACCAATTGGGAACCAGCTAAGTAGAGGCAACGCTACAAGTATGAGCATGGGCTAGCTCCAAGACACGTCATCAAATGACACTCATTTAACATTAACAGGAATATAGCAGGGCTTATGCACATATACGCACATCTCAAGAAGTGTGTAAGAAGTGGGAAGAGCTGGGGGACAGAGAAGAGAGGCTTACTTCTCATTAGATACACATTTACATCTTTTGAAGTTTATGATACACACTACAACTTAACCCCCACCCTTTCCTTCATTCCCTACGTCCAGGTGCCTGGTAGGGCATGAGAACCCTTATCTTTACAGCCATGTTTGCACGGGCCCTCCTTTCTGCTCTATCGCTGACACCACTAGAAACCCTGGGTAACTTTCTCCAAGGTCACTGGACAGCCTTTACCGCTGGCCACTTGCAACAAGGACCTTCGCGGACTGTCATATACACCCTGCCCCAACTTGACCTTCCAGAGAACCATGTTATTAAGCTTCTCCACTTGGCCTATCAAAGTGTCCCCCACACGCCCCAACTCCTTCTCTCTCAGGGTCCCACCCACACTCCGGCTGAACCAGCTGCTCCAAGGGACCAGAACTACAGTTGTCTGCCTGAGTCTTCCTGCCCAAGTTCACCAGCCAAAATGTGTGTGGGCTTCAGTACCCCCTGGAAAGGCCACAGCCCTCAGGAAGCTCTCCCCAACATGTCTGCAGCAGTAGCAAGCACAGGGAAGGTACCGCTTCCTGTGAAATCCCCCACGTTCCTAGGGCTCATATAATGATGAAAATGCCCTTTTAAACCCCTCACTTTAGATCTGCTTATTTTGCACAGTGTCGAGAACTGACAAAGAAAGTATACTGATAAGTTAGGAGGAATTCAGCATATTAAATAACTGTTCCTGATTCTTTTTGCCTTTCTCATTGGAGACTGGTAAGAAGTTGGGAAAACTAAGCACAAGATAGCACATAACCAAGAAAGTCTATTTTAAGTGTCCCCTTCTGGCTCAGGTGACTGCAGCGTAAGCCATGTAAGTCCAAGGATCTGGGTTCAGGACCAGGGGCCTGGGGCTGAAAACAGAAGGGGGGAAAAAAATGTCCATTTTACCACCTGTCACTTTAAAGTAATTTTCTAGAGTTACTGCTTTTTTAAACGAGAACAGTGATCTTTGTCAGAAGGAGCATGTTAGATTTGCCATGGCTAGGAGCAGAAACCAAATTGGATGGTTTCAGGTCCTCAACAGTGTCTACCATAATCCAACAGAAGGCAATTAGGCATTTAGTTAATCCACACTCATTTTAAAATAGGTGATCCCCAAAGATATATAGATATTGATATTATAAATTGGTTTGGACAATGACTATGCATGGAATTTTATAGAATAAAAAAATTCATCATCAGTCATCAGTAGTTACCCAGGGATGGAGGGAGGGAGAGTGGCAGTTGTTCAGTGCATACCAAGTGGGGGAGAAGAACACATTGTAGAAAACGGGTGGCAGTCATTTCACACCCTCATAACGCCTGATGGCACCACAATGCAAATGCACTAATACCAACAAACGGGACGTTCACATGAGGCCCACGAGCTTAATTTCACTTCATATATATTTTACAATTAAAAAATTCATCATGATATGACTTTTAAACATTTTCTTTATTTTTAATACATAAAAGCTACAACTACCCAGTTCTTTTTAGTTCTGATTTCAAGACCAGAATAACATGATGTAAATAAAAAACATCAGCAATTTAGTGATCAGCTGTTCCAATCAGATGGCTCTAACATGAATTACTAAAGTTCATCCTGGTAATTCTTTTAATCCTACCTGCACTTGGAAAGCACTAATATATTATTAAAATGTAATCTGCTAGTTCTTTGTTTTTTTAATCCCATTCCATGCTATGCAGTCATAAATCAACTACTGCTCAAATACTGCTGATAAACGTTATTAGCCACACAGAAGAAATTGCAGAAGGCCAGAATGCAAAGCAAACCCAACCTTTATTCCCGAGGAGCCCTTACTCAAACTAAAGCCCAGGATGGCGCCAGCCAATTGATATATGAAAATAAAATAACAAAAATTAAAAAAGATGAAAGGAAAATGCAGTGATAATGCTAAATCATAGAATGTCACCGAGATCATAAGCTTTTCATCTACAAGCTAAGTAAACCATAAAACACACTTAATATGTTTGTCATACAAACTTTAAGGGGTGCTCTTTTAAAGGGCTTCAGAAGGTATCTATATCTAATGGGACATAATGGATAATATTTTCAAAAGTCAGAAATGAATACTCACATACACTAGATCTGCACTAATACAGTAGCCACTAGTCACTACTTAACCTTAAATTCATTAAAACTAAAGAAAGTCATGGTGTGTCCTAACTGAGTAGCAGTTTATCTCTCCCGTCCAGCTGAGCACAGTCCACATAAATCCCAAGGACCAGGGTTCACTTCCTATGGCCAAGGGAACAACCAAGATGAACAACTAAGAAAAATGCTTCCTCCTTTCTCTTCCTGCCTGCTTGCCTTCCTGCCTGCATCTTTCCTTAAAAAAAAAAAATCAGCTAAAGGTTAAAGATTCAGCAGCACCAGACACATGTCAAACACTCAAGATCTGCTTAATGTGTGGTGGCTACCAACCTGGACAGCCAGATGAAGACACGCAGGTCATCACAGAAAGCCCATGGCAGAGGGCCTTTTTCTGAAGCCATGACAGCATTTTCAATCAGGCAATGCCTATTTGTTATGCTCCTACTATGTGAGAGTCACCACTTAATTGCCTGGCAAGGCAGGGTCGAGTGAAATAATCTGAGTAAGAGATAAAGAGAAACCTAAAAACTGGGAATAGAGACCTTATTTTTAGATAAAGGTGGAGCCAGGAGAGGCCTGTCTGAGGAAGGAGTGTTTAAACAAAGACCAGAGACATAAGCCGCTCAAAAAGATAGAACAGGCTTCCTAAGGGAGCACTGAAGCACCCAGATGCTCAGGTGGGATGGGCTCTGCTGTTCTAGAAGCAGACTTCAGTGCCTTTTGAGGCTGTCTCATTAAACGTGAAACACCAAGCAAAGCATTTAACTGACATGAAATCTATTCCAGTGGGGAAGGGAGACAACAGTCCATATATTATCCGAGGCAGTTATCCTTCACCCTCTCAATCACCTGCCTTTCTGTCATTTCATTTCTTGAAGCACCAACTTCAAGAAATGGGGGCAGGTACAGAAAAAGCAATTAATTTTGTTACTTCTTCACAGAGAGAAAATGGGTTTAAATGAGGTTTCTGAATTCTGAACGTGTTCCTCCACACCACTGTTACCCTGGGTAATGGAAACAGGCTCATCGCAGGCTGCAGGCTGGTAATCACTGACAAGGACACACAAACTGCAAGCAGCAAGTCAGCTGTTGATATGACCCCAATCTGGGCAGGTGACAGTCCCCAGAAAATGCAGTTGGAGTGGATGCTGCAGCACTGCCATGCCCCTCAGACAGTGCTCAGGTGGGGACCGAAACACCCCTCGCCTTCAAAAGGGGCTATGGGGCAACTCCAAAATCCCTCAGGTTCTCCGCACCTCAGGCGCTTTGAAGGTCTCTTTGCCACAGCTCACTGGCTGGATTGACAGACACCAGCCACTCTACTGTCCTTCCATCTTCTTCCCATGGCCTCTCAACTCCAGTGATTTCCAACAGCAGCTCTCTGGCTGCCTTCATTTCAGCACATCAGCCTCAGGCCAAGTTTCCTTTCTGGAGCTACACAGAGCATCTGCAGGACGCACCCCAAGACCTCCAGACACAGCTGGGAGGGGCCCGCAAGCCTTTGAGGAGTCCTTTGACCCCAGCCATGCACAGGCCTCCTGAGGTGGCTCAGGACACACCTGCCTCCCTCTGTCTGTACGTATAGCCAACCAGGGAGATAGTTCCCTTCCCACTCGATTTCTTTCAGAGAAAGAAAACAGAACCTCTATTGCTAGAAGGAGCTGGAAGGAGGTGGTGTGGGGAAGACAGGTTGCTTTTTACTACTAAATTAATTAAGAGTCAAATGCGGAAATTATGCTTATGTCAGGCTTAGAGTTTTTCAGCCTGACTGAAGAAAAGCCCAATGCTAACTAAACAGAAAAACCCAGGCAGGCTGAAGAGTTATGGAAGACCACATTAAGGAATGTTATTTTAAACCCACACGTCGTAACATCCATTGGGTAGAAACATTTCTGTCCAAACATAATTCAGTAATTAAAACTAAGCTTTCAAATAAAGTATGTCACTAGGATCATCATCTATAGTAAAACTTTGTAAAAACACTTCATTTTATCATACGTTGAAAAAAGCATTAGCTTCCGATATTAGAATTCCATGTGAATTTAACCAAAAAAAAAAAGAAAGAAACCTAAAAATGAAAGTTCCTGTCAGACTTACAGCAATAACACCAAGTCCTCCCTGCACCCACTTTATTTTTATTTTTCTAGAAAACCAGAGCTGAGTATCTTCAATTGAGCTGCTATAATAAAAACATCATAGACAGTGGGGTTTATAAACACATTTATTTCTCACAGTTCTGAAGGCTGAGAAGTCCAAGATCACAGAGCTGACAGATCAGTGTCAGGGAAGGCCCACTTCCTGGTTCAAAGGAGGCCATCTTCTCCCCAAGTCCTCACCTGAGAGCAGGGGTAAAGGAATTCACTTTTATAAGGTCACTAATTCCAGTTTTGAGGACTCCACCCCACCTTCCAAAAGCCCCTTATCTCCTAATACCATCACACTGGGGATGAGGCTCTCAACAAAACCATTTGGGGGTGGCGGACACTGGTGGTTCAGGTGTGAAGTATGTGGCTGGGGCACAGTCCAAGTAAAGCCCTAGGACCTGGATTTGCAACCCGAGGCTGGGAGAACCACCAAAATGAACAACTAAATAAATTTTAAAACGCTTCTTCCTCTCCCTGCCTGCCTGCCTACTTGCCTTCATTCCTTCATCCTTTGCACCTTCATTCCTCTTAAAAAATCAATTTGGGGATAATGCAAATTATTCAGCTTATGGCACAGAGTAATGAGAGTATGTTCTTAATCATTACATCTTTGCCCTAGGGGTCAGAGGAGCACAGATTATTCCAATTCCATTTTAGAATGCAGAGACTTAAATGGGTAAAGGTAATCTGGCCACATACATACAAGTTGAGGTAGTCAGGCCGAACCTTGACATTTCAGGGCTATATGCAGTTCCTCATCCACTTCTGGATCATACTGTGAGAGCTGAAACATGTCAACAATCATGATTTATTTTAAGTTATAATTTAGATTAATTATTTTAAGTAATAATTTAGATTAATGAAATATAACTTTTTTAGATTTTATTTTACTTTTCTATTTTTAATATTCTTTTTATTTTTACTTTTTCCCTATGGCCTTTTTTTTAGGTTACTTTTTTTATTGTAGTAATTATTCTACACATTAAAATAACTTCCTATGTATAGGTCCCCAATCCTCAAATATATGTCAACACACCCTGCCCTCCACCAAATCACCAAGTTTTCTTCACCACTGTCTAGTGGGCTTCACCACCAATTGCCCCCCTCCCCTCACCATTCCCTTTGGTAACCTCAGTTCTGTTGCAAGAGTCTTCTATATTATGAATTACAATTCATATTCAATTTAAAAATGAAGTCCATAAATATCTTTCAAATCTTAAACACATTCACCTCTAAACATGGTATTTCTGATAATATGCTGTTACATAAAAACAAGTTTTAGTTCAATATGGCCAGCACCTTTTACACCCTACAGAGATTTGGGGAAATAATCTGTCTTTAAGAACAAATAAAAAAAATTGAAAACTAGCAGTCATTAACTTTATCAAGTGTTATTGCATTTCCTATATTACTGAGCTGTAGCTTTCTGATAAAAAGATTTTTGTGGTATTAAAAAAAGTTTTCTACAGTGGTACAACCCCCCATTTGACACCGATATCCATTTTCTTCTCAAATATGTAAGTCTTTATGCATAATCCCTTTAAAGCCTCTCAGGTCAATGTAGTTAAAAAAAAAAACTGTTTTACAATTCTAAGCTGCCACTTCATTTAAAGTTTTGTTTCTTTTCTTAAGTCTTTGAAAAAGGCAAATACCTACATTTGACATGTATCCGCTAATCTCAAGAAAATGTTATAAACCAGTGCAGCCCACAAATGGAAGACTCTCTAATACCATTTCTCCCGCTCCAGAGTTACCGCGTGACCCATGGGGCCCAGGAAGGTGAAGTGCAGAGGCGCCTCCATAAGCTGAGCCTGCAAGAGGATGGATGATTTCCCGAACCCACAGTTGGGAGGCAGACTCAGGATCGACTGAGCCACAATTGAGACGCTCAGGGGGATTTTATTTGAAGGTAGACCAATCTCCTGTCATTATTCCTGTGTGCCTGATGCAGAGACAGGAGTAGATGGACAGAGAGACCCTCTGGGCTCGCCCCTCCCGTGGAGAGTATCTAGATCAGAGGATCCCTTGTCCTCCGGATCAGGAACTTTCATTAAGTTACACTGGGGCCTTCTTGCCTGCTTTCAATCTCCTAAGCACTGTTTTGTTGTCTGCCTTGGTTTTCATTTTGTGCACACTAACCTGGGTTAATCTGGGGGAATAACAAAGTCAGTCCGATCTAGACAGCAGCTTGAATTCGGGAACACTTTATAAGAAATGACGCACCTAAACAAGGTACTAGAACAGAGTGAGTAAGAAAAGATCTTTGCCCTAAAGATTTCAGAGGCAAGCCTCTAAAACCACTTATGGGCCATGACCACGGCTTTATCACTCACAGATCTGGGTGGCAGTCAGAGGGCCTGGTGATTCTAAGTTTCGCTGAAAGTAAGTACCTGGGCAGCTATCTAAAAATAATCTGTCAAAAAACCATGAACAGAGATTGTTATCTGATGGCTGTGGGAGGAGCCCTTCCATGAGTAGCTCCGATGATCATCCCATGAGTCTAACACGCAGCTAGAATCAAGAGTCACCACTTTAGGTGGATACTTCACATCCCACAGTGCCAAGGTCAAGAGCTCTCAAACTGTTAAGTGTTGTTCACTCCACTTTGGGTTCCATGAAATATCTAGCATCCTACCTAAGGGATTTTTGCTTTCTGTTACAAAAGACTGTGTGTGCCATCTGAACTTCAACTAGTATGTAACTCTGGGGAGGCAAGCACCTTTAGGTAATCGTTTAAAAAAATCTCATTGCTCTGGTGGAGTCCACTGCCTCTGGATAGGCGCAACCCATGTGCATCCCAAGGACCCAGGTTCACAACCTCTGACTGGCAGGAATAACCAAGATGAACAACTGAATTCAATAAAATGTTTCTCCCTCCTCTCTCTCCCCGCCTGCTTGTCTACTCACCTTCATTCTTGCCTATACCTTAAAAAAAAAAAAAAAAATCTCAATTTCTATTAAGTCATTTTTTACTAGAAATATGTCTTCATATGAAATTTTCATTTTTAGTTAATCACTGAGATCATTCAAAAGGCTATTTAATAAAAATACTACTCTGAAAAGTAAGGAGAAATACTAGCCATTTTCAGAAGACTCCTGAAATCCACATCTTCTCCTAAAAGTTTTGCTAAGACAACTTCAAGTGTAGACTGAGAAGATATAAACTGCACATGCAAAAACCCGATTTTGCTGTATAGATTTGCCACTAGAGTGTGAAAGATAAGGTACATGTGTCACAGGAAGAGTGGCTGAATGGGGTACAAGAAGTCGATGTAATGCTGTCACGTATTTCAAGATTATGGACAGAATTAATTCTAAAAACTGCTTAAGGGAGGAAAAGTTCAAGTACAGATTTATTTTTCCTTAAGAGGAGGTTCCCCCTCCAATCCCTGTAAAAGGGATTGGCCAAGGGAAATGGGACACCCCAGCCCAGTCACCTAGCTGCCCCTGGACATTTGGACAGGATGTGAGGTAGCAATTATTCTTCCTCGTGCTGTTTCCAACACCCTACACATTTCAGGGATCTCCGACAGGGTGGGTGGGAAGTGGCAGTGGGGCACAGTGAGCGCGGGTGGGGACATTCTCCTCTCAGTCAGCCGGCAGACTCCGCCTGATGACACTGGCCCTCCATCCTGGTGACGCAGCAGCCCCAAAAGCTTTCGAAAGCCATTCCTGCCAGACTCCAGTCCCAGAGTCCCCGGCTGCCTTGACATGACTGAAACTAGAATACTGTTCAGAGGTTCTCAGACGCGTAATGCAAGGCGGTGCAGAGAACCAGTGGTTTGCTTAATGACACCAAAAGGTTTTCCATCTGTCAGTTAATGTGGCCAGGGAACAATTAAGAGCTAAGAGGTACATTCAGATGAAGACAGGTCTGAGCCTGGTTATACAACCCAAGTCCTGGTCCGTCTCCAAGACAGAAGTGTAAGGGACACTGAACAAGAAACAATTCTACCTAATATCTTATCTCAAGCCTTAGATCAATGAAAAATCACCACGCCAAAAACAAATCAGCATTAACAGCCCTAGCCAGCTGGAACTCACATCCTGAATGCGAGACCCCAAAATGCCTGTGAAAAAGGACACAAGACCCAAAGCTGTTTGAAAAAGAGGAAAAGCTCTGCTTTTCAGAGGATGCAGGACCCCCTTCCAAGCTGCCTGGGAAGCCTCTCAACTATAGAAGACTCCTCTAAGTTAAACTGAAACAGCTACATGACAAACTGGAAAAGCATCCTGTTTTCCAGAATCCTAGACCTCTAAGCCCCTGGAAAACTAACAAATGCCCTGTGTCCCAAAAGCTACATGAGAAACTGGAAAAACACCCTGTATCACACCCACCTGCCACTCTCACCCGGCTTTATATAAATCCTAACCTCTAACCATCAAATGTCAACTCATTCTGGAGTCTGACCCTGCTTCTCCTTTGGAGAGTGAATAAAGTTTTTATCGCTTGCTCACAAAGCTTTCTATTTCCTGCTTATTCATGAAGCCTTTCACACCCATGCTCTGGCCACCTCCACCTTAAATCCACCTTATTAGAAGTATGAAGGAAGAACTTCCAGACAGACAGACAAGAGTTGAAGTTGCAGTCTGACTAGTGGTGTTCTTTTACCTATCCATGGAAGTCCTTTCACCTATCCATGGAAGTCCTTTCAGCCTCAGTTTCCCCAGCTGGATATGGCATTCATTCTCTCATCGGGATTTTATCTAATCCTAATAAGAATAAGATGTAGAACAATTAGCACAGGAGGTATTAAAAAGTGAGGGCTATGTCAACTTCTGAGCAATCCAAAGGAGCCCTCAGCATTAAAGAGACGCATCCTTTAGGTCATCTCTCCACACAATACAGACACATTCAACCAATTATTTCTCAAAGGGTCATAGCTGCAGTATAATCTCCATATTTTTCTGAAGCTAGTAAAGTCTCTTGCGGCCAACTTGAGATCAGAGCTTTCCTTGTTAAACAAAATTACCACTAATACCTAACTCTAGGACAGAACTGGTGCCTCTGAATGTCAGAACAAAAGAGGACAATTTAAGAGCTCCAGTCCTCCTTCCACAAAAGGATGGAGCAATCAGCAGAGACAAAGAAAAAAACCAAAGCCCAGAACAAATACCTTTCTGTGGCTTTAGAGTCCTGTGGCCTAAGATCAAATTCTAGTGTCAGCATATCAGTAAATCACTCTTTTAGCTTTCTTTTCTTTCTCTATTTATGGAGACAGTTTTTTATGAGTTCTTGGAGAAAGCTGGCACTAACAATGGAGGTGTAGATAAAACGCATGGCGCAAAGTGGCAATGCAGTAAATCGGGTTTTATTTCCCTTGCCCTGACTATATTTTGATCTCTAGTAATGAGGTTTCTGATAAATTATGCCTAAAAATGTTTCTTCTTCTTTTATCAAACAACTCTCGAGCCCAGAGAATAAAAATTCACAGATGATCCAACTAAAGGACATTAGAAAGGTTACCTTTTGGACTATAGTTTTTCCTTTTGGAAGTGAGGGGAGGGAACTAGAAAGAGAAGGAGGTAAGATATAGATTGAGACACAAATTATTTTCACTGAATAGTGACTTCAACATTCCCAGTATCTAAATGTCAAAAGTACTGCAAAAATATAGAGTAAAAATGATAATAGCCTGGGTTTATTTCTTACTCTTTCAAGTATGAAACCTTTAAAATCAGGGCTGCCATCATCTGACCAGATCTCATGGGGAGTCTCAATGGCAGCAGAGATCAATTACCAAGCAGCAAACAAATCATGTTCAATTATGAGATTCATATAGGAAATGTCTAACAAATACTCTTGCAACTAGATGATATAAAAACTGAGATGTGGAATTTACAATTGTCACTGATTGACAGGAGACAACTCAGGCAATATTCCACCTGATTTATAAAGAGGTTAAATCCAGCATCTTATAGATAATTTTATAGAAATATTATGACCAAAGGAAAAAGTATGAAAAGTAGATATATTTAAGAAAATAATATAAATATCAGTGACTTGTTTTGCAGGAAAGAAAACAGGTCTGCAAAAATCAATCTATGTGCTCCCATCCAAAGCAGCATAAGAAATATCACTGATACACTGATTTGACCATTAAAGGACCAACTAAATATCTGACACTGTAACTGAGACTCGGTCATATACCTCAAGGAACTCACAGACTACTAGGAAATCAGGAACGAGAGATACATAGATCCACAACTAATACTCCGGACAATCTGGCCATTGGAAGAAAGAACCACCTAATTCTACAAGGGAAAGAGCACAAAAGAGTCACAAAGAGTGAGCCTTCAGTGACTGACAGTTCACACCATGAGAGATGGTATGCATATCTTCGAATGTTGTGTTCAGTGGTTTTTCATTGATGGCTTGAAGTTGGTTGTAAAAATACCCACCACAGTCAAGCACTGCATCAGGTGCCCCTCAATTAACATCTACCAGCACACCAGAGACCTTGATGACAATGTTCCACAGTGGAGTGTGCACATGCTGACAGAACACAGAATTCAGGATGAGTAAAGGGTGGAGATCAAGGGGATGGTGATGGAGAGGAAAAGAAAGGGAGCTGGGAATAATGACTTTGATGCCTATTTATAGGAAAATTAATTGTGATTAATTATATCTAATAATACATAAATGTAAAAACAAGACAACGAGGGATTTCTGGCCAAGATGGCAACCTGGTAGGAGCACAGCAACACAAAGCAACTAGAAACTCACCTATTTGCCAGAAACAAACACCGAGGAAAAGCAGGGACAGAAACCATACAGACACAGCAGCAATAACTACAACAAAGGGTAGATGAAAACATCTAGGTTCAGAGCTATGGCCAAGACTCAGAATTGGGATTCTGGTCATGGCAGAGAGGGTAGAACTGTGTGAAGAACCAGTCCTCCTAAGAATCGCAAAAGCAGCCCATTGGGACCCAGACATGGAGCTGGGGGACAGGGTCTGGCCGCAGGACAGAAGAGACACCGGTGCCCCAGATGTTTGAACGAGAGGTCTGGTGAGAAAATTACAGTGGGTGCCGCTATAACCCTAAGGCAATGAGAGGAATCACCAACCCCCACCAACTGTCTCCTACCATATTGCTCTGGAGCCACAGGACCAACCAACCAGAAACCCCACCAACCAGAAATCCCACCCTGAGGCTTAAAGGGAAAAGACAGTCTCCCAGAGTGGGAAACCATCAATGCTACCAACTAGCAACACCTTGTGGGTATAGGTGAAATATCAGTCTGATTATCAACTGTGTGTCAACACCAAGGCGATCATTGTGTTTGGGCACTGGGACATTGGGGGAAGGATCTGCATCCCACACACAAACTCCAATCCCATAGACTGAACTGTTGGGCAGCAACAGAGGGCCCACATAAGAACTTCAACAAATCCAAACAGTGGTGACACCACAAAACTCAAGAAATCTCATGTCCAAACAAAGATCTACACTTACTCAGCACAAGTCAATATGCTACACAAGGCCATCACTGGAGGAAAACCTAAAACACAGAAACAAACAAAATGTCAAATGGAGTCAAAACAGAGAAATATATGTGAAATGATGGATCCACTACAAAACCCAAGGGAAAATATAAATGCAACAGATGCCTGCAAACTACCTGAGGATGAATTTAGGGCAACAGTGATAAACATACTCATGGAAATCAAGAAAACAATAGAGGAAGAAAAAGGGAACAACGAAAAAGCGAAGAAATGAAGCAACTCAAACAGATGTCAAAGAAATAAAGAACACAATAGCTGACCTAAAGAATTCACTAGAGTGACTAAAGAATAGGATCAATGAAGCCTCCAACAGAATCAGTGAGCTAGAAGATAGGGCAAAAGGACTGCACTCAAGTAAACCAGCAAAGAGATAAGAGAATGCAAAAAAATGAAGATGGCATTCAAGAACTATGGGATAAGATCAGAAGAAATAATATTCGCATTATAGGGGTCCTGGAAGGAGGAGAAAGAAAGAAGGGCACAGAAACTGTATTTGAAGAAATAATTGCTGAGAACTTCACTAACCGGAAGAATGAAGCGAGCCTCCAGACCCAAGAAGCTCTAAGAGTCCCTAATAATAGAAATTCAAACAGACCAATACCAAGACACAAAATCATTAAAATGACAAAAATACAAGATAAAAAAATTTTTTTAAAGCATCCAGAGAAAAACACGTCACATACAAAGGAGTCCACATAAGATTGTCAATGGATTTCTCAACTTAAACTCTACAGGCCAGGAGGGAATGGCAGGATATATTCAAAAGACTGAACGAAAAGGATTATCAAGCTAGGATATTATACCCTGCAAGATTGTCATTCAGAACTGAAGGAATGCTAAAAATCTTTTCCAATATGCAAAAATTAAAGGAATTTATCACCACAAAACCAGTTCTACAAAACTTACTAAAAGATGCTTTATAAAGTGTAAAGATACTCCACTTAGAAGCAGTAAGACAACAAATTTTAAAAGTGGGGAGGAGAGGAGAATAAAAATGTGGATGTTTAGAATGAGTTCAAGAATAATTTGCTTTCAAATTGAAACAGAAAATAAACATAGAATTCTTAATGCAAATCTCAGGGTAACCTGAAAACACATCTCCAGGGAAAAATCAAAGAAGAAAACAAAGATCAGTTAAAAAAAACAAAACAAAACAAAAAACACTGCATTCAATCCACCTAAGAAGTGAGAAAAGAACAGACATTGTGACAACACCCAGAAAACAATTAACAAAATAGCAATCAACAATTACAAATGACATGGTCGTATTTATTAAAAGCATAATCCAACTTTCTACATTCAGGAAACTCACCTTCTTTCAAAAGACAAAGACTCAAAGTCAACAGTTGGAAGATAATCCTAAAGTCAAATGGTAACCACAAAAAAAGCATAAACAGCCATACTTATATCTGATAAAACAGATTTCCAACTAAAAAGCACAACAAAAGACAGAGATAGACATTATACAATGATTAAGGGGTCAATCCTGCAAGAAGACATAATGCTTATAAACAAATTACAGCAAATGAAGGAGCATCAAAATATATTATTATTAGAACTGATGAAAGACATCAACAGCAACACAATCATAGTAGGAAACTTCAACAACCCATTTGCAACAATGGACAGATCCCCCAGACAGAAAATTAACAGGTAAATAGGAGTTTTAAATGACCATCTGGAATGATTAGGTCTAACAGACATATACTGAACACTTCATCCAATGACTACAGATTTCACTTTCTTCTCAAGCGCACATGGAACATTCTCAAGGATAGATCATATGTTGGGACACAAAACAAATTTAAACAACAAATCAACAAATTTATAAAGACTGAAAGCATACCAAGCCTCTTCTCTGACCACAATGGCTTAAAACTAGGAAAAAAAAACAAAAAGTAAGCTAGAAGATGCAAAATTAATTAGAGACTAGACATTATGGTTCTGAATGACTCTTGGGTGAAAGAGGAAATCAAAGAGGAACTTGAAAAAATAGAAATACATGAGAATAAAGACACAAGCTACCAGAATCTATGGGATGCAATGAAAGCAGTACTAAGAGGGAAGTGCACTGCAACCCAGACCTACCTCAAGAACAAGGAAAAGCTCACATAAACACTCTAACTCTACATTTAAAACAACTGGAGAATGAAGAACAATTAAAGACAAAAATCAGTAGAAGAAAGGAAATAATCAAAATTTGAGCAGAAATAAATGAAATGGAAAACAAAAAGACAATCCAGAACATCAACAAAACTAAAAGCTGGTTCTTTGAAAGAATAAACAAAATTGACAAACCACTGGCTAGACTCAAAAGAAAAACAAGAGAAAACTCTCACAACTAGAATCAGAAATGAAAGGGAAGACGTTACGAGAGATACCAAATAAATACAAAACATCCTAAGAGATTACAATGAACAACTCTATGCCAACAAAGTAGACAACCTTGAAGACATGGACAATTTTCTAGAAAAATACAGTCTACAAAGACTAAACAAGGAAGAACTGGAAAACTGAACAGAACAATCACAAGCAAGGAAATTGTGAATGTAACCAAAGTATCCCAAGAAATAAAAGTCCTGGTCCAGACGACTTTTCTAATGAGCTTTGCCAAACCTTCAGGAAAGAATTAATACCTGTTCTTCTCAAACTCTTCCAAAATATTTAAGAACAGGGAACAGTCCCAAATACTCTCTCTGAGGCTAACCACAATAATGCCAAAAGCTGCTAGAGATGTCACCAAGAAAGAAAATTACAGACCAGTATCTCTAATAAACATAGAGGCAAAAATTCTCAACAAAATATGAGCAAACTGAATCCGACAACGCATCAAAAAGAGCATCCATCATGGCCAAGTGGGATCTATACCAGGGATGCAAGGATGGTTCGATAAACATAAATCCATTAATGTAATACACCATATCAACAAGAGTAAGAAAAACCACATGATCATATTAATAGATGCAGAGAACACTTTTGACAAGATTCAACACCCATTTATGATTTTTAAAAAATGGGGATAGAAGGTACATACCTCAATTTAATAAAGGCCATAAATGACAAACCCACAGCCAACATCACAGTTAATTGCAAAAAATTAAAAGCATTTCCGCTAAGGTCAGGAACAAGGTAAGGCTGTCCATTCTCACTACTATAAGTTAACATCGTACTGGAGGTCTTAGCCAGAGCAATTAGGCAAGAAAAATAAATAAAAGAAATCCATACTGGAAAGGAGGATGTTAAAACTCATTATTTGCAGATAACATGATCGTATATATTGAAAACCCTAAAAATGTCAAAAATTACTAGAACTAATCAACAAATTCAGTAAAGTGGCAGGCTATAAAATGAATGCACAAAAATACATCACATTCATATACACAAACACACTAGAAGAAAATGAAATCAAGAAAACCACACCATTTAAAATAGAAGTAAAAAGAATCAAGTATCTTGGAATATACTTAACAAAAAGGACGTGAAAGCCTGTACAATGAAAACTACAAGTCCTTCTTAAAAGGATAGAGGAAGATACAAAGAGATGGAAAGACATGCCTGCTCATGTTCAGGAAGAATCAACAAATCAAAAAGGTCATCTCACCTAAAGCAATATATAGATTGAATGCAATTCCCATTAAAATTCCTTTGGCTTATTTCCAGGAAATAGAACAAAAAACCTTAAAATTTGTACAGAACAACAAAAGACCTTGAAGAGCTAAAGAAATTTTAAGAAAAAAGAGTGAATCTGGAGGGGTTGCATTCCCAGACATTGTGCTGTAACTATAAAACAATAGTGACCAAAACAGTATGGTACTGGAATAATAACAGAGGCACAGATCAGTGGAGCGAAACTAAATCACCAGAAACTGACCCACTCACATATAGTCAGTTAATCTATGACAAAGGAGCCAAAAGGATATGATGGAGAAAGGAAAGTTCTTTCAATAAATGGTGTTTGGATAACTGTATAGCCACATGCAAAAGAATAAAGACAGATCACTGTCTAACAGCATTTATAAAAACTAACTCAAAATGGACTAGAGACTTGGACATAAGACCAAAAGCCATAAAATCCTTGGAAAACCACATGTGAAAGACATTCCATGGTATCAGCCTTAGGGAGGTCTTTGAGACTCAACTCCAGCACAACGGGAAACAAAAACAGAAACAACTGGAACTGTATCAAACTAAAAAGCTTCTTCACAGTGAAAGAAAATATCACAAAACCTACTGAGAGAAGGAAAAAGGAAACTTACTAAAAAATAGGAAATCCAATCAAAAAATGGGAGGAGGAATTGGAGAGACATTTTTCCAAAGAGGATGTATAGATGGCTAACAGGACCATGAAAGATGTCCCTACTCCCTGGCTATCAGGGAAATGCAAATTAAAACAATGAGATATCACCTTACACCTGAGAGACTATTATCCAAAAGTCTGGAAACAACAAATGTTGGTGAGGATGTGGATAACAGGGAACACTTTTACCTGTTGGTGGGAGTGCAAATTGTTGCAACCCCTATGGAAAAGTTTGGAGATTCCCCAAAAAGGTGAGGATGGAAATCCCATGTGATTCCGTCATTCCATTTCTAGGTATTTAACCAAAAGACACAAAAACACTCATTTACAGAAATTTATGCATCCCCATGTTCACTACAGCCCTATTCACAATAACTAAGAACTGGAAACAACCTAAGTGCCCGACATCAGATGAATGGATAAAGAAGATATGGTACATACATACAGTGGAATACTACACAGCCTTTAGAAGAGATGAAACCCTGTCATTTGAATCAACGTGGAGGGACATAGAGGGGATTATGCTAAGTGAAATAAGTCAAAAGAAGATAGATACCAGATGACCACACCCATAGGTGAAACTGAATAGACAAAACAAAGGAACAGATGAAACAAACCAACACTTGGTGACTTGCAACCAAACTGAAGTTACCAATAGTCGGAGATTGGGGAGGCGTGGGGAAGGGTTGTGGAGCCCACTGGACAATGATGAAGAACACTTGGTGATTTGGTGGAGGGCAATGTGTGTCGCCATTATCTATGAGGAATGGGGAACCTATACATATGAGTTTATTTTAATATGTTAAAATAAAACTAAGTCAAGAAAAAAGAAGACAATGACATGTGTGTGTTAAAAACAAAACACTGGGGAAAAGAAAATGTTCAGAGAAACTACCCTAGGAAATAAACTGTTCAGATAAATATTTCTCCACAATCCAAAGAATTAAGATAAAGTGGCCTTGGGGAGGGTCAGAAGAGGTATACAAGAGACCAAACAAGAGATGAG
Organism: Solenodon paradoxus; assembly: GCA_004363575.1. NCBI lineage: Eukaryota > Metazoa > Chordata > Mammalia > Eulipotyphla > Solenodontidae > Solenodon > Solenodon paradoxus. The sequence continues at coordinate 341,224 of RJWH01000885.1, forward strand.
AAGAAAACAAAATAAAAGTTGAGTTGGTACAGCTCAAGAAATAGAAGAGAAAAATGGAACAAATAGAAAATGAGTGTCATATTTGAACTAGCAAGATGTTAAGGAAATACAAAGAAACATCCCCATCAGAGGTAGGAAGGAAAGGTCTAAGGAGCAATCAAAAAGAAATGTAAAAGAATAAAAAAACAAAAATGATCAGAAAGAAAATACATATGTAGGTAGGCCCTGTGGCATGGGCAGCTGATCCACTGGCGTGCAGACCCCATAAAGCCCAAGGACCTGGGGTTCATAGCCCAGAGCTAGGCTGAAAAACCTAAATAAATAAATATACTTCTAAAAATAATAACAAGATACTAGATGTATAAATCAAGAGGTCTACCTTCATATTACTTGTTCCCTGGAAGAACAAGTGAAATGAAGATACTGGAAAGGACAGATCCTTCCTAAAATGAAGACCCTTGCCTCTGCATCAGGAAAAGGGAAATGAAATGATCAACACCAACCTGAGGGAGAAAAGGAACTCATCACTCAGGCTCTAACAGGGGTCTGAGGGGTTCAATTTATGAAATCTGGAACCAGACTCCGAAACAGGGCAAAACAAGGCAGCCCAGCTGTCTTTCAGCATTAAGGTGGTGGTTAATCTCAGACAGGCATGAACCCAAGGCACATAACCCTTCCTGGAGAACTTTAATGAGAAAATCCAGCCACTCCAAAAAGGACTGGTCAAAATCAAAACCCATGAGTAGAAAAACTGTTATGAAAGGGTCACTGATGAGTTCTCAAATCATTTAACAAATTGCAAGAGTGAATCTTCCAAGTTACTGCTGACAGAAGCTAACCACAGAACAAGAAGTTAAAGACCCTGACGACATAAAGATAAAACACAGCAAATTAAAGACAGGGCAGGGAAGAAACACAAGTGTGCTCATCTGTTTTTTCACCTTTCAAGGGAACCTGTTAAAATCAAAAGTCTACCCAAAAAGTCATCACGCCACAAACGTCACTGTTCCACAGCTACTCTGAAGTCCATCAATCCTTTCAGCTCTATCGGGTTTCCTACTTCTATTTAGATGAAATTAAATATATTTTTAAGAATTTACATACCATGTGTGGTGCAATCCTATCTTTGTAAAAGACTTTAAGTCATCCAGCCTTCCATGGATCTATAGAAAAATTCAGGAGTTTCAGGGATAATTACCAAACATGAACTAGTTCTTTCCAGAAATAATCAGCATGTATCAGAAAAACTATGTTGATATTAAATTCAGTAGACCCACGTGGCTCAGGCGCAGTGTCAGCTGGGATGTGGACCACATATGGCCCAAGACCTAAGTTCTCAACGGACCAGTGCTGGGAGGAAAAAACAAAACAAAATAAACAAACAAAAATGTTTCTTCCTCTTCTCCTTTCCTTCCTTTCTCTCTTCAGGGGGAAAAAAAAGATGTTAAATACAATTTTTAAATGAAGCAAAATTGAATAAATGCCATACCAAAACTTACAAAGCACTGAGTGACAATCATTTGCATAACTCTAGGATCAGTTCAAAGCCACAGAGGTGCTCAGAGAGGAGAAAGGATAGGGATTTTGTGATGGTTCCTTCAGAGAAAGTTCTGTGGGAGCCTGGCATCACTCCCTCCAGGGAAGTAGCAAGGTGTCTGCCTCCTGAACTCAGGACTGGGAACTTCAAGGCCTCTGGGGAGGGCAGATAAATACTCCATGGTGGGTGGGCAGTGGGAGGATTAAGATGCAGCCACATGATCCTGGGAGATGTTCTAATGGTAGGTGGGCCTAGAGTGAGCAGGCAGAGGTTCTTTAGGGAAAGTCTTTGCACCTGGAGAGGGCAGGTCATGTTACAGTAGCAGTGGGAGAGCTAGCACTGAGCTATGTGAGTGCTGACCACAAAGAGCATCTGGCAGGTGAGAAGGCACCAATAGTGAAAGTCTCCTTCATGAAAGGAACCTCAGGAGTGCAGGAGTGAAAGGGTGCACAACGAGTCAAAGGATAGCCTACTTCATGGAAGCAGACATGGAAGGGCCCAGAAGGGCATCCTCCAAAGAACTCAGGAAATGCCCAGTTAGATAGTCAAACCTAGCGCACTAAATGACCCAACGAATGCAGAACCCCCCATCAAACTTGAGTCATTGCCTCCCTTTACGCTCCACTCTTCAACCCTGGTGGGGGCCTAAGTGCTAAACAGCTAGCTTAAAGTGAAAAGTAGAGAAAGAGAAAAAAGCCAGAACACACCCCAGTTTTTCCTGCCACAGGGTTCTTCGCAGAGGAGTGGATGATGGAAGAAGGCTCGTCCAGTGGCGGGGGAGGATCACCATGTGAGCACAATCTTGTGTGTCTGAATTACATCCGACAAATCAGGTTAGGTCAACACACCGGCCAGAAGCAAGTGTCACTGAGTCACAGGAGAAAGCACGGTGCACAAGCTGGCTGCACAAGCCGGTGGTGCTTCCTCTTCGTGCCGTACATCAGTCCTACTAAGCACACATCGGCAAGCAGAGGACAAGTAGTAGGACGGAGAACTGTACTGCTCTGAAACAGACCATGAGGACAAACAGAAAACACAAACCCTGGGTGGGGTGAGGAGTGAAGAGAAGGTAGGGCTATAACCACATAAAAGTGCAAAGGCCAGTGTCCCCACCATTCAGGGACAAAGGATAGTGGAATGCCTATCTATGGGGAGTGTTAAACAGGCTGCTAGCCCCACTCCTGCACAAGACGGGCACTCAGAGAGCTGCCCCATTAGTGTGGATGGAGCTGATGAGCAAGGAGGCAGGCAAGTCCGGGCTGAAGGAGAAAACCCCTCGGCTCTCCGGAACAGCCAGGCACATTCGAAAACTCACATCACCCAGCTCCAGAATGCAATATGCTGACAGTGTGAAAGAAATCCAATTTTGAAGGGAAAGAAGAAAACCAAGAGCATTAGTAAATCATGAGATTACAGCACAAGTAGAATATTCCACTGAATTATTGACCCATCGGCTGGCAAATATTTACTGAATCCTATGCAAAGCACAATGAGCCTCATAATTTATTTTGGCATCTATTTGCTAATATGTAGTTCAGCACACATAGGCAGAATTAGCAATAGATTAGAGGTAAACTGAATGGATTTAACTAATGGTTTGTATTTACAAAGAGTGGTGGGAGCCCAGAATGCCTGACCCTAGATTAGAACCAGTGTCTGGAGGAGACCTTCTGGAGACCGGAAAAATGTGAATCATACATTTAACATGGCAGGAACATCGTGGTATGATCATGACTTAACCAGGGGTTCCTGATCTATTGGACCCAGAGTACAATTCAGCTTTGAAGAGCACTCCAATCTCCATAAAATCAGACATATGTATTTAATGCCTGTGGTATAATTCAAAATTACTAAAGCGCATTAATGAGTCACAGTAGCTTCTGATCACTGCTTAAATCCCAATCACTATCCTACCTCATATGGCTGAAAAAAATGGGAAAATAAGCCTAAGCTAGAAACACAGGAATTCATAAGACTTTTCTTTCTGTGGCTACCACATGTGATCTAGCAAAGACTGCAAACCATGGTTCTACTTGATTGAGCTAACTGACAGTACCACGAATCTTTTAAAATTCGTATTCCTCAGCTGAAAATTGCAGAGTCTGCAGTATAGTGGTTCTGGGTTGGTGAGGCGGGGGTTGTGGGGGCGCTGACATTGCAGTTGAAATAAAAGCACAGAAACATCTAGGAAAATACAAACCCAAAGCACAAGTTTTATCAAATTACTGCTCAATTAGCAAATATTCACTGAATACATTTTGTATGCATAGTAAAGATCATTTACTCTAATCATATTTATTTAAGCATTTATACACTAATTGTACTTATTCCAGCACAAAACCGAAGAGAATGCCAAACAACCCACCCCTTGGACAACTAGGACTTGAATAGGAATGTTTGCCCAGAAGTAAAACAGTCTGCTGTAGGAGAATACTAATTATAGAAAATAAGCATCCAATATAAATTGCTTTTTAGTTTCTCGAAGATGCTTTTCGGCTTCATACCACCATATGAAATACAGTATAATATAATCTGGAAAATGCAAACATCAGGTCAAATATCAAATCTGTCATAAGAACTGGAGTCAAGTATTTAAGTTCTCTACGCCTCCAGTGATTTTTTTGTTTATTTGTTTTTGGTAAAAATTTGGGTAACAATGTCTACTTCATTCAATTAGTAGGAGAACCAAGTAGGAAAGTATGCCTGATGTCTTTTGCAAGATCTGGCACTGGAGTAGACAAGGTTTGGAAAGGAAGAGGACTCAGCATTGTCTGTGACCCTCAGGACAAGCTGTCACATGAGGCACAGGACTGCAGAGCATTGACATGGAGAGTTCTTCCTTCTTATGAGGTCAGGCTCAGTCAACAGCCCAGGAGTCTCAGCATTCACCTTTCCACCGACAGGCTGGAGAGCTGTAACAGGGAAAAGGACCCCAAACGTCTGCCAATCCTGGTCCGCACTAGCACTTTTTATGTTCCTGTTAACATCCAGAAGCTTTCTTGCAAAAACCCTAAAAACAGGAAATACGATTGTAATGAGGCATAAATCATGTCTTCCTCCTCCACCTTAGGTCAGTCATGCACAGAGGTTCAATGCTAAAGCAAAGAAAACTCACTGCTGCACCCACTTCTACCCCCAATCTCCTATTGCCGATGGGGCCCCAGTAGATTGGAGTCCAGAGGGACCAGACAATGGGGAATCCCGCCTCTGGGGAGAGTTATGGGACACAGGAACCTATAGCAAATGGAAGGGATGCGGAGTCTTCAGTGAGCTACAGAATCTTAGTTCTTGAAATTTCTATCTCTGAAACACAAAACAATCGATGGCCTTATCATGAGTGGGAAGGAGAATCTAATTTTGGAGGCACAAGGGTGTGCTGATTAACTTCATCATCATTACAGACCGTTGTACCAAAGAGGGGAGCCACACATCTCGGAGTCCCAAGACAGTTCGGTGTATGCGCGCTTATCCCAACCCCATCATTCAATGGTGCCACTGATCTCAAACGGTGCTGATTCAGAAAGTAAGTTATATGATCACCCAAATGTTAAAGTTAGCTAAATGAGATGGGAAAGCTATGAGACAGCTGTGAAATGTAAGCCAATGGCCAAAATCCTGCTAAGTTTTCTCCCTGTCACATACATATAGCATTTACAATAATTTCAAAATGCACAATAAATCTCCCCAGAAACAGTAAGACTATTACCACCAATCTAGGATTATAGCCTGCTGAAACTAAAAAAAATTATTTAAAAGCATCTCCACTGTAAGTCAATAAGCTGTGTCAATAATTCATAGGTCTCTCCTGAGACCTCTTTTAGAAAGAAAATACAGAGATCTAAATGCAATTTTAAATAATATGCCTAGTAACCAAACACAGGGAGCTGCTAAAATGAGAATTGTTTCCATGCTTCTGGGGTTATCCCAAACAAAATAAGATTGTTCATACTGGAGGTTCATCACCTCAAATTAGAAAAATCATACCAATAAAGCTGTTTTAAAATAACGCAAAATTCTGGAAGGATAAATCATAACGCAAGAGAAAAAGTGTCCAAAACAGGTCTCATTCATCTGAAGAAAATGGAAGGAGGCTTGGTCAGGTAGTGTGCGAAACAATGGCAAGCCTCTTATAAAATCTAAACCCAAAGTCTGATCATCAGAGATAATAAAATAGAAACAATAAAAAAGATTCTGGGCTGCAGTTCATGTCACCTAAAATGAGCAGAGGTGATGGGCAGGGAGATGGAAGATGCCTAAGTCTACAGATTTCAGTCCAATTTTCTTCACTCATCAACAAGTGTTTCCTGAGCAGCTACTTGGCACTAGAAACCACACAGACAAGGTCCAAGCCTTCATAGAATTTCATTCTGATAAAAGAAATCAATGTTTAACCAATAACTTACAATTTTGCAGGCCTATCATTTTAAACTACAAAAAGTTATGGTCAAGAATAAGATGCTATCAGAAAGAATAATAAAACAAGGAAGGTGTCATTTAAACTGTGGCCAGGGAACGCCTCGATGAAGATGGGACAAGGAGAGAAGAATGATGATTCTAGCCAGGGACCCCCGCCCATGTACCAGCATTCTGAAAGCGGTGGGGGAAACTTAGCCTGTGTGTATAAGTAGCAAATTTCTATAAAGAAAATATGTGACAAGGTCCCAGAGCCTCACAAAGTGGCCAAGAGAAATGACCTTAAATTAACAAGCATAATAAATTCCAAATACAGACTTTTTCCAAGGATAAAGAAATGAACACTACTTTGGGTACAACATCAAATATGCAAACACACTCACACGCACATACAACACACCCCACCCCCGCCCCCGACAATCCTGAGCTAGGACAGAAAGACTGGGTAAATCCTTGTGACCGTGTCTATAAGCCCAAGGACCCAGGTTCAATACCAAGGACCAGGGTGAAAAACCAAAATAAAGATGTTTCTCCCTTCCTTAAAATACTTCCTCTTTCTCCTTTCCTTCTTTCAAAAACTGAAAAACAGCAAGAGAGACAGACACTGGCCGTTGGCTGCGGAAGCCTGGAGAGATTCAGTTCCGAGATGCATTCCGAACTCAGCGAAGTCAGGAGGTTAGGTTGGAAACTTGGAGCCTCTTGTTCTTTCGCTCAGGCGTCTCTTCTCGTGGTACAAGGGGGCTGCTCTAAACAGAGGTCCTCAGACTCCATCCCAAGCAGGAGGAAGAGGTGGCACAGCAAGGCCTCCTTTGTGAAAACCTATATTCTACCAGAAAGGAAAACTCCCTGCCGCCTTCTTGTTTCATTAGCCAGCTCTGTTTCCTGGTTCCCCAGATATGAAAAAAGGCTGGAAAACCAGGTATCTGGCAAAAGCCAATGGAGGCACCAAGATTGCTTTAGACCATTATGACTCATTTCCAAGAAGTCGGCAAATGGCTGCCATTGATCAGAAGGAAGTCTGGTTGTTACAGCATCAACTAACATTATCTACCCAAGTCACTCAACAATTGTTAGAGGTAAGTTATTTCGAGCTTCTGTGACCTCGTCACTCACCCAGTCATTGACATCGACTGATGATTTAGTATAAGCAAAGGCAGATGCAAAGTGCTGGGGAAACATGGTAAACAAAAACAGACATGGCCCCTGTCCTCATGGAACAGACTGACTCATATCAGAGAAAAACACAAATAATCACACAAAGAAATGTGTAACTCTGGCTGTGGTGAACTTTTACCAAAAAACAACTCCATTTTCCTTGTGATTTACTCAATTTCAGAGTGTACCTCCCAGACCACCCACACAGCCCCCTGACTTTCAGAGTCCATATACTCAGGGGCAACTGCCCTCCCTAGCCTCTAGGATGTAGGCAGGTAGCTCACACCTAAACTAATCGTATCCTATGACCTGGCCACGAGTCTTGGTTAAGAGACGGAGGAGCAGACAACCGAGTCAGGGCCAACGAGGTGAAGAGAGAGGCTAATGGGGTGCTCAGTTCAGAAGCTCTCTTGCTCATCCTGGAAACTCCAGAATTGTTGGTGTAATTCCACAACTAGAAGAGGTTGCCGGACAAGGAGGAGGAAGCTGACATTACAGAAGACAAAGCAGAGCAAAGGACAAGACCAGGTCCTGGGCAACACCACCCAAGTCAACCCTTAAGCCCACCTAGCTTCTGAACTTTCGAGACACAGAAGACAACAGAACCAATGCGGGGTAGAGCCCTCTGACTTTAGTGTCCCGCTGCACTGCAGGCACTCAGATGAGAAGCAGCCCAAGATGCTAGGAGGGCTTCCAAGAGGACAATTCAGCATGTCTGAGAACGTGCCTTAAGTACATGCCGTTAAACTGAGATCTAAAGAAGTCATGCCCTGGTGGAGCAGTGGTTTGGTTTGCTGCCTTGGACAAGAACAATCCGCATTCATCCCAAAGACCCAGGTTCCAGTTCCAGATGTGGGGGGGAGTGAGTGGGAGGGGAGGGGAGGAACAAGCAATGTGAGCAACTGAAAGAAAAAAATAAAATGCTTCTTCCTTCTTTCTTCTCCTGCCTGCCTACTGGCCTTCACTACAGCTTGCAACTTTTCTGAAAAAAAAAAAAAAAAAAAAGATCTGAAGAATGAGGGAGTAGGGAATTCCTGGCAGCTAGAGAAGGAAAGAGGTTAAGTGCTAAACTTAAAAACAGCAGGAAAAAAGAATAAGGGGCTGGGGAAGCACATAGACACACCATTTCTTGGGTCTTTTAAGTTATATGGGAGTTTAGACTTTATCCTAAAAGTGTTCCAGGTTTGAAGAGGGGAGGGAGAAAAACACAGAAATTAGTGGTCATAGTGTGGTATGGTTAAATCACATAAATCTACCTGAGGCCCAGGATTCTGTTGAACATTTCATTATCATATAGCTCTCAAGACCACAGAAAAGGATTCTCAGGAAACAAGTGATTCCTCATGCAGAAACTTTCGCAGCAGAGCGTCCCAACTCAGCTTGGACAGTTGTAGTGAGACTGAGCTTAAGTCTCAAAACAGAGCAATCCAGGAAAGTTTACTCAGAGACTTTAACAACTAGAGAGTAGCAGTGATCTGTAAAGAATACGGCACTACAAAATGACTGCTGTTCCCTATCTACCATCCCACTAGCTCTCAGGGGCCTGGAGGTGCTGGCACTGCACCTGGAAGATAAGGAATGAAATAGGTCCCTAACAGACTACACCTGTGTCAGCGCTCAGAGCCTGCACAGAATGCGATTGACGACAGTGTCCACCCCTCAAAATATCACGGTAGGAAGAAAGCAAGCTGCCTGTTAAGGTTCCTCTACAGCACCCCTTCTCCATCTCAATCTCCCCTGCACTTCAGAACCACAGGAGCTGTTTTCAAGATAATTCTCCCAATAAGTGCATCCCTCTCAGCTGAAGCTAACTCCATTTCTGTCTGCTAATATCAGTGCAATCCATCTCACAGAAGCCAGGCTTGCGTTACTCTTAAAAAGGAGTTTTAGTCAACTCACGCTCACTATCATCACACAGAATTCAGGTTTGTCAACTTTCATCCTTCAATTGTGCTCAGCAAATAAATTTGCCTAAAATTATAAAACATGAAATCATATAAAAGTATTCCCTAAATGGCACAGAAATCAGGAATTACCTGAGTAGCTCCTATTGTTAGAAAGATTCTCCAGCACAGTATGGCAACAAACTGAAGATGTGCATCCTCCCAAGATTCACGTGAGAATCCTAAGGTAACAACCAAAGTGATGGTATAAGGAGGTACCTTCAGGGATGATCAGATCATGAGGGCTCCTAAGGAATGGCACCAGTACTCTCAAAATGAAGGCCCCACATTGCCTCAGCTGTCCCACAACATGAGGACACAGCAAAAAGACAATGCTTTGTGCACCAGGAAGTGCGCAACAGACACTACATCCCTGGTGTCTTCATCATGAACTTGCCAGCCCCAAGAACACGGGAAATAAATTTCTGTTGTATAAAAGCTTCCCAGTTTATGGTATTTTGCAAAACAGCCCAAACAGATTAAGGCAAGCATCAAAGATATTACTTCCTTCTAAGTGATGAGTTAACTACTCAGAACTCAGTAAAGCACATCTCAAGATATGGGATTTTATCAACATTAGCAAAACAGGTTGTGTTTTTTTCTAAGAGTCCACATGCCAAATCCTAAGTGTTTTCTGTAAACAACCAACTGAACCAAATAAACAAGAGATGGCAGCTATTGCTCCCCATTCAAAGAAGGTGATGATACCTTCAAAAGCATCTTAAGAAGATTTACTTTGATGAGATGCTTAGAAAGTGCCAGGCAATGTTCCTGGAAGAGAAAATAGACTAAATAAATAACAGATCTCATTGTCATTACATGTAGTTTGGATTCATTCTAAAGTATCCATACAACATGAAAACAGTATTCCTAAAAGTTATCCTTCTAACTAGTAGAAAGAATGAAGATGATCCGAAACTGAGTATTACCATAACTCAACTTTACAAAAAGCAGTTCCGTGTTGGTAGAGGTTTGTAGGAAGAAAACTTCGTTTCTTTCCTTTAGAAGACAGAGCATTAATTTGCTTTTTTAAAATCCTCTTAGAAATTAGTGATATTTAATACACTTTACACAAAATCAATCAATCCCACAAGTAAGGGAACCTTTGGCCTCCAATCAATGACATGAGAATACCTACTGCTTTCTAAACATCTCAGAGAACAGTTTCATAAATATATCTGAAAGGAGAAATTTGAGTCTTGGAAAATCCCCAAGAGATAACATCATCCCTCATACACATATGAAAAAACAACCTAAAAAGGTGCTGTCTTTTCCAAGAGATATTAATGGAAAAAAATCTTATCTTCAGAGATTTAAAAGCTAGTATGAAAAATGTGACATTCTCTGATTATTTGTAATATCTCCTTATAAAAACCAGTAGCTTTACAAATAAGAATTCAACTAAATTCAAATTTAACTGAAGTTAACTGGCTAAAAATAATTAACTTCAAATTCCTGAAGCTGACCTGTAAGGCGGTTATATCATAGCTAGATAGCTCCTGGGTCACAGCCCAGTCCCCAGCTTCCCAGCAGTAGAACCAAAGCTCTCAGCCTCCCTTTCTTAAAATGGGGTAGCAGCTTTCTGACCAGGCCTTGAAGAATGCACTGAGACCCTATAATAGATCACTGAGATGCCCCATGTATGACAGTTGCTGAGATGACACTCCAGAGGCAACTCCGTGGGCACACTCACACATTCTCCTGCTCTAGACAATGCCCTCCTGTGGTCTGCTGACAGCCCTGAGGCTCTCCTAACCTTGCAAGGGTGGACATTCTCCTGCAGCAGCCATCTTCTAAACACACCCACACATCTAAATCCTATCTTTCAAAATGCAGCTAAACCTAATTCATTTCAAGACCAACATTAAACAATCTCTCCTCCACAGGGCCCTCAAATTCCCACAAACCAGTGCTGCTCTGGCTGTACCAATCATCTGAAGAATTAAATAAAATTCCCTGAAGACTGGGCCTGAGCCACACAGGCTGTGTTGGTCATGGATGTGACTTATTCAAGCTGTAAGGCTCCACAGTGCTTTGCCAGTATTTCCCTGGATGTACTTTGTTCTTTCTAGTCCATAGTTTAATTAAATAAAAATTGTATTTAAACTCTCAGAAAACAGGATCTGTGTTTGATGTAGAACCCTCAATCATGACAACAGTGACTTGTGAAGTCTCAGGCTGCTCAACTATCTGTAAATGCAGAAGTGAAAAAATAAAGGTTCAGCACTATTAGGATATAGGATTCAAAAATATGGTTTGAAACAAAAGCTTGTCACCACCTAAAAAACAAATCTGTATTTCAAGAGTTCAGATATTAAGTTGGACGTGACATCAATAAACCTGCCAATGTATAGAAGACCCATCCCTAAAAGTAACATGCATAAACTAAAGCAGGTACAGGTTTAATCATGTCGGTGGTCTCAGAGATGGTCCCCCCCCTCGCCTAAACCCCCAACTTGAGAGCACTTATAACTCTCTGGATAATCATGCTCCTTCATATATCCATGCTTATATACACAATATAATCCCCAACTCAAGACATACTGCATCTGGCTCCCCAGATGAGGGGAAGTCTTCCCCTATGTTAAAAGTCTTGCTTGAATATCCCTCCTCTGTGCTCAGTTTAACACTGGTAATATTGCCCCTATCACAGACTTTCATCATTGTAATTCCATCATCTTGAATATTGCATGGCACCTAGTAAGTGTTCAGTAAACACTGAGTAAACAAATGAATTAACAAGTCAAAGGCCTTCAGTATGTTCATTAGTAAAAATGAGTGAGTTGATGCCCATGGTCTCTTCTAGATTAGTATTCTACTACAATGACCAATTAAAAAACAAATAATGATTGTTAATATTAAGTCCTAGACTCATGTTTACAGTAGAATTTCTAAATCATATTTCAAGTTCCTTATTTTGAAAAAATTTCATTCATATCAATATATAAGGTTGAAGTACATGACTTTATATAGGTAAAGACGTATAGGTATTTTATAAGTATGGATAGGTGACTCTTAATGAATTTTAAACATTTTGAGGGCTAAATGTCAATGACGGATACCTTCTAGTTTACAGTCACTACCTAAAAATACTCAGCCCAAAGGAGAATACCTATTAATGGAATATATGAGTAAAATTCATTCTCAGCTTCTGACCCAATTCCAATTTCAACCTCAGTTAGAACTATATTGAAAATACTTCTCTCTCCAATGAAGGTGTTCAAGAATGGAGATTTAGCTTTGGAACACGATTTTTTTTAATTCATCTTTAAGGCAACAATATTCAACATAAAGGTAAATCATTTCAAATAAAACAATAATGGTATTTTTGTGAAGACTTAGATTAGAATCAACTGAGAAATTATCAACTTCCTAACCTTAACTATTCCTTGTACTGACAGATGACTAAGCTCCCCAAACAACCAAATTCTACATATTTATTTCAAAAGTTTTACTTGATTACAACAAAGTTCAAATCATTTACATGCATTAATTATATACATTCTGGTTAAAGTACTTCATATTCAGGCACTATATACACTGTATACAGTATATACACTATATATACTATATACAGTAATAATTATTCCAACTTCACTTTCTAGATGAAAGTGAGGTAAACTAATGCAATCGCTATTAAACAACTCGAACTAATTTTCTTTTGTTTTTCTTCTGGCATTGATACCTTTCTCTATTATTTTTCTTCCCCCTCACCTCCTCACCTCCTAGCTAACTTGGGCACTGAAACAGAGGGATTTCCTCTGGACCCCCTGTCCCTCATCCAATTGTGTCAGAAACTCTGGGAAGGAACACAGAGGCATTGATGTGTTTCCAATGCATGTTCAAAATCAAGAACTACTGCTCTCTATTTTTAACTTGCAGTTGTAGCTTTCCCAGGTGCCACAGATCATTTTATACCAACACTCAAAGGTGTCCCATATAAAGAGAAAAGGTTCTGGATCTTAACCTATTTTTAAAAATGTGTAAATGCCTTGGCCCTGAATTCTTTAGAAAAAAACTCAAAATATTAAAAAGCTCTTTCAATAAACTTGAGGCAAAACTTGTTTAATAACCTTTTCAACCTTGAGACTTCGGCTACTCTATGAAAAACTTTATTTTCAGACTCACAGGTGTATGAGACCTTAAAACAATCAAAGTTTAAGAGAATTATAATACAAGCCCCTTTCTTCTGTGTCTTTTTTTTTTTTAATGCCACCTCATTATAACCAAAAGGTCACATAGGTACAAGGACACCATGTTCCAAGTACGCTAAAGTGTGGTTAAGTGAGAGTTGTTTCCTGATATTGAAGTTCCTGAACGTACCAGGTTGCTTTCATATAAATCAAGAGTCACCCCAAAACCAGACAGACCTTTAAAAAATTAAATACAATCGTAACTCTGTGGTTAGCGAAAGATGTTCATGCAAAAGTGTTTTTTTCAGATATAAAGTTACTGTCCGCTATTTTGGGAACGAAAACTGTGGCTCTTCGTAACGTTGATTATTCCGAGGAAGATTGTATAAATGAGACATGTTCTGCAAATACAGTAAGGAGAACTAGCTCCGGTTTCCCTGCGTCTATAGTCCCACGTAACTTCAAGAGCCAGAGCAGTCAACTTTATGCACCACTGTAAAAAGGAGGCCCTCTTCAGGGACAGGACATCGCAGAAAACTTAACCACGAAAAGCTTCCATTGAAAAGTTGCTCAGCTTTTGCCTTGGGTCTTAAAATGATTCCATCGGTCCTTATGTCCCTAAAGCTTCCCCAAATTAATCACCCACATCTCCAGTACAGGCGGTCCTATCTTTAGTACTTACTTACTAATTGACAAAACTCTAAAACTCATGGCCTGAAAAGCAAAAACTGGAGTCTCTAAGAAGATCCCATAAAGAGGAAAACTCCGCAGCCCGGTAACCCCGCACCACAACAACCTCCCGGTCTCACCCCATGTTTCACCGAGGCCCCCACTCACCCACCGCTTTCCGGGACACACAGACCTGGGCTGCTTCAAGACCTGGTGCTCAGCCGACTCGCTCACTAACTCGGGGACGGTTCTAACGCCTCAACCTCAATTCTACCCACATCGCACACTGGGCGCTGCCATTTTGACAAGAGAGGTCCTTGCCCCGGAGCCCTCTTAGCCGATCGCCCTCAGCGGAGCCGGAGCACCAGAGAGCCTAGCGGGAGTTTTGTACCCCCGCGCTCCATCTCCGCAGGCAGAGAGTTCGTTGCATTCAAATCCTATAGACAGAGAGTGGATGCAGCGCACACTGAAGGAAAGACATCCTAGAAACTCGGCGCGGCCTCTCAGGCAGCGCCGAGGGCGGCCGCGGTGGAAGGGGCGGGGAGTCGGCGCGGCGCGCGCCTGGTAACCTTGGCAACACGCCCTGAGAACCCAGCGAAGGGGTAACCACGCGGCGCCGGGAGGCTGTGTCCAGGCCACGTGGGCCCACGGGGCTAGATCCATGACAACTTGGTCCTCCAGCCCCGCAGCCCCGGCCCGGCCCTGCCCCTCCGCGGCGCCCGCCCCTTAGCTGCCCGTGGCCCGCCTGCGCTGCCTCCGAAGCCGCACCGCGTTTCGTTTCGCTTCTGGCATTTGCATAGGCTGAGATTCTGTGGGTGGGGTGAAACCTGGGACCTCCGTGAAGAGGACCCATTTGTTTTTCTTTTTCTTTCCAAAATGGCGGCTTCCAGCCGCGCGCAGGTGTTAGATCTTTACCGGGCGATGCTGAGGGAGAGCAAGCAATTCGGCGCCTACAACTACAGGTGACCCGGCGGGCGCGGAGGTCCCGGGGAGTGAGTGCGGGGCGGGGGGCGCCTGGGGACTCAGGCCTGGCTGCCCCGGCGAGCGCTCTGCCCTGCCCTGCGCGATCTCGGAATACCTGCGGGTGTCGAGACGCCTTCCCTGAGTCGGCCGCTGTTCAGGGTCTCCAGCGCCGGTGGTAGCCGTGCGCTTCCCCGGGAGCCAGTGTGTACCTGTCTAGAACTAGCCCTGCAGCTGAAGGAGCGGACTGGGGATGAGACCGCTCAGCAGCCCTTGTGCACATGCCCAAGGCCCCAGCTAGCCCTCCTTGCATCTCCTAGGTGTCTTAATCAAGGTTTTGGTTGATCTAATTAAATTTAGGATTGCGGCCTGGGGATGGAGGGAAGGTTTGTAAAGAAGAAACACAAATAAAAGGAAAAAGGGTCTCATAAGCTCTCAGGAGCTGAAACTTTTCTCCTGGCCTTACCAGATCCATCCTGTGATTCAGTTTATAGGCTCTTAGCAGGAGGGTGAAAGTCTAAACACATCCTTAATGTGGCACACGACTTTTCAATGTCTGCCGCATTCTCACGTCTCCCAAAACCCATGTTCTTTGTATATCTTGTGTCTAAGAGACTCTGCTTTCTTTTCTACTACTTTCTAAACTTCTGACCCTTCATTGTATCTTAAGCATTTTCTCTTCTGCATCCCTTTACGAGTTTGTTTTGTTGGATGTTTTTTGTTGGGTTTTTTTTTTTAGTATTTTATTTTTTATTTAGTTCGCATTGGTTGTTCGTCCCCACCGCAGGTCTTGAACCTGGCACCTTGGGATGTATGCAAGACTACTCCCAGGTGTAGTAGACAGCTAGGCAACAAAGGCACCCCTTCTGCATCCTTTTAGATTTAAAGCCCTCTACTACCTACCTGATCCTCTCTGAGTTTGGGTGTTATTCCCAAAGCAAAAAATCTGATAAGAACAGCTCATCTCTTTACAACAGGTCTCATTTATGTTGACTGGCCTGTCTGTGGATTGAGTGTCTTAAAAGCAGAGCCCACCTCTTGGACAAATCTGCGTAGGTCACCCCCAAACAACTCTGTGAAGTGTGCACAGAGTAGTGTTGATTATCCCACAACACTAAACCTCTCAACCAGTGGCTAATTTTTAGGTACCCGTGTAGAAATGGTTCTTAGCCTATAAATTTGAGAACGTTTAGATACCACTAGAGTCATATCTACCTGAGGTTAAAATAGGCACGTAATGGGAAAAAGTGGTTTTACTTAGCAACTTTGACTTCAGAAGGTAAAGTTTGTAGGCATACTGGTGGAATTTTTAACTACAACAAAAAATAATAAATGCTTACTACCAAGAAATTAACTAAGTCTATTGTACAAACCCACAAAGTAAGTAAAGAAGTAGAAACCAATACTTTTCACTACAGTCTAGACAAAGTTTCTATTTTCATTTAAATGTACTGAGAATAAACAAAAACTGGGGGTCAACACATATGTCACTATGAGGAGAAAAGCAGGGCGAGAGAAGGGATGTAAGAGCACACTGTAGAAAAACCAGCAGACATTGTCACAATTTCTTGCTTGAAAATTAGTTTGTTGAATTGGTAATCTCTAAGGACCTATCCATTTCTGGAATTCACTTGGAAATTATGAGCCAGGTGGTGAAATCTACATGTGAGGCTAGTTTTTTGTCACATGAATAAATGCCAAGTCGGCAGGGGTAAAATGCAGAAAAATCAGTCAAGACTACCTCTCCCTAGTTGGGAGAGCACTGGGAATGAGTTTCTGTAGGAGCGGCTATAAGGTAGCAGAAAGCAGTTGTTGAATTATACTGAGAATATACTTTGCGGCTATGTTACCAACACATAAATTTATTATGCAAAGAAATCCTAATCATTTTACATGGTTTCCTGAAATCATGAATCTAAAACTTTTGAGATTCCCACTAGTATTTCCTAAGATAAT
This sequence comes from Solenodon paradoxus, assembly GCA_004363575.1. Taxonomy (NCBI): domain Eukaryota; kingdom Metazoa; phylum Chordata; class Mammalia; order Eulipotyphla; family Solenodontidae; genus Solenodon; species Solenodon paradoxus. The sequence continues at coordinate 357,990 of RJWH01000885.1, forward strand.
AAGCTTATTATATTAAAAAAAAAATTTTTTTTTAGTAAGTCCTTGAGTAACAATTTTGTTCAGCACCACTTCTTTATAATGTTTATGAGACAAAAACAGTTGATTTCCAATGGGGGCCGCTGTCTGGAGTTTGTTTTTTCTTCGCAGGTTTTCTGTATATATTTTCTCTGTGAAGTTTGGTTTCCTTCCACATCCCAAAGATGTGCTAGTGAAATTCCTTGACAAGTTTCCATTTTCTCAGTCGGAGTGAGTGTTTGTGAGCATGCCATTCTGTGGAAAGGCCTGTCCAGGGTGGAGTCCTACCTTGTGCAGCCAGGAGAAGCTCTGGCCCAACCATGACCATCATCTGGAATAAGGGGTTTGGAAAATGAATGAATGAATGAATGAATAAATACAAAGTATTATTGAGTATTAGAAGTTTTGGGGGCTGTTCTGTAAGCAAAATTATTCCATAGGAATTTAATTCTTATTAATATCAGTTAGTCTGTGGTCAGCTTGTTTCCATCCTAGAGCTTGTTTCAACAGGTTCCAGTTTCCTAGATCCTATGGTTGACTTTAAGGGAAGAATAATTGCCCTTCTTTTGTATTAAGCCTTGTGAATTTTAAAGACAACCCTCCCTTCCTTCCTTTCTCTCAGGTGCACCCTGAATCATCCCTTGTCTGAAATTCCTCTTCCTTTAAGATTTAATCCCCCTTTTCTTTGAGATTAGCTCAGTCAGGTTCAGTCACCGTAGATGTAGGTCTTCCTTATTCTCCTCATTCTACAATCTTCCCCTATATTCAAAAAGATTCTATGCAATGCTTCTAAAACACTAACCAGAAACACTGTCCAGAACCACACCAGGTCCCAGAGATAGAAAGATAAGAATTTGGAGCTTGTCAAGGCAGTTAGAGAAGCTGTTTTCACCAGCTGCGATGTGTGCAGTGACAGGCCTGTACAAGGTGGGGAATAAAGAACACTCCCCAAAAGACACTGGGCCAGGCAGGAAGCATGTGGTATGCTCAGACAGGACAGCTGGGCATGCTGCTGGAGGGAAGTATGATGTTACCAGTATCACCTAAGTTCTCATCTGGCTAGTAAAGACTGAGGTCCACAGGAGCGAATAAATAAATGTATTCTTTGTCCAAACAAGAGGAGAGCTCCTAGTCAAAATGCCTCATAGAGACTAGGTTATATGCTTTTTACAAAGGAAGGGAAGTGGGGAGTTAGAGCACTGATAGCTTCAGACTTCCAGAAAAGGGGGTGGAGTATGTGTTCCAGGACCTGTGGGCCATGCCTAGTCCCAGCTTTAATTTGGTCTGGCTCAGAGATGTCCTATGGGGATTTAATGTGTCCTTGACGTTTGTCACCTCTTTGCCTCCAATTTTTCTGGTCGGTGCGCATAGTTCTCTATGAACACTCGGGGCCACCATTATTTTCTAATCTCAGGTTGTTCCCATGTCCTCTGTAATCTGCCAGTTTGCAGCTCTGATGAGTCTAAAGATAAGCACACCTGAGCCATATGTTAGCTTTGGTTTAACCATTTTGAGGAACTGGGCAAGCCCAGGTGACAGTGCGGCTGAGGTTAGGAAGGGCCAAGGAGCCATGCTAAGCAAGCTGGCCTTCGCTCTCAGCTAACGGGCAGCCAGCAAAGAGCCATATGTGCCTTTTAGGTAGCTTATTGTGGCTGCCGCTTGGGAGATAATTCTGAAGGCCACCAAATAGGGTTGTGACAACAGGGCTGAGGATAGATTAGGGACCTCATCGCAGGACACATGGAAGGTTGAGGGAAAAACATTGATTAGTAATTAGAAGGTAAAATTGTTAGAACTCATGAAATGGTTGGATTCAGGAATAAGGTTGGAAAGAATCCAAGGAGAGTTAGACCATCCAGGTTACAAGGTAAACTGAGGCATAGAGCAGTTGTGTGTCAGAGCTGTGCCTTTAACTGATTGAAGATTGTAATATAGAAATAGTTGGTTTGGTGGAGAAAGACTTTGGGTTCATTTTTGGGACACCTTGAGTGATTGTCACCTGGGCTCAGCAGAGCTAACAGTCCAGGAAAACATTTGGTCAGGTGGTGTCATCAGCACTCACTTGCTGTGTGACCCTGAGCAGTCACTTCACCTCTCTGTTTTGCGGCTTCTTAATTCATAAAATGGAGGCAAGGATTTAGCGCATAAGGTGGTGAGACTCACATGAGTTTATTCATGTCAAAAATTGTGCCTGGCAGAGAGCAGACACTCAAAAAGGGAGTTAATACCTTAATTGGAATTTAAATCTTGGTATTAGGTGATGTTTTCCAGGAAGAGTATTTAAGGCAATGGCCCTTGGCCTCGGGCAGTTTTCTTGGAGTTGCGTACAGTTGTCACAGCGTGGCATCAGAGTCATTTGGTCTGAAATGTCTGTTGTTCCACGATTGAGACATCCTAGTTTATGGTGAGAAGACTAGTGAGTAAGCATGCTGTTCTAGAGAACATCAAAATACAAGGGGTTAACCTGAGAAGAACCCCTAAAGTTGGCCAGGAAGACAATCTAAGTCTGTGACCCTCAGTCTTAGGTCAGCATCCTTTTCCCATTCTGATGAGTATTACCGAGGACCCCAAAAAGCTTTTCTTTGTGTAGAGCATGGTTAACCATATTGATCATACCAGAAATTAAAACACTTACCCACCTCTTTTGAAATGAATTAATGGATCCATTTTTACGGAGACTGCACCAGGGCTATGGAGACAAGGTGAAGGGGATTGCGGGGTGGCTGCCCAGCCTGACAGGACAGCGGGACTGGGCTGGACAAGGAGGGTGTCCTTTCCAATCCATGCAGTGGAGTTTTCGGACAACACAGTTAGGAGGAGCAGGTTGGGAGCCGAGACTGCCTGTCTGACTCCAGCTTCCGGACAGAGCGGAAGATAAGGGCGTGGGGAAGCATGTGTTCTACTTATTACAGATGACACAGCAGAGTTATTGGTCAACTTGTCTCTCCACCATTTTTTTGTTCTTTGAAGGCAAAAGTTCTGTGTTTGCATAATCATGCGTTGCTCAGCAGTACAGCTCCTTTCTGAGAAATGTGTCCCTACATGATTTAAACCTGGTTGGTGTATCTATTATGCACCTAAGCCGTATGGTACAGCCAGTTGGGACCATATCACACATTTGGTCCCTCCTTGACCAAAACTTCATGAAGCGACGCGTGACTGTTCTAACACTTAACACGAGGCCTATCTAGGACGTGCAGGTGAGCATTTTACATGTGGTGTTGGAAACATGAAAAAAGTGTACTTTTATTAGCCCTTCCCTCCTCTAGCTTAAAAATGTTACTGTAAAATGTGAGAAAAGATAAAAACAATGCCCAAATGTTTACCAAGTGGAGTGTGAGAACCCCTCACCCTTCGCTATTTGCAGTCTTTGGTGCATCAAGTGCTGCCATTCTGCGGGCAGCAGATCCAGGGCCCTCCCTCGAAACAGGGCAGGGTGGCCATCGGGAGTTGATGAGCCTGAGGACTCTGCATGGGGGTGCTGTCCTCAGGAGCACCACCGAAAAACAGCCATCGCTCTTCTGTGGTGAAGGTCTAGAGGTCTGGAGCTGCTGGGCTAGGTTAGCAGCGAGGTGGGACCACGCTGTCCTGGGTCTCAGTTTTCCTGTCGTGCTATGCCTGATGCTTGCAAGGGAACTTTGAAGCTCCAAATACCATCGCCGTATTCAAAGTCAGAAAAAGCATACCCTAACCGGGAATGGACATGCTCTTTTTATGAGGAAAGGGTCTATAGATCTTCCTGGAGCTGCCCTGACAAGCTTCTGGTTGTATCTTCTTTTTCTTTTTCTTTTATTTAGGGGCCATTTGGATGCACTCTATTATTTTTTTAAACAAAATTAGTATTACAAGTCTACACAGTTTAATAGCCTGCCCTTTTTAAGTTGTTTTTTATTGAAGTAAACTGGTTTATAACACTGTTTAGGTTTCAGATGTACAGCATTGTAAATCAGAATATATGTACTTTATGCTCACCTTCAAAATAGTACTGTCCAGATGTCTTCTCATTCTACCACACGCTGAGCAAGGAAGGGGCTGGAAAACCTAGGAATGGCTGATGTAGCCTCTGTAATGGAAGGTGACAGAGGAAAAGGACTGGGAGTGGGTGCTGGGCTGCCTGTAGTTTGTATCTGTGGAGCATAAGGTAGGGGTGGGGATGGGGGAGCGCCCCGGCCAGGACCGTTGGGGAAGCAAGACCAGAGGACAGTCGGAACCAGGTGTGGTCATCGTGGAATTGGAGCTCATCATCTCCGACTTTAAGTGAAATAGCCAGCAGTCATGACCTGGGTCTACAGAAGAGGTGGAATGTGGAGAGGGTGAGCCTCCTCACTCATGCTGGTAATGACACAGTGAGAACTGGAACGTTCCCGGCTCCTGTGCACTTTACATGACTCCACACTCTGCAATAGAAGCTGCCTGCCAACCGTTGGGACTTGGCCTCCAGGAGTTTTCGAAACATCAACCCAGTGATACGTCTTTTTACAGTTTCTGTTGACAGCCACAGTCACTGAACAGACCCTCTAATTCATGCCGGGAAGGAGTGCGGGCCTCAGGGACTGCCACGGGATCGGAGGCAAGCTCTGGAGGTCTCAGATGGCAACCTTACTGAGGGGACTAGCACGGGCTCTGACTTAGGACTCTTCTCTTGACCTGGGAACTGAGCTCCCAGAACCCTACTCCTGGAGAAAGCCAGATGCAGATAGAGGTTTCCTTCACGTGTGTCTGCGTCCACTGTTGCGGGTTCACTGGCAACCTCGCCTGCCGCGGATGCCACTGGTCAAGCAGTAAGATGAAGGTGAATAGTTTGGGCCTGACTGTGACAATTTTAAGCCCAAGCACTTTCTAGGCTGCACTGAAGACCTTAATGCCAAACATGTTTTTGCCCTGAATAAAAATGGACAAATCCATTTGTTCCTAATGTTTCTTGGAAGCACATCGTGTACATGCAACCTGGGAGCAGGCGGAATAGAAACTCAGGATGGGCCTGCTGTTCTAAGACTGTAGGCTGGGAGCTCACAAAGTGTACGTACCTATAAGGACAGCTCAATAAACTCCTAGAGGAAACACGCAAGTTGACATAGAGCCCAACCTGGAGAATTGCCAAATGTAGTAGCACTGATGAGACACTTGTTATCAGTGATGTTTTTAGAGTTAAGTATATTGCACAGATATTATAAAACTGACATTGAAGTGATTGTTTCATTCCTCTGTGCCTAACCTCCAGTTCAGTTTTAACTTTATAAATCTCATTGAGAAACTTAAAATCCTTAACTCTGTGCTTCGTTTTAATAAATTTAACTCCAACCTCCCCACTGGGAAGATCTGTGCTTTGTTCTCAAATCCAACTTGCCTCTAACCCAAAGTTGCTACTCTGGGAGTAATTTCACCACCTTGTTCTTTCTTGTTCTTTTACCACTTGGCTGGACCTAGAGCTACACCTGAGACACCTGAGACAGCTATCATGTTGCTGAGCATAAAACATGGCATTTTGCTTAATTTGTTCCCCAGTCATTAGTCCTGCCTCTTTATGTGTTGAAATGCATGTGTGTGTTCTGCGGAATCGAAGAAACCATAGGGCTTTGTTATAAACAGCCAAATAAGAATTTTGCTCTCGATTAAATCTTGAACAAATCATGCTTCTCTATGAAAATGGTTTTTACTTTATTACGCCTATGCAAGAGCGTAGAAAAGGAAGGGAGGTATAAATGATAAAAGACTCTATTAAAGATTCTAAGTTCTCCCCCATTTAAGTCTTAAATTTGTTATGAATTTAATCGATTGGGCTCATCGAACCTGTGGTATCTTGTAAGAGCAGAGCTGTTGATGGGTCTCTTCCACTACACCCCATAACTAGAGGCAGTTTATCGTGTGAAGAAGACAGGTTCTTAGACATGAGAGATGGATTATTCGTTATCATTAATATGCTTGGAGTCTCTGGAAAAATATTTCTCTTATGTTGCTATGTTCTGTCTTGTTAAAAAAAAAAAAAACATTTAAGATAATCAGCAGCCTAAATATTGGAGGAAAAATAAGGTATTTTTTATCTTGACAATAGAAGGAAGTATTTAAACATTATTAGATCTGTGTGTCACCTGCTGATTTATTGACTGTAGTTTATGGATTTCCAAATTGCACTAATTCTATTTATACTTTGCCTCTTAAAGCATTTTTTAAACTTATAAGAACATATACAATAAAATGAAGTACGTTTCATAATGAAAAAATAATGAGAGAACCAGGGCAGAGGAAATAAAGGTAGAGAATTTTTTAAAGTGAGGAGTAGAGTTAAAGCACAAAATGCAATTATAAGTAAGTAATATTTTCTTAAAATATCTTTAAATTATTCTGTGTTGCAGTAGGATAATTTTTTTTTTTTTTCAGTGCAAAGTATACTTACAAAACATTCTTTGTGAAAACTGCTGTAATGGGCATCACAGAAAATTGAGTGCCTCTTTAATGACTCTCCTCAGTAGCCATACCTATACTGGGTGGTGAACAAAAGGCCCCTTATCTCCCATTACTTCTCCTCCATGTCCCCTTATATTCCCACTTCATCAGGTAATAGACATTTGCATGTGTATTTGCAGTCATTTTCTCAATTAATTGGCATCTAGCCAAACTAGAAAAATGCTAACCTTCAGAAGCCAAATTAAGTAATAAAGCTGGATAAATTGCATAAACCAAGCTGTGAACTTCTTAGATTTAGCAAGATTCAGCTGAATTAGCATGGATCCTCCTGGCTTTTGTCCGAATTAGCAATAAGAATGCCTGGAGTGGACCCCCTTCCACTGGTCTCTCCCACCCCTTTTTTTAAAAAGCAGATTTTAAATTGCCAGAGTTATAACAATTCTAATTGAAAATATGATAATTTTTTCACTCAGATATTTGGGGATTTAAAAAAAACACAGCTCACAAATGATATAACAAATATAAGAAATGTCACAATGATTTAATGTTAAAAGTCCCCCCTTATTTTCTTTCCTCCTACTTCTCTTACATTAGTATTCTGATTCCTGAACTAGTTTGCTTTAAAGTATTCTCAGTACCATGAATGAGACTCATGAGTGAAGCCATTTGGAAAGATTTGACCTTTGAATCAAGAAAGGGTTCAAACTTGTGGTCAGCTAGCTACTAGCTCTGTGACCTCGCTGTCTTTATTCCCCACAGATTGTCTATAAATTGAGAATGTTAGTTGTACAACTTTCTAGCAGAATGTCTGGCATAGGACCGGTATCCCAGAATCACAAGTGCATTTCAGCGGGTATGGTGTTAACTACTACCGCCTTGACCTACACTCTGGACCAGGTATTCATTAGCGACCCAAAGAACTCTGTCTCTGTAAAATGTTAGTGTCACAGGCTTAGATTGGTTCAGGCCTTTGTGCAACAAACATTGATTGGGCACCTGCCTTGTGCCAGACCCTGTGCCCCTTGCTGGAGATACAGAGATAAACAGAGGAGTTGGGGGGTCAGGGCACAGCGTAACACACTCACTGAGAATTTTACAACATGGTGCCATGAAACAGCAATAGCGAATTTTGGGGAGCTGATACAGGCAACATGGCCTGCCCCGAGAGAAGACTGAGGTTAAGAGAGTGGTGTTGGCTGAACTGAGCTGCAAGACTGAGTAGGTTCATTGGGGAAAGCAGACAGAAGCAGAGGGGACAGGTGACAAAAAGAGTGCAGGCATGCCTGCTCAGTTGCTATGCTTTTGGCAAATAGTTTGTGGCAACCCTGCACTAAGCAAATCTCCAGGTACCATTTAGCTTCTTTTGTATCTCTGTGTCACTTGGAGTGGTTTTCTTGGAATGCGATTGCACACTTAATAGACAGCAGTATAGTGTGAGCGTCCCTTAGATGCACTAGGAAACCAAAAAGGTTTTGTGACTCTTATGTTGTTCCGCAGAGAAGCCAAGATACCTCTGAGAAGTGCCTGTAATTGGTTTGGGTGTATGGCGCTGTCAGCAGCTTGAGGTCACCGGTGTGGACTGTGCGAGAGGACAAGGGTAAAGAGAGAAGGGCAGGGAACCATAGGTGACAGCTTGGACGCATTGGCAAGATCCTGGAACAGGGTCCTGGGCAGTGGAAAGGCCAGGTGTTTGAGCAGACAACACATACACCTTTAATGGCAATGACACTAGAGAGAGACCAGTTAGGAGGTGATTGTATTCATTCCGTTTAGTCAAATGATGGTGGAGGCCTGCTCAGAGCAGTGGTGATAATACTGGAGGAAAAGGATTGGACTGAGATACATTGAGAATAGACTGTGCGGGAACTGGGACTAGTAATTGGTTGATATGTTAGATTAGGAGAATATAATTGAAAGAAGTAAAGCCATTCCAAACACTACGTCACATGTGAATGCCATGCTTGCTTGGCATGAGGAGGACATTTTCTGTCATTTTTTGTGCAGTGATGTATCTTCAGTGAAAAGTGAGACCTTTTCACCACAATTTTGAAGTTTCTCTTTCACCTAACTCTTAACTTTGGCCCTAAATCTTAATTTAGTCTACAGTACTGTATCTGCTGATCTCACTTTTCTTTCTCCAGTTGTGTTTTTTTCATCTGTTCATGTTACTAATTTGCCACTTAATGTTCATCAGTGTTCAATTAGTTGATTGTATCTCTTCTCAGGCTAATTACTTTTATTTAATAGATGGCTGTTAGTGGCATTAGATGTGATGAATGTACCAATTAGCGTTATATTTGTTCTTTTGTTCTTGGGGTACTTGTTTAAATGGGTTTAATATCCCTCTGGCCTAGTTTATTCAGTTATTTATATGATGAATCCATTATGATTATGAATATTTTTCTTTAGCAAAATCACTCATTGTTTTCACACATTTCTTTTTGCTCATTTGTTTTTGAGACTATACTCAGGTATTTTCCCTATATAAATATCTCTCCCCTGCATCTGATCCCTAAGAGTGATGTTTTAGTCAGCAGTCACTTCTATAGGCGGGAACATCTCTGGACTAAAATCCCCTTTGCCATTTACTAAGCAAAAAGCTAATTTAATTGAGAAAGTAGTTCCTTGGAGCCAGATCACTCTCCTAGTCTGGCTGTCCATTTAGTCATTCATTCATTCAGTCAGTCAGTCATTCATTCAGCAGTCTTCTCTTAGTGCTCAGGGTGCACTACTCTGGGTTCTGTTTCTTTCTCAGCAGACAACTGACCTTGAAACTTGGGGAGACATTAAACTAGGTTGCACTGCTCTTAGGGTGCACTTAATGCTTTAGCCCACACCTTGAAGCTAAGGGAAGCACCCCAGTCTTAACAAAGCAGGAGCCTGACAAGGAGGCTTCTGGAACTGCCTCTCACCACTGAATAAGGGGCTGAACACAAACTGTCTTCAGGATTTTCCTTCCTGCCCAACTCCTGCCCTCTGCCTTTGGCTGCTCAGCTCGTTACTATGCCTGAGTTCTTCAGACGTGGTCCACCCCAAGGAGGGGGTGGTCAGTACAGTGATATCATACCAATAGCATTGTTAAGAAGTAGCCTCAATTCAGGAAGATGTTTGGAAATCTCCTTTCTTTTAAAAGGCCGTCCTCCTTGCTCATAACAAAAACACCAGGAAAACTTACCCCAGATATTGAAGCCTGAGATGATAAGCACAGTTTGGTATGAGGGGAAGAAAGGCCCATGTCCTTGCACATGTCTGTCCCGTCACTGGTAGTGATTGTGGACATGCTTTCTTAAAATGCCACCACCAGGGAAGAATTTTCAAAGGTCAGCAGAACCAGCATGTATGGTAATATAGGGAAAAAGAAGCCTCTTTGTTATCATTAACAATAGCTGAATGCACAAAACGATTTCATAACTGCTAACTGCACAGTCATATGCTGACAGCCATATTTTCCTATAGTAATTAAGCCATTCGCACTTGAAAAACGTCATATATATATATATATTTTTTATTATTATATAATTGTTATCTCAGGGAGCAGTTCCCCTGCCTCCTTTTAGCCCTATGAAATAAGAAGGTTTTTGGCATTGCTTTTAGCCTCAATTTTATCTTCTTTAAGAAGGGAGGAAAGGTAGTGCCTTTCGGCACAGTCTGTTTTCATTTTGCAGTCCCGACCTGTTTTCCTCTGCCAGCGTGAAGGCAAATGTGTTCAGAACATTGGAATCTAAGGAAGGAGAGTCTGGCTGGTTTATTTGCTGTTCTCTGAGTCTTCCATATATGCAGGAGAAGGGAACTGTGAAGCCAGAGTTCTGTCACCAGGAATATCTCTGGGCCCTGACGGCTCTGAGGAAGGGAAGTGCAAGGGAAGACGGCACTGGCAGACTAGAACCCCGGGTCGGGCGTGGGTGCAGCAGGCTCAGCAGAATTGCCCTTGCAGGATCCACTGGTCTAACAGTTTGAGTTAAGAGACGAAATCGTCTCATGTTCATGGGATTTTAATCTCCCACTGACTTCGTAGTGGGAACTAATAAAATGGAAGTCAGCAAAATGATTAAATATGAGAATTTGTGTATGAAGGCTTTGTAATCTGTAAAGCATTTGTGAATGAAAGTAGTGGAAGTATGGTTGGCATCTTTGGGTTTGTCTTATTTCAGTTGGAATAATATTATTTTACAACTTTCTAAAGAAGCTGAAGGCTCTGTTAGATTCCCCAGCATTCCTGCGTCAGACAGTATCATGTATTGTTACCCTCACTGTGTCAGATATCTCCAGTGCCTGTTTTCCTCTTTGATGCTCGTGGGCAGTGCTTTTGACAAAGGTAATGAGAGAGAGCATGTAGCTGTGAGCCATTTGTTTACAACTAAGTATTTCCTAAGCTTCCATGCCTTCTGGTGCCGAGCTGGTTGCTGGGATTCTGCAAAGACTAGAATTTAGAGAGTGCCTGCTTTCACAGAGCTTACATTCTAGGAGTGTTTTAATAACAAGCCTGGATGGCTAAAGGAGGAGGGATCTCACCAATGTCTTTACTGTGCCAAATTCTATGCTCGACTGAGAAGATCAAAAGGATTGGGAGACCTGATGTGCTTCAGTTCTGGTCCAGACTACCCTAATCCCAGTAAAGTCTGCCCTTGCCCCCGAGACCAACAGCTGACAGGGGCGTATCTGTTCCAGCTCACACAGATCCTCAGGGTTCAGGGGTGAAGAGAAGAAAATGAGTTAACATTGACACACACACTGTACTACGTACTTCTTAGCTAGTACAGCCTCACTGCCAGGTAGGAGACACTGCTGCATTTTCCAACACAGCAATCATAGCTTCTCTTTTAAGCATTTCCCACTGCCAGACTCATGGTAGACCCTCCCTGGCGTCATCTCATTTAATCGTCATAAAAACTCTGTGAAACAGGTACTACTGATTTCCCCGCTTTTGAACATTAGGAAGCGGCAGCTCAGGGACTTGGAGTGGAAAACCAAAATCACACCGCTGGTGTGGGACCAGTGGACACCGACCCTGTGATGTCTGTGTTCCCCCACCAGGGAGCTGGTAGCCCCTCCACTCCAAAAAATCCCCTGTCCCACGATGATGGGGGGCCGGTCGCCCTCCTACCCACCTGCCCCAATGACAGTGGTGACTCTGGGTTTGGGGCATTTTATGTTCCATGTGCAGTACACGTACTCTCCATGCAGCCCACATGCAGCCAGCATGTGATGGAGCTGGCTCACTCCATGCCCCTCAACTTCAGAGTGCAGGCCATTTGGACTCTGTCAATGTAATTCCTAAAATAATTGTTCTCACTTTCTTAGCTGTCCTTCCTTTCCCTAACCTTGCTCACAAAACTCACCCCTGCTCCCGTCATGGATCCCTGCGACTATGATTGACAGTCCTGTCTGTAGGGTAGTGAAGCTCCCCTGTACTTTCCCCAGGGAGAGCTTGATGTTGGAACCTCTCCTTCCCCAGGTGGGCTTACCTGCTCTGATGGAGTATAACACTGATACTGAACCACTGTCCCTTCATAGATGTTGCTCCCAGCTGATACCCTCTTTTAGGTTTCCAAAGTAGATATTTTGCATTGTGTATGTCTTCCCTGTAAAGAAACTTGAGTACGTTAATTTGAGTACTGCCACGTTTCAGAGTATCAGCAGAGGGCCTGGAGCCCGGCTAATGAACAGCAGTCTTTCTGCAGAGTGGTAGTGAGGGGAGCGGGGGAAATGAAAGGAAAGATTGTCGCAGGATTTTACTGGACACAGAAGAGTGAGGATGAGCAGAGATGGCTGCCGAGACCAGTGTGTTTCCAGCAGTGCGTAAAGGTCGGCTGGCTGTGTGGACTAGGCAGCAACTTAAGATGTCGCCAAGGAAAGTCTATACTGTCCCAGTGCCCTCTGGCCCAAGGCCAAAGTGACCCCATTTACTCTAAGGAAGGAGACCTCCCTGGATCATAGGCCCTGTTTCTCCCTTTGTGGTGAGAAATGAAGTAAAACGATTCCTGAAATTATGGAACTTAATGCAGAGTTTATTAAGCTGGGGTGCAGACAGACAGATGGCTCTCCACAGACTGCCCACCGGTATGGTTTGGGTGGGCATTTCATAACAGCCCTTGAGTCGGCAGGTCTAGTTACTTGCTAGCAAAAAGGCAGCAAAGGGTGATTAAAATGTTAATGTTCAAGGAGCCTTAGAATCCAGAAAGGCTTCTTTTCCAGCACATGGGTGAGAGGTGCCTGCTACTTAAAAGGGTCCATTCTTAAGTGGTCTTTTCACAGAATTAGGCAGTATTTGTTTTAACTTACGCATGTGCTAGTGTCTGTCAGGAAGAGGGTCCCAGAATGTTTTTCTGTCTACAGGGCTGCCTGCTTCCCTGCTGCGGTCCTCAGTCCGGAGCCTCCGTGCTGTCTTTGTGTGCTGCCCCTCCTGTGTCCCCGGCTGTTCCTGACGGGAAGTCCAGAATGGTGGCCTCCAGGGCGGTGCAGAGGAGCCCAGAGAACGAGCCTGAACCCACCCTAGAAGCAGGCAGTGTGGGTAGTGCTGTTGGGGGTGACCGCTGACAGCCTGCTCTGCGGTGGCAGCACACCCTTCCGCTGAGCCAGCCTCTGCTCGCAGAGCCTTTAGCGCTGTCTCCATCTCTCCTCATGCCAGTGCCAGGCAGGACACCATTGTCTCCTGGTCTTCCTGTGGCTGACAAGCCTAGTCCCCTCTCCCATCAATACAGCGCCTGTTGCCCACTTCACACCATTCCTAGACAACTCTTAAGTCATGGCTTCAAACCTGTGTGCCCAGCCTCAGTTTACTCTTTCCCTCAGCTGCAGACTCTGCTTTCCAAGGCCTCCGGCAGTTTCTGGGTGTCTAAGCTGAACTGCTGCGCCTCTCCTCTACCTGATCCCAGCTCTCCCCACACCCCTGCCCTTCTGTACCCACTCTCAGCATCACAGGAAATCCCCTGCCCGTTGTCGGTGGTCTTCTGGACAGCAGATTCGCTCTGTGTTCCCTACCAAGCTTCTCACCCCACAGTGATTGCCCACAGTGTGGGACCTTCTCAGTGTTTGTCTGCATTTTATATCAGCCTTCCAGTCTGGGCCTTAGTCCCGCCAGGCATGTTCAGAGTGTTTTTCTAAATTCTGCATGTGAGCATGCCACTTGGAAGTCCTGCATTTAAAAGTTGCATGAAGGGTTAACAACTGCAGAATTCTTCCATTAGAAGGTAACATTTATTAAGAAAATTTGAGTGGGTAGAATTCAAATGAGTCAATGAGGAACTAGAGCCTAGTAAATTATAAGGCAGAGTCCAGGACTATGAATAACTATGTCCCAGATATTATGATGTTTATCTATATGAAATATGTTGAATTTGCTTATGAAATTCAAGTATTCTTATAGATTAGTTTTCTGCTGCCGGAAATACTAAGAACTGACCCTAAGTCAAAATTTGCATTTTCCTCTTATGTAGAAGCTTTAGCAAAATAAATAGGATCATAAAATTAACGTTTTATTGTTCCTCAAAGATCTGTATTCACTTCACTACCTCACTGAATTAAATTACCTTTAGTTATTTGTATGTAAGGAAGAAAGAGCAAGTCAACTTGAATGAATAAAATATGGATTATTTATAAGGTCCTTAGACTTGTCTCTTATTTTAATGCTCATAAATTTGTAGGTTGACTTATGTCTCTTGTGCCTATGTGAGTTTGGGTAATCAATGATATCTCTTTACACACAAACCCTCTCATATGAATTTTTTGTTTTTTAACATGAATAGAAAATTACTCTGAAGAACTTGTCTTGAATGACAGTAATTTGTTTTAGCACTATCATTTTGCACACTGTCATTAAATTTCCATGGACTGTCCTGGGAGCATACTGTCATCTAGCACTGTTGTTCCAAATTGTCAAATTTAAAAAAGAAATTTCAGAATTCTACCTTTTCTCATATAGATTGAAAACAGCACTTAATTTTATTTATTTTATTATTTTTGTTTATTTTGATATGCTTTTAAGTTGTAAGTCCAGATTGAGAGAAATCAGGAAAATAATAGAAAAACCAAGATGACACCTGGAATGAGGTTAGCAAGCCAACCTGTGCTGAGAGGACAGAAAACAAGGCTCCACGAACGCAAGCTCACTGAGCTTCCCAGCAGCCTATGCAAAAAGAGAACTAGGAGTAGTATGTGAGTCATAGTTTTATATAAGTGATTGTTCTTAGAAGTACAACTCTTTCTGGTATTAACTCAAGAATCATCCCTCATGACTCGTTTCGTGAAAGCCAACTTCTTAAACATCAACGCAACCAGTGTCAAAGGGCAGTTTCTTCTGGCATCACTCAGTGTTGGCTAAGTCTGCAGAGAAGAAAGAAGTTCTGCAAGAGACCAAAAGGACAGGTCCCAGAGTTCGGAGTATGCAGCAAAGTCAGTCTTCCATAAATAGGTCTTCTTTCAATCAAAGTGTCACTGTACTTTAAGCAGCAGTGGATATGAAATGACAGTCTCAGACAAGATCTACATTCAGCAGCAACATTGAGAAAGCAAAAGCTTTACCATTCTTTTGAGAATTCATCATGAATCAAGCCAGAGACCTGAAGAAGTGCAGCCATTCAATTCAGAGACCCTGTAGGTCTGTGTTTACAGATGTTTTTAAGGAGTTGTAAAGTGCACTACCTATTTCAGACAAACTGACTTTCAGAGGAGTCCTCCAAATAAATTAGTTATAAAATGAACTCTTAAGTAAATTGTCTACCCTACAGACTTAGTTTGATATACGAGTCATTTAACATGTGCCAAAAATTAAGACTTTGGTTTGAGAAAATTTTATCTAAGGCTGATTTTTAAAGTAGTGATTTGGACTCCAAGCATTGTGTAGCAACACCAGGCCTTATTTGTTAAAGCTTCAGTGGCCCCTACAGGAAAATGCCTCTGCGTCTTGCCCAGTGAGCAGTATTTGATTCCATATGTTCTCTGGTGCCCATGCTTATGTTGGCATAGAGTTTCCCTCAGAAAGGTAGGGTTTAGCAGTCAGCATGGTCAGTGTTTTCTCTTACTCTAAGCCAGTATACGATGATATGTATTATTAGTAAATATGTAAGTAATATCCAAACTAGTGAGAACGTTTTATAATTCACATCTTTTTCAGTGGCAGTCAGTAAACATTTTTTTCTGATGGAGCTACTTTGCAACTAAGTACAACTTGGACACAGGTGAAAGAACAGACTTTGAACTATGTTCTTAAAACTAATATAAACAGATTATTTTTCTGTCTAAAATATTCAGGAAGCCTCCACAGACTCCCTGCTGTTTCAGGAGTAGAATTGTGTTGATGTTTTCAAATCCTTCAACCCAATATAGCACATGTTGAAATTGAGTATGCTAATAATCATAGATATTAATAAATTATTTCTAAAACAGTCTAATAACTTACCATCATGATTATTAAATGACCAGTGAGGAAAAGATAGAAACATTTTGTCAGCAGATAAAAGATAAAAATAATGCCTAATGATACTATCACTTCAGTTTGTTTATGTATAGAAATCTCACTAACATAACTAATTAAAATCTTGTATTTACCACTGGGTCACAGGTTTTGGAGGCATCTCTTATTTCTTTGTTTTTTCAAATAAAAATTCTCAATTCACCAGTAGTTACAGAGGACCTTTTACATAAAGCATAGTATGACCCATGGGAAGTAGAGTCCGGACAGTATATTGGGGTAGGCTGAGAGCCAGAGGGGGCTACAGGCACCTCAAGGCCGGAAGGGTCCCCAGGAGGGGTTGTCTTGAAACTCTGGGAATAGGAGTTATATGAGTTCATTAGTAAGAACTAACTTTTATTTTTAAATATCAAACTCAAACCAACAAACTTACTTGGAGGTAGTTCCTTCTCCCTTAATCTAGGAACTAACTACCAACAGCATTGCATGCCATGTTCAGGTTATTATGTTTAAAAGTGACTTTCTCTTTTCCTCTCTCCTTTCTTCAATGCTTTCTGCTCTTCCATACATTTTTCCAGTCATAGAGAAGTGTGGGATTTTGAATTCTCAATTTGTCGTTGGCCTGCCTTTGCAAAATGGCTTCTCCACCATGATGAGATTCTGTTCATGCGTCAAAGATCTCCATCTCCTAGGAAGACCTCCCAGACCTCCCCTGCCACCTCCCTCTCTCGGAGCACTGCCTGTGTAGTCATGTGTACGATACACAGACTATCCTTGTGTCCTCAGCACCAGGAGCTTTGCAAAGCCCGGGCCCATTTCCATTTGGCTCTTTGGTACTGGTTGACTTCATGTAAGCTACCGGCCCGGGACCGGAGGTGGGGACAGGGAGGGAGAGAAATAGCCCCACTTTGTGGCTCAGGTGGCTACGGCTCAAGCTATGAATCTTCAGTTCCTGACTATATCAGGTGCCTACCGAGATGAGTGCGTAATGAACAAACAGATGAGCCAGAGACCTTCCTTTGAGCTTTTAGTAATCTAGCCGTAGTATTCTCTCTAGCTCAGGAACGTTGACTACAAACAGAATAAGTGTTTTGAAATGATGGCGAAGAGTCTCAAAAATTAATACTTCAACTACGATGTACCGCTAAATTTAGCCATCTGAAATAGCAACGAGTGGGTTTTGTTTTAGGGTATATTTATTTATTAAAGGAACATTGCTTTATGACATATAGATTTGTTTTTTGTTGTTTTTTTAAGAGAGAAAGGAAGAGGAGGAAAAAGCATTTTTATTTAATTTTGTTTTCTATCCCAGGCCCCAGGCCATGAGCCCAGATCCTTGGTCTTTACATAGTTCACATGCCAGCTGTCTCAGCTCCTTGAGCCAGAAGGAATCACCCACAAAGAGTACTTTATTTTATTCTTTTTCTTTTTTTAAGAGAGAGGAGGAGGAAACGTTTTAATTATTTAGTTGTTTATTTGAGTTTCCCTCCCTCCCCCTGGACCCAGTCTGGGAACTCATGTCCCTTGACTGTCTGTGGACCAGCCTTAACGCTTGAGCCACCAGCCACACCTCTTTTTTTGTTTTCTTCTTTCTTTTTTTTTTTTTTAACTATCATAATAGAAAATATATGATATATTGTTTCTTGGCTTTCTGGCAAGATCCTTTGTAGAAAGTACATGATACAAGTTTTTTGGGTTTTTTTGTTTTAAATATGGCTTGAAATTAGAGTCAAATTTTTGAACACCCTTCCTTAAGCAAAGTAAGATGGTTACTTATCAAGGAGGAGTAAAGGTACGAGCTGGGAAAAGAGCTGTGGAATGCCAGCCTGATAAAGTATACTCAGGTCAGGCCAGGTTGCTCATCCACAGGTCAGCATCTTCTCACTCAAAGCCAGTAGTCTAATTGATCCTGAACAATCCCACAGATGATTTAGGGGAGGGAAGACTTTTCCTCTACCCTTTATAGTCTGTATCTGGTGCTTGTGAAATAAACTATCAAAGACTAAAGGGAGAAAAGGCATACACATTTCATTTCATGTTAATATTTTTGTATGGAATAGGAGATTGGGAATGGTTCATAGAAAAACCAAGACTTTTAAAACAGTCTCAGAAACTTGTGTATAATTTAACAAAGACAAAACAAAGCAAAATTCTGGAGAAGTAATAGAGTCATAGATTTGGGCTTCTTGGGGCAATATGTACTGAGAAAGTGACTGTGAAATATATGTAGAAAACAAATGGAAGATAAGGATTATGTAAGTCTAATTTGTTTGCAGACTAATCATAGCGTAGAATCCTCATCTCTGGGGATAAGAATATTTTTTTCTTCCTGGTACCAGAAGGACCCCTTTCTCATGGGAAATGTGTGCCCCCTTGCTGGCAGAAGGAAGGAGGGTAGAGAAACCTTCCTGCATCTGCTGTTGTCAGTTGAGTTCAATATAACCAAATGCCAAAGGGACATATTTTGGGGTGGAATGTTCTGACCCCTTTCATTACCATGATGTGACTTTGGACACAGCTATGGGACCTGTATGATGGACTTTTGGAAGGAGTGGGCAGGGAATGCCTTAAAGGTCTCCTGGCTAATCCATATTTCAAGATCAACTAATGACCTTCTTAGACTGGATTACTAGTGGCTAAAGGAGTTGCCAGTGGAGTAGCAGGTGAAGTATTATGAACAGTAACAATGTGTAAAGGCAAATATGTGCTCAATTTTTCTCAGTCTTAAAAAGCCTTCAAGTTCTTCAAAATAAAATTAAACCTTAGCACCAAAACACCTACTAGATGATTCATAGAGATGTTATGGAAATAAATTATATAATGCATGGAAATATTTTGACCTACTTGGGAGGAAGACACAATAACAAGTTATTTGTATTATAAATGGTCAAGCAAACAAGCTTTGTTTCAAGACAGTGCTGCACCCAGATGAAAACAGCCATCTCTGTATTACAGTCGTGGCATTTCATGCCTCCTGCTGCTTATGACATCCCAGGAGATACAGAGGTTAATTGCATTTTTAAATTCATAGAATTTTAGACTAGACAAGACTTTAGAGATGCCTCTCCTCTGTGAAGGGCAAAATTGGAAGTCTTGAAAGGGGGGAAAGGCTACCAGCTTTTTGTCAGCAAATCCAGGGATGTGATTAATGTGTATATTTGCATAAATTTATATCAAGGGTTCTGAGTCCCTTATTACCATGTAGGCAAAATGAAGTCAGCTAGTGGACTCCTTAGGCCTGGATTCAATCCAGTATTCAGGGATCCAAAGAACAGATACCCAGTTTGTCCCTTGATGTCCTTTCAAAACCAGGATACTCAACACAAGTGTTCACCAAGATTTTGACCTTACCTTGCAGCCTTAAGTTCCAGCCTTTCTTATTTACGTCCTGGTAGAAACCAGTTCTTGCAAATGAGTAAGGTTACTAATGTATACCTGAAATAGCTATAGAGATTGTTTTTTCCCTTCTGAATAACCCAGCAAATAGTTCTGTTTCACACATTCTAGAATGTGGGAAGAAGCCTCATTCTGCTATTTTTTTGCCATGTGAACTATCCCTAATACGTTGCACACAAGCTGTTTGACTTTACTGTCCCCTGCTCCCTTTCCTTTCTTGTTTATTTATTGTTGCTGGTGATTCAAGACAAGTTTAAATATAATGACCAAGGGGGATTCCCATAGTTCATGCTGTATTTTCCCCCCATAAAGTGGAAAATCCAGAACTGAAATATTCTACCTAGATACTCTCCACAAATCTATATCATTTAAAGGTCATGTTTTACATTGGCTTACACTATAATTTTAAAATAAAGTTGTATTCTGTAGCCTAACTTTTAGCCCCTATTGCATGATAAAGAATTGAACTTGCCTTGGTACAAGGTCAAGCTCATTTCTGATAGGCAGGTAGGTATGTACGTAGGTAGAAGCCAAGAACCCCATGCCTGCACACGGGGTCTTTACGTTACCAGAATAAAAATATGGTCAATTCTGTAAGAGTAGGATACGTAGATGTGAGGAGACTTAATGCTGGACTATTAACTTTGTTTCTCCCCTCTAGTTTCTAGACCTGTTCAAAGTTTGGGTCGGGAGCTTGTGAGGGGGAGACAGGAATGTTAGGCACAGCCCCAGGTCTCGGAAGTGGGCACTGTGTTGTCTCACTAGCCATGTCTTAAACCCAAATAAAAGCGGAGCCCGGACCACCCTTCTGCCTGATCAGTATGCCTTCCTGCAGGAGAGCCCCACCTGGCTTTATAGGTGGCCTTTACTTTGATAGATTGGTGTACACTTTGGAAAATCTTGTTTGCTACAAAATGTCAGTGGGTCTAAGGATAGATCCAAGTAATAATTAGTTTAATTTTGATGAATTATAGGTTAAAGATACTAAATGTTGTTAAGTACCAGAAAAGAAGCCTAGACAGAAATGCCCCTAAACTTGTTGTCTGGAGCCTGAGACAAGCATCTGATCTGCTACAGAGTGGTGGTTGGTGGCTTTTTTTTCCTTCTGTCATTTATTTTAGGTTTGTTTGGTTTTTTGATTTTTGTCTTACTCCTTACATACTATTTGCTGTTAGAAGGAACTAACTCAATAGTTTTTTTCCATCTTTCAAAATAGATTTTATTTTTTAATTTCTCCTTCAGGTTTTTGGGGTTTTTGTTTTGTTTTGTTTTGTTTTTTCTTAAAAGAAAGGTGCAGGCAGGAATAAAGGCAAGTAGACAGGAAGAGAGAGGAGGAAGAAGCATCTTTATTGTATTTTTATTAGTTCACACTGACTCTTTCCCCTCAACCCAGGATTCAAACCCAGATGTATGGGACCTAACCTAATGGCTGCTCCACCAGGGTGCGCCCGGCTTTTTCTTTTAAGAGACTGTTAATTTTTTTAAATTCCCATAGTATCTTACTATACTCTGCAGTTGTGTGAAACTGTTTTTTTTAGGTCATAGTGTTTTAAATATATTTTCTTGTTTTTACATAACTTGTATACTTATTATTTTAAGAGATATATTCTATGATTTGCCATAGTTTCTTATTATTGGACACTTAGATTAGGACTTGAATCCCTCAAGGGATTCATGGGGCCGGGTTGAAGGAATAATCCGAGTTCTAAGAAATGGGGCTTTCAGAAGTTTGTGAATGTAGGGGAAGAAATTTCTAGCTCCACCTCCCTTTAGGCCCTTAAAGTTTTTCTGTTTGCCCTTCTGTTAACAATCTTGTCAAAACTATGACTGTGGATTTGCTCATAGATCTGCCTTTTCCTTAACTGCACTGGGGCAGCCCAGCTGAGAAAAATCACCCGGATGGCCAACGTGCACTGGCATGTTGGGTGTTACCAACCTCGACTGATGCTTCTCATTGAAGCAAGTCATCAGTGTCCCTCCTGCTCGCACTTTCTGAAATGAATGTTTCAAGCCTCTTTTCAAACTTCCTATCTTCGCCTTTTTCCTCCTAATTTTATTTTCTTGTATATACTGCTACCCATAAAATGAAAGAGCAAACTCAGTTGTCTTCACTAATTCCACTGATACTGTTTTTCATTTTTAGTTTGTCTTAGACATTTTTTAAATACCTTATTTCCTATTTTCTCATAGAGTACAATTTTGCCTTTCTAAAATATTAGGAAATATTCTTCTTTTGTTAAACTCTTCTATCACTTATAAGGCTATGTAACCCATTCATTTTCTAAATATTGGGAAATTTTCTAAATATTTCTAAACTATTGGGAAATATTCTTTTGTTAAACTCTTCTATTACTGATAAGGCTATGTAACCCATTCATTTTCATTTAAATAAGGCTTTTGCTACATCCTGAAGAGTATAATGCATTATCTTTTTCATATAAAAAAATTTGTATTGTGTGATGAATTTTTCCCTGAGGGCCACTTATTCTTTATGAATGTATTTCAAAGAATTTAGGTGTTTTTCTCTCCACATATTTGCTACACCATATAAATAGGTATATGTAATATTATTTTTGCAGGAGTTACTGTGACATCTAACAGCTGATCATTGGAGTTCTTTTCAGCCTTTGTCTTATCTTTTCCAGGATGGTGACTGTCCTGTCTGCTCTCTGCTTGTAAGGGTTGCCTTCTTGTCTCTTGTCTTTTCTGCCACTGCTCTGACCCCTCTCCCTGTTCTTAAATACTCCCAGCCTCTGTCCAGGGCTAACTTGTCTCCCCATCCTATCACTTTCCTAAGAACAAACTCATCCACCTCACTCTTCCTTGTTGATGTTGTCAAATTTATTGCCAGCCAGTGTCTGCTCACCAGAAATCCAAAACACTACTTCTGGTCGCCTGCTGGACATCGCTATCTATTGGCCTTTTGGACTTCAAATTGGCTGTCAAGAAATAACTCATAGGGCCTGCTTTGTGTCTGCTAGATATTTCTTGATCATCCCTTCCCCTTTTCCCATGCCGCTGCTTTAGTTGAAGTCCGCATGATGCATCTCACCTGGGCTTGTGTATGTTTCCCAGTATATTTCCTACCCAGTCTCTGTCCCACAGATTAAACCTTCCCTTGCTAATTTTATTATGTCACTAGGAACTTAAAAATTTTTAAGCAATAAAACTTATTGTAATTATTTAGAAAGCATAAACTATTCATCAAAAGTAATTATTATTATGAATAATATGATGTTATATTTCCTTCTTGTATTTCTGTAACTGTGTTTTCCATAATGGAGAACATACTGAATCTAAAATAATAACCTTCATTTTCTTTTCCAAAAATTTTTCAGAAGTGTCCTTATCTAGTTAGGGTGTTTTTTTGGGTTTTTCACCATGGCCCTAGGTCTTGAACCCTAATCCTTGGGCCTTAGATGTCTGCACACTAGTGTCTTAGCTACCTAGCCACAAAGACGCGTCCCCAATAGCCTTCCCTTTTCAAAACACTTACATTAGAGGGTAAAATTAGCTTCCTATTCAACACCTTTCAATAAAATTAATTCCAGAAAAATCAAAAGAGCTTAATATAAAATATGTTAATCCATAAACATTCTCAAGAATGCACAGTGAATAGTTTTGTGTTCACAGCAAAGAGGCTTTTGCACATATGGTGTCTATCCCAGAAGCCATAACATAAAAATTGATACACTTGGCTGCATAAAAACTAAATATTTCTACATGACAAAAATACAGCCTCATAAATAAAACCAAATGACAAACCAGGGAGAATATTACAGTTTCTCACAAAGCGCTAGCTTCTTAAAGACCTCCTTTAAAAAGGCCTACAGATCAACTAGAAAGACAAGTCACTCAGTTAAGAAGAGGCAAAGAATATAGACAAACACAAATGAACTTAAACTTGGAGAAAGGTAGTATAATAAGAACAATGTAATTAAAAGTACCTCGAGATACTGTTTTTCACCTGTGAGATTAGCAAAACGCTTCTTGACACATTCTACTGGCAAAGGTTTTCTTTGGGCAACAGGCACGCTTACACATTACTGGTGGAAGCAGAGATGCCAGACTATGGAAGAGTCTGTGGAAGCATAGAGATCCAGGCTCCATGGAGAGAACTTCGGCAGTGTTATATAAATACATATACCCTCGCCACATAAATTCTGCTGCTAAGAATTTATCCTGCAGACACTTAGGAACGTGACGATGCTATAGTGACCAAGGATATTGTTGACAGCATTATCCGTAATAGCAAGATTGGAAACAGCCTAAATGTCCATTAATCAGAAACTGGCTAAATGAATTCCAACCCTCCTGCAGTGGAATACTACCCAACCACTTGAGTCAGCTGATACAAATGATCTCTAAGATTTACTTACATTAAACAATCCAAGGTGCACAGTATATTTAAAACGCTATCACCTGTGAAGGAAAAAACACGCACATAGAGGTTTTAGCCATGAATCCACTCTCTCTAGGAGGCTACATGAGAAACTGCCGACTGATTGTATCTCGAGAAAACTGAGGAACAGGAGAGGGTCAGAGACTGACTATTCTCCTTGGTCCGTTCCATACCTTTGACTCATATACTTGTGACTTTTAAGTTTTTTGAAACATTTATTTTTAAGCTGTATAATGTCACCATTTGTCTCCATTGTTGATCAGAAGGTTGTTTCTGTATTTAATGCTTGTAAATAATTCTGTAGTGAACATCTTTTTGTGTACATATTTGAGGTTATTTCTGTAGGATCACTAAAAGAAGAATTTCTTGGGAAAGAAAGATTATGAAACATCATTTACCTATATTATGCTATTTCCGCCTTGGAAAGTACAGTTCATACTCCCAACAGCAAGATGTACATGACCTTTGATTTAAAAAAAATAAATAAATCCTATCAATTAGTGGACAGAAAATTCTGCAGTTTAAATTTGCATTGTTTTGACATGACCGAGGCTGAACATGTGTACATCAATCCCCATGTGTCTCTCAGTTTAGACACTCTGTGCTCTCTTGTGAATTACTGCTGCATGCCTCTTACTCCATATTTGAACAGCAGCGATCCCTCATGTAATGCTCTTGACCCTCTCGAAGATAACAGAGAGCCATTTGAGAATTTTAGCCAGGGAAATACAGGCTTAGAAAATAACAGGTTTATTTACAGCTGTCTCCAGACTGAGAGGCTTTGGTCTTCTAAGTGGTTTTTGTTGTTGTTTTTTAATTTTATTGAAGGTACATACATTCTAATATATAGGATTAAGGTATGCATTTTCATAAATCAACATCCATGTAGAATACATTAAGTTTACACCAACAGTTCAAAGTGAGTTTTCTGATAGTAGCTTCGCCTTCTCCCTCCACAGCTCTTCTCGTTGGTGACTGTCCTCATTTTTACAGTTCAACTCAGTCATTGCACTTTCTGTCAGTAGGTCTTTTCCCACATAGTACTTTCAGCCACCCTTGTCTTGCTTGGCGCTTGAACTACTTAGAATAACAGCTGAAGCCCTGTTGAAAGAGAAGAGGATGTTTTTAAAGCTTGGTGCCACCAGAGACAAATCGTTTTGATGACTTTTCAAGTGAATAGCAATTTGGCTTATGCCAGGCACGTCTCAGTGATTGACTAGAGAGTGTCATCCTCTAGAGGAGGCTGAACTTTACCGACTCTGGTGGGCAGAGTTCAGAGCCATAGTGGTGGTGTCCGTATGGGACATGTGATCTCTGCCTGATTCTCTCTGGGAAGTTTGCGAGAGTTTGTGAGGATTAGATGAGGTGTATGGTCAGTGCTTTAGCGCCTTGTGCTTGGGACCTGGGCATAAATCATAGATACTGTTTTATTCATTCCTTTGCCCACTCCCACTCCCTGCCAAAAAAAAAATCACTAAATAACTCTGGACAACCACTTGTTACAGATTTTGAAAATAGAATTCTGGGCATATACTTACCCATGATCCAATCAATATTCTCTACTTAAAATTCTCTATTTATCTTTTCTTAACTTGTTTTTCTTTTTTCCTCTGACCTTGGAATTTGGAGTTTTATGAGTTAATATCTTGGCATTGTCCTTTGGTTATTAAGTCTCAATGAACCTTCTCAATTTTTATAATCACTTCTGGGACATCTTCTTCCATTACAACTTTAATAACCTAGTCAACTCAGTTTGTTCACACTTATTATTCATAGGTTATATGCTTTTGCCCTGTTCTGAAGGTTATTTCATTTTTCTTACATATTTCTCATCAGCTTTATTTAATTTTTCTCTCTTTTAAATTTGTTGCTCTCGTTTGTCCTCTATTCTGGTTTCTAGAACACAGTGTTAATTTTTACTTTCATCCTCTTCCTACATCCCCCCCCACTCATCCCTGAGACCAACAGCCTTGCTGATATCACCATATCACAGGACCTCACAAGACACATTCCCACAACAGGCATTCAGTACCTGTTTCTGCAGTGCATTCTCATTGTGACTTTTGTAATTATCACCTTTCAATCTATGTGCTGTTAACTACTTCTTTCATTTTATATTTTTCAGTTCTTCTTATCGATTATTGATATTTGTCTTGAAGGACTTCGTGATATTACCCTTGATATTTTGATTTATTCACTACATATTAGCACCATATCTGAGTCAGGCACTTTAGTCCCTGTGATGCAGAAGAAAAATAAAAGCCCTTATTGTGTGGTGTTTATGTTCTAGTGGGAACTCATACTCATCAGAAGAAAGCTTTCTGCTCTGTTCTTAACTCTGTCATCTACCCAGAGTACTTCTGACCTCAAATGGCTCTTGAGCTTTCTCGCTAATGGCATTATTATGCATTTTATTATTGTACATATACAAATGATCCCAAGGCTCTTGCATTATTAGTCTTAGAGACAAGAACCTGAATCAAACATTTGAAGAAGTGGGAAATGATTCAGAAGTTGAAACAGGAAGGTCTTGTGATTGATTGACTAAGGAATTAAAGGAAAGGCTGTAATTTAGGATGAAGCCCCAAACATCTGACTTGGACAGTTGGCTTCATGAAGATATTCCAACCTAGGAAGGAAGCACTGTCATTGAAGGTAAGTGAAAGGAAGATGGTGTCATCTATTTTGGAAGTGTTCAGTGGGAGAAGCTATAGTGCATGCCTTTGGTTGGCAAGTCTGAAAGTCTGCTTATGTGGGTTTGAAACTCAGAAAGGAGTCATGGACTAGAGAAAGATTTGGGAGTCATGGATACTTGGAATTTTGAACAAAGGTGAAATTCCTGGAGGACATTTTATTGAAAAGAAAGGAAGTCCCATAGAGGATGCATCATGCAAGAAGCAGCAGAATCAGCTGAGCCTACGAGAAGAGAAGGAGAAAACGGATTGTAGAGCTAGGTGAGAACAAGAAGAGAAACTAGCGAGCTATGGAACTCCCTACCAGTGAAGCAGACCAATGCCTCATGAAAGATTGCCGGCACTATCATCAGTCTCACTGTAAAAGTCACTGACTTGAAAAGATCCTATTTTTAACAGAAATTATAGCAATATTTTATGGTACCTAAAATGAGTGTCCCAGGAACGCACTGAATACCTTTGAGATATTCACGCCCGCTGTATCTTGACTGTGTCCTTGGAACAGACCAGTGATGTGGAAACATACAGCATAGAATCATTAGGTAGCTGACCTCAAAGGTGGGCCAGGTAAATACTTGATCCAGAAGTGTGGTAGGATTGGAGAATGCACCAGCAATGTCCTCCCAGCCCTGTGGAATCTGGAGGTACTCCAGAATGAAGCAGCTTCCTCCTACTCTGTCAGGGAGCACTGTGTTCAAGAACAGGGCTCATCTGAGCTAGAGCAAGCACAGGAAGGATGTGTCCTTCCAACCATGGCCAAGTGTGGCCCCAAAGAGGCCAACAGAAAGGGTTGAGTTGTGCTGGGATGCTTGACTTGGATTTGGGGGAAGCAGGAGAAAACACAGATATTTCTGTGGTATGGGTTAAGCAGAGAAGCTCACATTCGGGGTGATGGTGAAGGATGACAGAAGTGAAGGCTTTACAACAGCTGTTTTATCAGGTTGTGCTTTGGATCCTACCCTGAGGTTGTTAAAGGTGATGTGAGCCTTCAGGTGCTGGGGAGGACATGGTATGTATGGTCAGTACTTGGCTCACCTGGGTTCTGGAAAGGTAGAAATGGAATCGGGTTCTAGGGAGCTTCCATCACTGACTGCCTTATTGTTTTGCAACTGGGAACCTGGAGTGGGTGGAGGGCTCTCAGGAGAGAGTCTGAGCCTGGCAGTGGAACACGTAGCCAGTAGATGGACCTGTGGTCACTTGGAGATTTGATGGTAGACCAGAAATGCACAGCTGGCGTGAGGAAGACAAGCCAAATGGGAATCTGGTGCAAAGAGCCTGCAAGACTTTGTGGAGTAGAGGGAGATGGTGACTGAGCAGCATAGAGTGCAGCATAGGGTGGGTGCAGTCTGCTAGGCTGTTGCTCCGCATGGGTTCATTTTTCATGCCTAATTCAAACAGGATCTTCCTAATGTAAGACTCTGTGGAGCAGCTGGCTGTCATTTTCACAGCAGCATCTGCACATTTTTCTTTGAAATGTTCTTACTCAGTGATATAGTCAAGAGGCTGAGGGCCAGAATGTTTTCGAGGATAAATGGTTTATCTTAGCAGTGGTTTAAAAAAAAAAAAAAATGCAAATGATTAAAACCAAGGGAGGGACAGGATTGAAATAATTGGTGGTTAGCTTCCTTAACAAAATCTCAGGATTCAGCCAGATTTTTGATTCCCTCATGAAATTGTGATCACTGGAAATCAGAATTCCTACAGCTGAGCGACTGCTCACACAGTAGTGGTGGGTTTGCAGTTCTGAGTCAGTGCAATGTTTTTCCTTAGGGCAAGGGAATATATCTTGTGTTTTAGATGTTGGAGGAGGAAGAAGAGCAAGAAAGAGAGGAGGGAACCATTACCTCATTCATTTCAAGGAGCCTCCATGTCTTGTGATTGCCTTAGATACATTTGACTCCAAGATCTTCATTCCTTTACGTGTGGACATTGAGAATTGGGGGAGACAAGCAAGAGTATACCCTAAATATTTAGAACTCTGCATGGTGAGCCCCACTGATAAAAATTGTCGAGTGTCTTAAGCTATTTTCTAATTTCATTAAGCTTTAGAAGAACTCAGTTCTTGTATTTTAAGCCATACCCCCTTTTTCCTAGCTATTCTGGGCCAGTCACTAGCTTTCAGAAAAGCAAATTTAACAATAACTATTATTGCCTATTTTTTCAAAAAAATTCATGCTGCATCCTGAAGAATTTTAAAAACTCAGTGGTTCCCTGGGGTTAATCTCTGATATAAAATCAATTCTACATATGGAACAAAATATTAGAATTTTTTTTTTCTTCCCCCAACTCTGGGTCTCACACCTGGTCCTTAAGCTTTAATGGTCTTTACACTAGCCCCTAACCCATCGGGCTATTCCTAAAAATAAATTCTTTTGTCCCCTTTGTTCTCCCATCATCACCAGAAAAGAAACTGTTTTGGAGGAGTGTGTGGATGTTAAGGAACAGTGAGACTGTGTTGTATAAATAACCACGATGCCGTGTTTCTTAAAGTGCACCCAACATTGCTTTTATCTTACCCAACTCTTACCCAAAATCTTATTAGGTTAACAGCTACACATGAGAATCTGTATTTAATGCAGGGTGTTAGTAAAACTTTCCCAATGCCTTTATCCACAGACGAGCCCCAGGTAAGCTGTGAAGGACTACCTTCCCAGTCATTACCTCTCCCAGCTGTCCCAGCCGCCAAAAGCTCCCCTACAGATATTCCAGTAGGTTCATGAAGGATTAACAAGTAGGGGCAAGAAAATCTTACCTCCTAACATTGCACATCCCTAAACTCTTCCTTTTCTCCTGTATGCTTTTCAGTTTATAAGAATTCATTTTACTCTTGCTTTAAAATGCAAGTAGTACTTGTATTGATATTTTTATCTCAATGCTCTTATTTATTTAGAAATGTTTAAAGCGAAGTGAGTCTTCTTTAAAATCAGGTTTTCAAGTAAGTTGTATCCCGCTCCTAACACATCCCAACTCCCAAGGAAATCCTGTTCCCCTTCTCTCATTGTTTTGCCTTTGTTTCCATTCTGTGCTTTGAAATGTTAGTACTAGTTTCACATAGACTGTCTAGTGTTGAAAGTTGAAAGCAGAGAGATCTGAGGTCACACAAAGACTGAAAAAAAGCTGCGTCTGAAGGGCCCTACCTGAGCTGCTTCTACGCAGCACTGCGCCTTCAGTCTGGAGAATATGAGATGGTCTGGGGGCTAGACTGAGTGTGCGAGGTCGAAGTCGAGGACTCTTGGACCACGGCTCTTGCCTAATAATCAAGACCTTTCTGCCCTGTGAACACAAACAGTGGGAGCTGGAGCAAGAATTCAAACCCATGCCTGTCCCGTGTGAAAACCTTGCTCTTAAACTGCTACCCTATATACCTGGAGTATATGTGTGCATACATGTGCTTGCATGCACTTTCAAAAGGGAGAAAAGCCAATCAGTGTTGTCTCCAGACCGAGGTAGGGTCCTGATGTAGATCCTTACATGTTCTGTTACACAAGAGGAAGAAACAGCCAAAAGATGGGACAGAATTTGGATGCCTGCCCTGAGTCTGCATGAGACATGTGGCATTTTGTCTCACCTCCGAATTTTTGCTTTGTCTCCATACAAAAAAGTTGCACTTATCTCCATATTAATGGAGGAAAGCCAGACAGGAATAACTCAGAACCAGTAATTCAAGGAACATTTCAGTAGCAGCTTGCCACTTTGTATGTGACTTGTTGGGAGTAGATTTATTTCCTCAAATCTGCTTAGTCATCCTATTATAGTAATGAATGAGTTTGTTCCAAGAGCAAAGATTCAAGTGGATTATCCAGAAGGGACTATCAGAGCTAATTCCTAAGGAGAAGCTTTTAAATTCATTTGAAAACATTGCTTCATACACACTGATACGTTTTCTTTTTTGCCCCTTGATTTCATTTAGAACATATGCTGTCAGGAGGATAAGAGATGCCTTCAGAGAAAATAAGAATGTAAAGGACCCCGTAGACATTCAGACCCTAATGAATAAAGCCAGAAGAGACCTTGAAATAATTCGGCGGCAGGTAAGAAAATTCAGTGATGCGCTGTTTTCATTAAGAGCTTTAGACTTTGACATACACGCCTAGATGGGATACCCTTGTCTTCGGTGTTTATGATTTATACCATGGTATCTTGAAACTCTTCCTTTTGTTCATGTAGACACAGAAAGATAACCTGTTGTATTATTAAATTCAAGGAGAACAGAAAGGAAAATAACAGACTTTCTGTAGAAGGCACATGCACAGAAGCTGAGTTCTTCTAGTTGACTAAAAGGTTGGCGCTTGAATATGGGAAATATGTTTTCTGTCCTTGTAAGCTATCTTGCACATGTTTACATGGACATGTTCAGGTACAGAATCTGCTTTTCTTAGTATTTGAAAATCTTAATTCAAGGAAATGTTGCCCTTTTCTTGAAGACCTGGTCATTGGTGTGAACTTGGATTTTGTGGCCTCATGGTAGGTGCATCCATGGGTGTTCAGTCCTGACCCCACAGAGGGCCCCGGACACACCTTGACATGGCTTATTTGCTCCATCTCGAGAGGTGGAATCGGATATCTGCAGCAGTGTGGCCTCCGGGGCAGGGTGACATAATCATGTTTCTGCAAAATGAGAGTGCCACTGTCTGGAGTAGACTGCTAGCCCTTGGTTTTCTCACCAAGAAAATCGTCCTTTCGCTGCTTACCTTCAATTCAGCAGCACTGATACCATAAGTTCCATGTCTGTCTCCATTCATTTTTCCATTTTACTTGCAGTCAATGTGTTTATAAAGTGTGAACAGGAGACCCCTCCCTGGCCATTTTCATAAGTTCTGCTCTTATTTTAGAAAAGGCTTTGTTAACATCCTGAGAAGATTCTAGATTGACTGACATAGATAGATAGATAGATTGGATGGATGGATAGAAAAGAAAGGAAGAAGGGAAGAAAATGTGTGTGTCCCTGACCTTTATTCATGTTTGATCTAAAGAGAATTCAAAAAAGAAGCAATATTTAAAACTAGTTTTCATCGTATGTCAAAATTTGAAGTCTTTTTACATTGTCTACATAATGGGACATTTATTTTCTAAAATTAGCATCTCGTGCTGATAGCCCTCTTGAATTCTATAGTTACCTCACGATAAAATAGCTTTGCACTTTCAAACAAGTCTAGGAAATGGTCTTTAAGGCGTGAGAAGATGGGAGGATGTCAGAAAAGAACGTGATGTGTCCGTCTGCATAGCTTTTGGTTGTGGCAGATAACTGAATTGCCATTTTGAAAACTAGACCGATGGCATTTTGTAGTCACCATCAGTTGAATTTAAATGGCTTTCTTCAGCCTTGGAACTTGGGAAACCAAGCAACCTAAGTCCTGATTTGCATAATCTCGGAAAGACTCAGTTCTTTGGCGTGTTCTCATGTAGAAGTTGGCAAGCATTTCACAGAAAGGCTGGTTTTGTCTTTTAAAGTTGCTCAGAATAGAACTCCTTAGAGTGGAGACCTATAGGGAATCGTATGCCATTTTCCTTCTGTGTAAATTGTGTGTGGCAGTCCTTGGTTGGAAACGTTCACACTACCCTTTAAAAGAAACCAGGAAGATGAATCTGTGGTCCTCATCAGACGTCCCAGTGAACTGCACTGGGGCAGGTGCTGGGGCAGGGTGCCATCGTCAGGACAGCCAGTGTCAGGCCGGTGCCACCTGCCTCCAGGGCCCGGGCTGCACATTCTGGTAGAACGGCAGGTGGGATGCTGCTTGAAGCCCCTCCTCAGAGAAGCCCTGACAGATGAAAGCATGCTCACTCAGTGGAGAAGTAGTCATCAGTGGGAGGTTTCTTTTCATTTCCCTCTCACGGCAGGACTAGTGTTTAAGGTGAGCACAAAACAGGTTAGCTCTGGAGATGCCAGGGGCACCCAACACTTCTATCTCACCTTGACCTAAAGGCCTAAAATAAACTCTTCTTTTTTCCCCTCACTGACCACTCTGAGAGCCCGCCAGCTATCTCCCCGTTGCCCCCAGAACACTGCTAGTATGATCTGTTTTCAAGGGAAAGTCAGAACATAGCCTCCTTTGCTCAGAACCCTGCTCAGAACCCACCTGGGGCGTCATAACTCCCTGACCACAAAGCCTGAAGTACTGACAAGTCCCCACAGGCCCTTTGTTGTTGTCTCTCTGACCCGCAATTTGGTGACTGACCCAGCGTGTGCCACCCTAGGGCCTTTGCATCTTCTATCTAGAGCAGTCTCCCGAGATCTTCTATCACTCTGTCCCCCTTTTCACCCAGGCTGATCCCACCATGTCTCAGAGGGCTTCCCTAACCTCACTACTAAAGCAGCCCCTTTCCCCTGCCTGCATCCCCACACCCTGCCTGCCTTCTCCTGACAGCTCTTACCAAGCCCGGAAGTCAGCACTTGCTGCCTCGTCTATTCTGTCCGTGGGGCTGGACCTCCTACCTGTCGTTGTCACCACTGTCAAACAGGCAAGAGTGTGGCTCTGGGGCCTGCCTGGCCAGGAGCCTTCCATTGCTGACTTGGCCTTATAGCTTCATGACCTTGATTAGATATGTTACCTGTTTGTGCCTAATGTAAAATGAAGAGAACAGGCCCAACCTCACAGCTGATGGTGAGGAGCAGGTAAGTTACTGGCACTTAGTACGTTCTTATTATTCTGTCTCAAGAATCTAGACTAGCCCTGCATGGAGTTGGGTCTTAATCATTGCTGAACTCAAGGAAGACCTGGAGAGTTTGGCCCATAATATCATACACCTCTCTCAAGGGATCTGCGCCACCAAAATCAGGCTAACCTGTTGGCCGCCCAGAACTTCTCTCTTAAGAGAAATGGAAAAAAAAACAAAAACAAAAACATGCGTTCTGATCAGCTTCTGAGCCCTTATCCTCGTGAGCTGCAACGTTCTTAGTTCAAGCCTCTCTTCCACTTGAGTCCTTGGACCCAGGGCCTGCCCGCCAGGGCACGCACTGACCTCAGAACCACTCTTGCCTGCATGATAAAGTCACAGCCACCTTCTCAGCCATCAGACTCACTTGGACTCCCCGTGACAGCCCCTCTCCAGCACTGAGAGCTGTGTGCCTGTCTACCTGGCCGTCTTGAAAAGCACCTTGCTTCTTGTGGCTCTTTCTCCATTCACCACATGGTTAAGATTTTGCAGTTTTTAAAGAAGTCAATGAGCAAAATTATCTTCATTTGGGAGTAGAGCAACTGAGGTGCCAGAAAACTGGATGTCTGTCCAAGGCCATGTGACCAGAGCAAAGCACAGGCTTCTGATTCCTTTGAGCAAACTCGGAAGTTCAAGGACATGAGCTCCTGAGTCAGGAAAAAGTGAAGGGAAAGATATTCTTAAATCATACCTCAGTTTGGTTCCCAAGATATTTAAGGCCCACATCCACCTAACTCAGCCTCTCCACAGAGGTCATTCTTCCTTTATATCTTAGGGCACAGAAATATTTAGTCTTCCTATAGCCATCCTAAGTATGCTAGGTAGCATTAGCATTTCTTATTATCCCTTGACACCACTCCTAAGGTTTGCTCTGATTTAAAAAGTAAAGAGGTAGATGATTTTGTCCTCTATTAGGAGCCATTTAGTCTCTTTCTGCTCATTCCCCTAATTCTGGCCCTCTTACCAAGAGCCTGGCCTACGCTTGTTCTTTACTCAACATTCCTGGACCTGTTGTCCCCCTGAGAATTGCAATCCACTCTCTCAGCCTCCAGTCTCCTCCAGCTACATACATCATCTTATATCTCATAACTAGCTGGTATTCGTCTGCCTTTCTAGAGACTCCCACTATTTCCATATTAAAAAAAAAAAAAATTCCTAGGAACACAGATTGACCCGGCCACTCATATGAGTTCTTCCTTCTTTGCTGAAATACTTTCTAGAGGGCCCCCACTCAACCAGGCTTCTCTAGCTTCTTCCCAGGTGGGACCAGGAAAGGTGGCGAGGGCTTCACATGTGCACCAGACGGCGTCACACAGGATGTGCAGGAGGTGGGCTGTGTGCAGAGCTGGACCAACAGCTCACCCAGTCTGGGCAGCAAACAAGGGCCTGTCTACTCCAGAGCCATCTACTTCACATGTAAGATAAGAAGGTGCTTTGGGTGCTCCCTATGTAAAGGAAAGCAAGAAGGTCAAGCAGACTTTGCTTTCATTTTTGTTCTTTTTTCCATTTTGCTGTTCTGAAGAAGGCCTTAGCTATGAGTTTATTGTCCCCGCTGCTACTCTGCGTGTGCCAGGCCCCTCTGGATTTGAAACACCATAGCATGCCTTCCCATGCCCCAGCCTTGCTGCTCTAAGGGTCCTCAAAGGCCTGCAGCATCAGCAGACCTTCCCGCCCTGTGTCATCCATGGACAATGGAAGAGGAACTATTTTCCAAGCGTTCTGAAAGAGTTGTCTTCGTTGTGTGCCTAGCTTAGTAGCCACGTGTCTTTGAGAGAAGAATTAACGAAAGAGACAGCTGAGATGGAAAATGCAGCAGCTACAGCAACGGCATGACTCCCAGACCTTACTTCTACACTCTGTAAAATTTTCTTGAATATATGAATTAAGATTATGACTCAGGAATATTCACCTACATCGTAAGTGTGTAACATTTTTTCACAAAAATAAAGATCTATGTGCACAAATTTGTCACATGTAGCTCTGTGATACTGTCAGAGCCTTCCAGTCTTCTAGTTCTCATAAAATAGTGTGTGCATGTTGTCTCAAACCCTTTTCGTGGTGTAGTTCACCAGAGACATTCATGATCTTTAGAAAAGGCACAGCTATTCATTCCAGAATTAATTCCATAATTCTCAGTCACTAACTTAACTGGTAGACTAGTGCATGAGACTAAAGTTACCTGCAAAGGTTTGCTTGCCCTGCCAGTGATGGGGTACACAGGTATCAGTAAGGACAGCATCTAAGGAAACAGGATTCAGCCGTGACTTAAGTGTTTGGATGAAGCAATGTGTTGCTACTGTGGCTGAGTGGACAGTGAGAAGGCAGTCCAGTGCTTTCTGCTTTGGATGACAAGGTGGTTTTGGACCACACCAGTCTTAGCACTAGCATTCAGAGGTGACAATTCTGTACCACTGTGGCCATTTCTAAGCACATGACTGACATAGTGTTGTCTTTCTGTTTAATAAAGCAATTCAAGTAGTGGACTATGTGATGCAGAATTATGAACCAGCAGGGGTGAGCTGTTGTGAGCAGACATCTGTACAGCACTGAAGATAGGGGAAGGAGATCGATATTACAGGTCACCTGCATTTTTGTTAGGGCTGTGTGTGTGTGTGTGTGTGTGTGTGTGTGAGAGAGAGAGAGAGAGAGAGAGCTGGAGTTTGTTCAGTGCTATTTAGCTTGCATTTAATTATTATTCTTGTAGATCACTAAAAGCATAGTTATTTATATAATATACCAGCACTTTGGCTGTTGGTAGATGAAGCTCTGAAACCAATCACTTTTACTTTTATTTGCTGTTTTATGCTTCAGTCTTAAAGTGACCATTCAAGGGAAACATCCCCCAGTAACCCTGAATTCACATGTTGGGAGATGAGAAGCTGCTGAACAAGCCTGTCTTTCTGTTCTCGGGCACCGTGTGCCTACTCCAGTGCCATATGGGGTGGTAACACTTGAGTTCAGAGTGCTGTCTTACCCGCAGTTCTTGTCCTGTTCCAATAGCCTTTGATAAGGCTGGATTGTCTTTGCTCTTTTGGGGGAGAAGTAATAGGGTCTCTTCTCAAGTATACATTTAGCTTAAGTACTCTATCATATGGTATTATAGGGGAATCTCTAAAATTTGCTCTTTTTTTATTTAAGTTAATTCCTATATCAGGGGGCATTTAAAATACATGAAAAAAATAATCTACTATTTAAAGTAGCCAAAAGATGGAAGCAACCCAAATTTCCATAAGGAGCTGAATGGATAAATAAAATGTGTGGCCTCTACATTCAGTGGGGTATTGTCAGCCTTAAAATGCAAATTCTGACATAGTTAAACCATGGATGAACCTGAAGGACACAAGCCAGCCACAAAAGAACAGATGTTGTATGATTCCACTTGCATGAAGTATGTAAAGAAATCAAATTCATAAAGACAGAACTTAGAATGGTAGATGCCAGGACTTGGGGGAGAGAGAGGGGATAGAATTTCAGTTTTGTAAGGTGAGGAACTTCATAGATCTGTTTCACAACAATGTTTTTAGCAGTAGTGAACTAAACACTTAAAAACGGTTATGATGGGCACCCCCCTGGAACTTGGCAGCTAAGGCTCCCACTATGAAAGCCGTGGACCCAGGTTCAAGACTTGGAGATAGCGAGCTGGGGAGAGGGGTGGTTAAAATGGTAAGTTTTTTAATTTAATTTTAGCGAAGAAACATTGCCTCATAACATGTTATAGGTTTCAGGGTGCACCATTGTAAATCGTCCTCTATATATGACCCGTCACATTCATCAGCGCCAGTCCAGTTGCTCCTCATGGTGCGATCCATCCCCTCTGCCTGATTTGTCCTCCTCCTCCCCTTTCCCATCTTGTAAACACTAATTCAATTATATGGACTAAAAATCTTATTTTTGTTTGATTTGGTTCATTTGTTTCCTTGGAAAATTGTAACTTTTATGTATTTCGTTTACTACAAAATCCTCCCTCCTTCCTAGGAAAAAAAAAAGAATGATAGCTCCTCATCAGTTTTTCTCATAATTGGAAAACATTAAATGCTTCAGACATTGGTATTTAGAGTAGAAAGCTTAAGTCATTTGAGTCTCGAATAATTGGATTTATGTCTGTGGCCCTTCAGTTTCTTATGTGTAAAATCAAAGGATCATCCTGTGATTTCTAAGACTACTTCCAGTTCTCAAATTCTATCACTCAGCAGTTCACATAAATATCTGTCCCTTTTTTCTTTATTTATAGAAACTACTGATATATTTTAGAGGAGATTGTTCTTAGGCTTAGCTTTCTTTGATCATTTTTCACCAAGATCCGAACTCTACAGAGTTTAGGCTACAGATGAGGACAGTTGTAAGCTGGTTATGTATTTGTACCACCATAAATTCCAAAAGGTTCTCCTCCTCTAAGCCTTTCTGCTACGAGGAAAGCCAGAAAATTGAGTTATTTTATTAAGGTTACCAGCACTCTGCTGCCAGCCCTCTTCCTTTTGGATCGAAGATTCGTCACCAGTACTAGACCCCATCTCTGAGCAGAACATATTCTTTCAAAGAAAATGAAATAGTAGTGCAAGAGCAATAATGAGATAACTGGTAGGCAAGAGAAAGAGGAAAGCACGTTCCCCCAGCTCCGTCTTACTGTTGCTACTAGTTGCTTCGGATGTGCCTGCTCCCTGCGCCCTGACTGACTTCTCAGCAACATTGAACATCATCTGCTAGATAAATGTAACGTGTTCTCTTATAACCCCAGGTCCATGATTTATTCCCCTAGATATTTATTTATCAAGCACCCACTCTATGCCATGTAATTATGAATCGATGGTATAAGCTTTTGGAGGCAAAGTACGAATGGAATTATGAGACCCATCAGAACCTTGTAGAAGGTCTTTTCTCATTTTGTCTCTGGAGACAAGCCCCTCTTCTCCATTCTAGATTCCATCCATTTATTCATTTAAGAGAACAGAGGTAAGTTCTAATGTGAATCTCTGCAGTACTTTCCCCTGTGTCTATATAAGTAAATGAAGATTATATCAAAAGAGCAATTAACATGTTTAAAAAATAATCATAAAGTAACCAGAGACAAAGGGGATGTTAGTACATTGTCTCGGACTTTAATAAAAACCCTCAGGAAAATAACATGAATTTATATTCAGTGACCGGAATTGCCCACGACCTGAGCCCTACATCTTTTGGAAATATGAATTTTTTCTGTGTGAATGAAAGCTCGCCAGACTCATTAGGTGAAGAAAGCGGGGCACAGAAAGGTGCTGTTTAGTTTTATAGCATGGCCTATGCGTAACACAATTTTTTCAGCGATCAACGTATAGTCCCTCTACAGCCTTGAAAAGATTTCTTCATACAAGAATTTGAACTAATTTTCTCCTTCTCTGCTTTGTGGAGAAGTTCTAGAAAACCCTCAAGTCTGGGGAAATCCTATTCTCACAGCTGACATTCCTGCAGAAAAAAATGCCTCTTGGTAGATTGCCTACCCGGTCAGCCTGCGTCCCCCACGGTTGGCATGCCCAAAGCAGAAGTCCCTGTCTTTCCTGAAGAAGCCAGCATCTGTATTTTTCTTATAACGTAATATTCTTTTTCATGTTTCCATGTTCAAATGAGCTCACACGAAGGCGGCGGGAGATGCTATTGACAGAAACCTTTTGCCTGAGGGTCATGGGGACTTTTTATTGTGTCTCCATCCTTCTCCCATGTAGCCCGGCTGTCGCTGTTCACTCTTGAACTCCTTGAAGAACGGTTTTAGGTGCTGAACCCCCTAAAGTGGAAGTAGACAGTAGGAAGATCTCCTAGGCAAGCGGAGGAAACTCCGGTCTTGACTCCGATAGTAACTTGCTGTGTGATCTTGGGCGCACTGTGGATTTGCTGTATTGACCCCATCTATGAAGAGACCAGGGTCCTCATGAAGGTGACGGTGGTGACATGAGGACACGTGCTCGTGGGTGAGTTTCGTATGCCCTCTCCCTGCGCCACACTGTGTCCTCTCACTTGGAATGCCTTGCCTCAGTCTCTCCTAACAGCAGCCTTATGGGAGAGACCATTGTCCTCATTTGCAATGAGATATGGTGTGTTTGAATATTTCTCCCAAGGATCCTCTGTCATGAGAGACAGAGGGCACACATCTAGCACCCCTTTTTAGCCAGTTCTTAGAAGAGGGCTCACACTGTACACAAGTGGTCTTATCTTGACACGGGGTAATCCAGACGCTAGAGATGAGAAAAGAAGGCAAG